>OZ030393.1:59869309-60200004 GCA_964023965.1 Melinopterus prodromus
GAACAAACTAAAATAGATAGAGGGCTGTACTTTTTAGAATTAATTACCCAATGTATCTGATCCATAAACGTGTATAATAATAATTTGTATCCCAACTACTTTGCCCGTAATCGCACATGAAGCGAAATAATAACATTAAACCACCGATAAGCAACGTAAAATCTAAGTTTCAAAAATCCTCCTGAACAAACTAAAATAGATAGAGGGCTGTACTTTTTAGAATTAATTACCCAATGTATCTGATCCATAAACGTGTATAATAATAATTTGTATCCCAACTACTTTGCCCGTAATCGCACATGAACCGAAATAATAACATTCAACCACCGATAAACAACGTAAAATCTAAGTTTCAAAAATCCTCCTGACCAAACTAAAATAGATAGAGGGCTGTAATTTTTAGAATTAATTACCCAATGTATCTGATCCATAAACGTGTCTAATAATAATTTGTATCCCAACTACTTTGCTAGTAATCGCACATGAAGCGAAATAATAACATTCAACCACCGATAAACAACGTAAAATCTAAGTTTCAAAAATCCTCCTGAACAAACTAAAATAGATAGAGGGCTGTACTTTTTAGAATTAATTACCCAATGTATCTGATGCATAAACGTGTATAATAATAATTTGTATCCCAACTACTTTGCCCGTAATCGCACATGAAGCGAAATAATAACATTCAACCACCGATAAACAACGTAAAATCTAAGTTTCAAAAATCCTCCTGAACAAATTAAAATAGATAGAGGGCTGTACTTTTTAGAATTAATTACCCAATGTATCTGATCCATAAACGTGTATAATAATAATTTGTATCCCATCACTTTGCCCGTAATCGAACATGAAGCGAAATAATAACATTAAACCACCGATAAACAACGTAAAATCTAAGTTTCAAAAATCCTCCTGAACAAATTAAAATAGATAGAGGGCTGTACTTTTTAGAATTAATTACCCAATGTATCTGATCCATAAACGTGAATAATAACAATTTGTATCCCAACTACTTTGCTCGTAATCGCACATGAAGCGAAATAATAACATTCAACCACCGATAAACAACGTAAAATCTAAGTTTCAAAAATCCTCCTGAACAAACTAAAATAGATAGAGAGCTGTACTTTTTAGAATTAATTACCCAATGTATCTGATGCATAAACGTGTATAATAATAATTTGTATCCCAACTACTTTGGCCGTAATCGCACATGAAGCGAAATAATAACATTCAACCACCGATAAACAACGTAAAATCTAAGTTTCAAAAATCCTCCTGAACAAACTAAAATAGATAGCGGGCTGTACTTTTTAGAATTAATTACCCAATGTATCTGATCCATAAACGTGTATAATAATAATTTGTATCCCAACTACTTTGCCCGTAATCGCACATGAAGCGAAATAATAACATTCAACCACCGATAAACAACGTAAAATCTAAGTTTCAAAAATCCTCCTGAACAAATTAAAATAGATAGAGAGCTGTACTTTTTAGAATTAATTACCCAATGTATCTGATCCATAAACGTGTATAATAATAATTTGTATCCCATCACTTTGCCCGTAATCGAACATGAAGCGAAATAATAACATTAAACCACCGATAAACAACGTAAAATCTAAGTTTCAAAAATCCTCCTGAACAAATTAAAATAGATAGAGGGCTGTACTTTTTAGAATTAATTACCCAATGTATCTGATCCATAAACGTGAATAATAATAATTTGTATCCCAACTACTTTGCTCGTAATCGCACATGAAGCGAAATAATAACATTCAACCACCGATAAACAACGTAAAATCTAAGTTTCAAAAATCCTCCTGAACAAACTAAAATAGATAGAGAGCTGTACTTTTTAGAATTAATTACCCAATGTATCTGATCCATAAACGTGAATAATAATAATTTGTATCCCAACTACTTTGCTCGTAATCGCACATGAAGCGAAATAATAACATTCAACCACCGATAAACAACGTAAAATCTAAGTTTCAAAAATCCTCCTGAACAAACTAAAATAGATAGAGAGCTGTACTTTTTAGAATTAATTACCCAATGTATCTGATCCATAAACGTGAATAATAATAATTTGTATCCCAACTACTTTGCTCGTAATCGCACATGAAGCGAAATAATAACATTCAACCACCGATAAACAACGTAAAATCTAAGTTTCAAAAATCCTCCTGAACAAACTAAAATAGATAGAGAGCTGTACTTTTTAGAATTAATTACCCAATGTATCTGATCCATAAACGTGAATAATAATAATTTGTATCCCAACTACTTTGCTCGTAATCGCACATGAAGCGAAATAATAACATTCAACCACCGATAAACAACGTAAAATCTAAGTTTCAAAAATCCTCCTGAACGAATTAAAATAGATAGAGGGCTGTACTTTTTAGAATTAATTACCCAATGTATCTGATCCATAAACGTGAATAATAATAATTTGTATCCCAACTACTTTGCTCGTAATCGCACATGAAGCGAAATAATAACATTCAACCACCGATAAACAACGTAAAATCTAAGTTTCAAAAATCCTCCTGAACAAACTAAAATAGATAGAGAGCTGTACTTTTTAGAATTAATTACCCAATGTATCTGATGCATAAACGTGTATAATAATAATTTGTATCCCAACTACTTTGGCCGTAATCGCACATGAAGCGAAATAATAACATTCAACCACCGATAAACAACGTAAAATCTAAGTTTCAAAAATCCTCCTGAACAAACTAAAATAGATAGAGGGCTGTACTTTTTAGAATTAATTACCCAATGTATCTGATCCATAAACGAGTATAATAATAATTTGTATCCCAACTACTTTGCCCGTAATCGCACATGAAGCGAAATAATAACATTCAACCACCGATAAACAACGTAAAATCTAAGTTTCAAAAATCCTCCTGAACAAACTAAAATAGATAGAGGGCTGTACTTTTTAGAATTAATTACCCAATGTATCTGATCCATAAACGTGTATAATAATAATTTGTATCCCAACTACTTTGCTCGTAATAGCACATAAAGCGAAATAATAACATTCAACCACCGACAAACAACGTAAAATCTAAGTTTCAAAAATCCTCCTGAACAAACTAAAATAGATAGAGAGCTGTACTTTTTAGAATTCATTACCCAATGTATCTGGTCCATAAACGTGTATAATAATAATTTGTATCCCAACTACTTTGCCCGTAATCGCACATGAAGCGAAATAATAACATTAAACCACCGATAAACAACGTAAAATCTAAGTTTCAAAAATCCTCCGGAACAAACTAAAATAGATAGAGGGCTGTACTTTTTAGAATTAATTACCCAATGTATCTGATGCATAAACGTGTATAATAATAATTTGTATCCCAACTACTTTGCCCGTAATCGCACATGAAGCGAAATAATAACATTCAACCACCGATAACAAACGCAAAATATAAGTTTAAAAAATCCTCCTGAACAAACTAAAATAGATAGAGGGCTGTACTTTTTAGAATTAATTACCCAATGTATCTGATCCATAAACGTGTATAATAATAATTTGTATCCCAACTACTTTGCTCGTAATCGCACATGAAGCGAAATAATAACATTCAACCACCGATAAACAACGTAAAATCTAAGTTTCAAAAATCCTCCTGAACAAACTAAAATAGATAGAGGGCTGTACTTTTTAGAATTAATTACACAATGTATCTGATGCATAAACGTGTATAATAATAATTTGTATCCCAACTACTTTGCCCGTAATCGCACATGAAGCGAAATAATAACATTCAACCACCGATAAACAACGTAAAATCTAAGTTTCAAAAATCCTCCTGAACAAACTAAAATAGATAGAGGGCTGTACTTTTTAGAATTAATTACCCAATGTATCTGATCCATAAACGTGAATAATAATAATTTGTATCCCAACTACTTTGCTCGTAATCGCACATGAAGCGAAATAATAACATTCAACCACCGATAAACAACGTAAAATCTAAGTTTCAAAAATCCTCCTGAACAAACTAAAATAGATAGAGAGCTGTACTTTTTAGAATTAATTACCCAATGTATCTGATGCATAAACGTGTATAATAATAATTTGTATCCCAACTACTTTGCCCGTAATCGCACATGAAGCGAAATAATAACATTCAACCACCGATAACCAACGTAAAATCTAAGTTTCAAAAATCCTCCTGAACAAACTAAAATAGATAGAGGGCTGTACTTTTTAGAATTAATTACCCAATGTATCTGATCCATAAACGTGAATAATAATAATTTGTATCCCAACTACTTTGCTCGTAATCGCACATGAAGCGAAATAATAACATTCAACCACCGATAAACAACGTAAAATCTAAGTTTCAAAAATCCTCCTGAACAAACTAAAATAGATAGAGAGCTGTACTTTTTAGAATTAATTACCCAATGTATCTGATCCATAAACGTGAATAATAATAATTTGTATCCCAACTACTTTGCTCGTAATCGCACATGAAGCGAAATAATAACATTCAACCACCGATAAACAACGTAAAATCTAAGTTTCAAAAATCCTCCTGAACGAATTAAAATAGATAGAGGGCTGTACTTTTTAGAATTAATTACCCAATGTATCTGATCCATAAACGTGAATAATAATAATTTGTATCCCAACTACTTTGCTCGTAATCGCACATGAAGCGAAATAATAACATTCAACCACCGATAAACAACGTAAAATCTAAGTTTCAAAAATCCTCCTGAACAAACTAAAATAGATAGAGAGCTGTACTTTTTAGAATTAATTACCCAATGTATCTGATGCATAAACGTGTATAATAATAATTTGTATCCCAACTACTTTGGCCGTAATCGCACATGAAGCGAAATAATAACATTCAACCACCGATAAACAACGTAAAATCTAAGTTTCAAAAATCCTCCTGAACAAACTAAAATAGATAGAGGGCTGTACTTTTTAGAATTAATTACCCAATGTATCTGATCCATAAACGAGTATAATAATAATTTGTATCCCAACTACTTTGCCCGTAATCGCACATGAAGCGAAATAATAACATTCAACCACCGATAAACAACGTAAAATCTAAGTTTCAAAAATCCTCCTGAACAAACTAAAATAGATAGAGGGCTGTACTTTTTAGAATTAATTACCCAATGTATCTGATCCATAAACGTGTATAATAATAATTTGTATCCCAACTACTTTGCTCGTAATAGCACATAAAGCGAAATAATAACATTCAACCACCGACAAACAACGTAAAATCTAAGTTTCAAAAATCCTCCTGAACAAACTAAAATAGATAGAGAGCTGTACTTTTTAGAATTCATTACCCAATGTATCTGGTCCATAAACGTGTATAATAATAATTTGTATCCCAACTACTTTGCCCGTAATCGCACATGAAGCGAAATAATAACATTAAACCACCGATAAACAACGTAAAATCTAAGTTTCAAAAATCCTCCGGAACAAACTAAAATAGATAGAGGGCTGTACTTTTTAGAATTAATTACCCAATGTATCTGATGCATAAACGTGTATAATAATAATTTGTATCCCAACTACTTTGCCCGTAATCGCACATGAAGCGAAATAATAACATTCAACCACCGATAACAAACGCAAAATATAAGTTTAAAAAATCCTCCTGAACAAACTAAAATAGATAGAGGGCTGTACTTTTTAGAATTAATTACCCAATGTATCTGATCCATAAACGTGTATAATAATAATTTGTATCCCAACTACTTTGCTCGTAATCGCACATGAAGCGAAATAATAACATTCAACCACCGATAAACAACGTAAAATCTAAGTTTCAAAAATCCTCCTGAACAAACTAAAATAGATAGAGGGCTGTACTTTTTAGAATTAATTACACAATGTATCTGATGCATAAACGTGTATAATAATAATTTGTATCCCAACTACTTTGCCCGTAATCGCACATGAAGCGAAATAATAACATTCAACCACCGATAAACAACGTAAAATCTAAGTTTCAAAAATCCTCCTGAACAAACTAAAATAGATAGAGGGCTGTACTTTTTAGAATTAATTACCCAATGTATCTGATCCATAAACGTGAATAATAATAATTTGTATCCCAACTACTTTGCTCGTAATCGCACATGAAGCGAAATAATAACATTCAACCACCGATAAACAACGTAAAATCTAAGTTTCAAAAATCCTCCTGAACAAACTAAAATAGATAGAGAGCTGTACTTTTTAGAATTAATTACCCAATGTATCTGATGCATAAACGTGTATAATAATAATTTGTATCCCAACTACTTTGCCCGTAATCGCACATGAAGCGAAATAATAACATTCAACCACCGATAACCAACGTAAAATCTAAGTTTCAAAAATCCTCCTGAACAAACTAAAATAGATAGAGGGCTGTACTTTTTAGAATTAATTACCCAATGTATCTGATCCATAAACGTGTATAATAATAATTTGTATCCCAACTACTTTGCCCGTAATCGCACATGAAGCGAAATAATAACATTCAACCACCGATAAACAACGTAAAATCTAAGTTTCAAAAATCCTCCTGCACAAACTAAAATAGATAGAGGGCTGTACTTTTTAGAATTAATTACCCAATGTATCTGATCCATAAACGTGTATAATAATAATTTGTATCCCAACTACTTTGCCCGTAATCGCACATGAAGCGAAATAATAACATTAAACCACCGATAAACAACGTAAAATCTAAGTTTCAAAAATCCTCCTGAACAAACTAAAATAGATAGAGGGCTGTACTTTTTAGAATTAATTACCCAATGTATCTGATGCATAAACGTGTATAATAATAATTTGTATCCCAACTACTTTGCCCGTAATCGCACATGAAGCGAAATAATAACATTCAACCACCCATAACCAACGTAAAATATAAGTTTCAAAAATCCTCCTGAACAAACCAAAATAGATAGAGGGCTGTACTTTTTAGAATTAATTACCCAATGTATCTGATCCATAAACGTGTATAATAATAATTTGTATCCCAACTACTTTGCTCGTAATCGCACATGAAGCGAAATAATAACATTCAACCACCGATAAACAACGTAAAATCTAAGTTTAAAAAATCCTCCTGAACAAACTAAAATAGATAGAGGGCTGTACTTTTTAGAATTAATTACCCAATGTATCTGATCCATAAACGTGTATAATAATAATTTGTATCCCAACTACTTTGCCCGTAATCGCACATGAAGCGAAATAATAACATTAAACCACCGATAAACAACGTAAAATCTAAGTTTCAAAAATCCTCCTGAACAAACTAAAATAGATAGAGGGCTGTACTTTTTAGAATTAATTACCCAATGTATCTGATCCATAAACGTGTATAATAATAATTTGTATCCCAACTACTTTGCCCGTAATCGCACATGAACCGAAATAATAACATTCAACCACCGATAAACAACGTAAAATCTAAGTTTCAAAAATCGTCCTGACCAAACTAAAATAGATAGAGGGCTGTAATTTTTAGAATTAATTACCCAATGTATCTGATCCATAAACGTGTCTAATAATAATTTGTATCCCAACTACTTTGCTAGTAATAGCACATGAAGCGAAATAATAACATTCAACCACCGATAAACAACGTAAAATCTAAGTTTCAAAAATCCTCCTGACCAAACTAAAATAGATAGAGGGCTGTACTTTTTAGAATTAATTACCCAATGTATCTGATCCATAAACGTGTATAATAATAATTTGTATCCCAACTACTTTGCTCGTAATCGCACATGAAGCGAAATAATAACATTCAACCACCGATAAACAACGTAAAATCTAAGTTTCAAAAATCCTCCTGAACAAACTAAAATAGATAGAGGGCTGTACTTTTTAGAATTAATTACACAATGTATCTGATGCATAAACGTGTATAATAATAATTTGTATCCCAACTACTTTGCCCGTAATCGCACATGAAGCGAAATAATAACATTCAACCACCGATAAACAACGTAAAATCTAAGTTTCAAAAATCCTCCTGAACAAACTAAAATAGATAGAGGGCTGTACTTTTTAGAATTAATTACCCAATGTATCTGATCCATAAACGTGAATAATAATAATTTGTATCCCAACTAAATAATAACAGCTCGTAATCGCACATGAAGCGAAATAATAACATTCAACCACCGATAAACAACGTAAAATCTAAGTTTCAAAAATCCTCCTGAACAAACTAAAATAGATAGAGAGCTGTACTTTTTAGAATTAATTACCCAATGTATCTGATGCATAAACGTGTATAATAATAATTTGTATCCCAACTACTTTGCCCGTAATCGCACATGAAACGAAATAATAACATTCAACCACCGATAACCAAGTAAAATCTAAGTTTCAAAAATCCTCCTGAACAAACTAAAATAGATAGAGGGCTGTACTTTTTAGAATTAATTACCCAATGTATCTGATCCATAAACGTGTATAATAATAATTTGTATCCCAACTACTTTGCTCGTAATCGCACATGAAGCGAAATAATAACATTCAACCACCGATAAACAACGTAAAATCTAAGTTTCAAAAATCCTCCTGCACAAACTAAAATAGATAGAGGGCTGTACTTTTTAGAATTAATTACCCAATGTATCTGATCCATAAACGTGTATAATAATAATTTGTATCCCAACTACTTTGCCCGTAATCGCACATGAAGCGAAATAATAACATTAAACCACCGATAAACAACGTAAAATCTAAGTTTCAAAAATCCTCCTGAACAAACTAAAATAGATAGATGGCTGTACTTTTTAGAATTAATTACCCAATGTATCTGATGCATAAACGTGTATAATAATAATTTGTATCCCAACTACTTTGCCCGTAATCGCACATGAAGCGAAATAATAACATTCAACCACCCATAACCAACGTAAAATATAAGTTTCAAAAATCCTCCTGAACAAACTAAAATAGATAGACGGCTGTACTTTTTAGAATTAATTACCCAATGTATCTGATCCATAAACGTGTATAATAATAATTTGTATCCCAACTACTTTGCTCGTAATCGCACATGAAGCGAAATAATAACATTCAACCACCGATAAACAACGTAAAATCTAAGTTTCAAAAATCCTCCTGAACAAACTAAAATAGATAGAGGGCTGTACTTTTTAGAATTAATTACCCAATGTATCTGATCCATAAACGTGTATAATAATAATTTGTATCCCAACTACTTTGCCCGTAATCGCACATGAAGCGAAATAATAACATTAAACCACCGATAAACAACGTAAAATCTAAGTTTCAAAAATCCTCCTGAACAAACTAAAATAGATAGAGGGCTGTACTTTTTAGAATTAATTACCCAATGTATCTGATCCATAAACGTGTATAATAATAATTTGTATCCCAACTACTTTGCCCGTAATCGCACATGAACCGAAATAATAACATTCAACCACCGATAAACAACGTAAAATCTAAGTTTCAAAAATCCTCCTGACCAAACTAAAATAGATAGAGGGCTGTAATTTTTAGAATTAATTACCCAATGTATCTGATCCATAAACGTGTCTAATAATAATTTGTATCCCAACTACTTTGCTAGTAATCGCACATGAAGCGAAATAATAACATTCAACCACCGATAAACAACGTAAAATCTAAGTTTCAAAAATCCTCCTGAACAAACTAAAATAGATAGAGGGCTGTACTTTTTAGAATTAATTACCCAATGTATCTGATGCATAAACGTGTATAATAATAATTTGTACCCCAACTACTTTGCCCGTAATCGCACATGAAGCGAAATAATAACATTCAACCACCGATAAACAACGTAAAATCTAAGTTTCAAAAATCCTCCTGAACGAATTAAAATAGATAGAGGGCTGTACTTTTTAGAATTAATTACCCAATGTATCTGATCCATAAACGTGAATAATAATAATTTGTATCCCAACTACTTTGCTCGTAATCGCACATGAACCGAAATAATAACATTCAACCACCGATAAACAACATAAAATCTAAGTTTCAAAAATCCTCCTGAACAAACTAAAATAGATAGAGAGCTGTACTTTTTAGAATTAATTACCCAATGTATCTGATGCATAAACGTGTATAATAATAATTTGTATCCCAACTACTTTGGCCGTAATCGCACATGAAGCGAAATAATAACATTCAACCACCGATAAACAACGTAAAATCTAAGTTTCAAAAATCCTCCTGAACAAATTAAAATAGATAGAGGGCTGTACTTTTTAGAATTAATTACCCAATGTATCTGATCCATAAACGTGTATAATAATAATTTGTATCCCATCACTTTGCCCGTAATCGAACATGAAGCGAAATAATAACATTCAACCACCGATAAACAACGTAAAATATAAGTTTCAAAAATCCTCCTGAACAAACTAAAATAGATAGAGGGCTGTACTTTTTAGAATTAATTACCCAAGGTATCTGATCCATAAACGTGAATAATAATAATTTGTATCCCAACTACTTTGCTCGTAATCGCACATGAAGCGAAATAATAACATTCAACCACCGATAAACAACGTAAAATCTAAGTTTCAAAAATCCTCCTGAACAAACTAAAATAGATAGAGGGCTGTACTTTTTAGAATTAATTACCCAATGTATCTGATGCATAAACGTGTATAATAATAATTTGTATCCCAACTACTTTGCCCGTAATCGCACATGAAGCGAAATAATAACATTCAACCACCGATAAACAACGTAAAATCTAAGTTTCAAAAATCCTCCTGAACAAACTAAAATAGATAGAGGGCTGTACTTTTTAGAATTAATTACCCAATGTATCTGATCCATAAACGTGAATAATAATAATTTGTATCCCAACTACTTTGCTCGTAATCGCACATGAAGCGAAATAATAACATTCAACCACCGATAAACAACGTAAAATCTAAGTTTCAAAAATCCTCCTGAACAAACTAAAATAGATAGAGGGCTGTACTTTTTAGAATTAATTACCCAATGTATCTGATGCATAAACGTGTATAACAATAATTTGTATCCCAACTACTTTGCCCGTAATCGCACATGAAGCGAAATAATAACATTCAACCACCGATAAACAACGTAAAATCTAAGTTTCAAAAATCCTCCTGAACAAACTAAAATAGATAGAGAGCTGTACTTTTTAGAATTAATTACACAATGTATCTGATGCATAAACGTGTATAATAATAATTTGTATCCCAACTACTTTGCCCGTAATCGCACATGAAGCGAAATAATAACATTCAACCACCGATAAACAACGTAAAATCTAAGTTTCAAAAATCCTCCTGAACAAACTAAATAGATAGAGGGCTGTACTTTTTAGAATTAATTACCCAATGTATCTGATCCATAAACGTGAATAATAATAATTTGTATCCCAACTACTTTGCTCGTAATCGCACATGAAGCGAAATAAAACATTCAACCACCGATAAACAACGTAAAATCTAAGTTTCAAAAATCCTCCTGAACAAACTAAAATAGATAGAGGGCTGTACTTTTTAGAATTAATTACCCAATGTATCTGATGCATAAACGTGTATAATAATAATTTGTATCCCAACTACTTTGCCCGTAATCGCACATGAAGCGAAATAATAACATTCAACCACCGATAAACAACGTAAAATCTAAGTTTCAAAAATCCTCCTGACCAAACTAAAATAGATAGAGGGCTGTACTTTTTAGAATTAATTACCCAATGTATCTGATCCATAAACGTGTATAATAATAATTTGTATCCCAACTATTTTGCCCGTAATCGCACATGAAGCGAAATAATAACATTCAACCACCGATAAACAACGTAAAATGTAAGTTTCAAAAATCCTCCTGAACAAACTAAAATAGATAGAGCGCTGTACTTTTTAGAATTAATTACCCAATGTATCTGATCCATAAACGTGTATAATAATAATTTGTATCCCAACTACTTTGCTCGTAATCGCACATGAAGCGAAATAATAACATTCAACCACCGATAAACAACGTAAAATCTAAGTTTCAAAAATCCTCCTGAACAAACTAAAATAGATAGAGGGCTGTACTTTTTAGAATTAATTACCCAATGTATCTGATCCATAAACGTGTATAATAATAATTTGTATCCCAACTACTTTGCTCGTAATCGCACATGAAGCGAAATAATAACATTCAACCACCGATAAACAACGTAAAATCTAAGTTTCAAAAATCCTCCTGCACAAACTAAAATAGATAGAGGGCTGTACTTTTTAGAATTAATTACCCAATGTATCTGATCTATAAACGTGTATAATAATAATTTGTATCCCAACGACTTTGCCCGTAATCGCACATGAAGCGAAATAATAACATTAAACCACCGATAAACAACGTAAAATCTAAGTTTCAAAAATCCTCCTGAACAAACTAAAATAGATAGAGGGCTGTACTTTTTAGAATTAATTACCCAATGTATCTGATGCATAAACGTGTATAATAATAATTTGTATCCCAACTGCTTTGCCCGTAATCGCACATGAAGCGAAATAATAACATTCAACCACCGATAAACAACGTAAAATCTAAGTTTCAAAAATCCTCCTGCACAAACTAAAATAGATAGAGGGCTGTACTTTTTAGAATTAATTACCCAATGTATCTGATCCATAAACGTGTATAATAATAATTTGTATCCCAACGACTTTGCCCGTAATCGCACATGAAGCGAAATAATAACATTAAACCACCGATAAACAACGTAAAATCTAAGTTTCAAAAATCCTCCTGAACAAACTAAAATAGATAGAGGGCTGTACTTTTTAGAATTAATTACCCAATGTATCTGATCCATAAACGTGTATAATAATAATTTGTATCCCAACTACTTTGCTCGTAATCGCACATGAAGCGAAATAATAGCATTCAACCACCGATAAACAACGTAAAATCTAAGTTTCAAAAATCCTCCTGAACAAACTAAAATAGATAGAGGGCTGTACTTTTTAGAATTAATTACCCAATGTATCTGATCCATAAACGTGTATAATAATAATTTGTATCCCAACTACTTTGCTCGTAATAGCACATGAAGCGAAATAATAACATTCAAAGTTCTTTTTTATATTTGATTATAAGGTTAAATATAATTGATTTTTTTAAATATCAAGAGTATTTTTCCGCAGGTTATTTTACTTTTTAATTCCTTGAAATCTATGGATTATTTCCGGAGTAATTAATTGCTAAAGTTAAACGAATGAAATTTACGTGGCAAAAACAGCGCCAATTCTTCTTAATTTGGAAAAGTCGGGAAAACGCCAACATATACAGCTTTCTAATTTTTATGAGTTGTAGCATATTCATCATGGACAGCATTCAGCATTTCTTAAAAAAAAATCGCCCCTAGTTTTGCGAGAAAATCGACGTTAAAAGAAGGGACATAATATATGGCCACAATCGATGAATAACACGGATAACACGGTGCATATTATTGCAATAGACTGAGGAATTAATATCCATAACAGCATTGCACAACTAATTCAACTCCTATACAGTAATATCTAAGATCTCCCATATACGCATACATATCTCGTATAGGAATCCCTTTTTGCAGAAGTTATTGAATATTATTCAGTATTAATATAATTTGTACGTGATGTTATGTAAGCAGACGTACCATAATGGAGTTTATTATGATCGAGTGGAAACTGTGAGATAACTTCGGAGGCGCTGATTGCAACATAATATGATAAATAATCAATATTTTACTACATCCCAACGTTAGTTATGTAATTAATTCGGATAATTCGAACTTAGATCCGGGCTGTGCCCAGATGCGGCCTTTTGTTTATGTACGGAATTAATTCGTTGCGATCGGTCTACGTTATAAGTACCTACACACTGTGAATAAATCAATTCAGATTTATGGTAAAGGAATTCTTGAATAAATATTCCAATATGCCTAAAGTACTAGTGAATTTCAATCGCTTGTATTACTTATTCATTATCGTATTCATACATATTTAGCGAGGGCACTGAGGTGCAATTGTAATTGGCTGTTGTCGTGAGGTAGTTAATTATAATATCGCCGAAATGATGAATGAAATTTGTAATATTTGTTTTATTTAGCTATTTTCTGTGTAAACAAACTGAGTAAGTAATACAATTAGAAACTTAAAAATCTCATCATAATGATGTGAATAACTTAAAATATTATCTATATCTATTTAAGTAGATGTAAATATAGCACGTCCTTAAATCAGACATGTGTGTCGGAATTGTGTACATGGTTAGAAGTAATACATATGGCTCTATTGCTGTCTTTATACAAGAAAATAACATATTTTACATCGTTTGCTATATTATACTTAATTGTACGCATTTGGTCCAAATATTAGTAACATCAATAATCCCTAGTTATTACAGGGTGTCGGAATTACGGTCATAAATATCCGTCATAAATATCGACAGGCATCATAGGAGAAATGAAATAAGATAAAATAATGCAATCCTAGCAGCAGAGAGTAGCGATTTTGGCATTGACAGTTAAACAGATGCAATCTCCATTAAAAAAATAATTATTATGGTTTGAAACCCAAATAAAGTAAAAATAAACTTCTGTAACTCTATCTCTAATGCTAATGCTGTCTTCAACAACCTTAAATTTAAACTTTTGTTGTACCACACTGTAAGAGTGTTTCTTTTTACTTGAAGTAAAACTGATAAAACTGAATATGGCAATACATTTCAAAATTAAAATAGCAGAGCCTAAATGGCGGACTTTAATTGAAACTAAAACAAACCTTCGGCCAAATCTAGTTAGTAGCATTTATGTTTATTTTTAAGGACGCTGAATCAAAATATGGCATAAACATGACAAAATTCAAAATGGTAGATCCAAAATGGAACACCAAAAGTTTAAAATTAAGAGAGAATTTTAATAATTATACATTTAAAGGTAATTGGTTTGATTCAAGATTCAAAAAAATGTATAATTTTCAATTGCTCATATTTCCAAAGATATTAAGTAAATTCAAGCAGGTCTTTGATAAACTAATTGCTTATATTGTGAATATTGAAAACAACCATATTTGCAATAATTGAATGTTGTAATCCAATGTTATGTTGCTTTATGTATGGCAACGCAACATTTCTGATAATATCAGGTCAACTTAATGTGAAATGGAAGGTGTAATGAAATTAGTAGGTAATGACATTTGTTTTCTTTTGGTCAAAAGGAACAGTAGAGATTTTATACAGGGTGATTTTTTAGAATATAGAGGGAAATTTTGAAACGTCGTTTTTTCTGTTTTTACTCAAAAAAAGCAGTTGAATTGGACGTTTGCATAGATAAAAAAACATACGATTCCATTGCATAGGCACGAAAAGTCCAATTGCGAACTTGAGTTACCCGATGTTATCAGAAATGTTGCATAGCCAAACATAAAGCAACAAAACTTTTAATTGAAACGTTCTGTTATTGCGAATATGGTATGGTTTTAATCGTCACAAGACAAGCATTTCGTTTATTAAAGAAATATTTGAATTGACTAAATATTATTGGAAATAAGAGTGATAAAAAAATTGTACCGTTGTTTTTTTAAGAAAAATCTGTTTTGGTTTTCAAAATGTTTTTAGAATCTGGATGAATAATTTTCAACTACAATTAACAATCATTTTCTTAGTATGCAAAGTAAAGAATATTGGATAGAAACAAAAAATATTTATATTGGGTCATTGTTGATTTTAGTTTTAGAAATTAAAAAGAATTAACAAAAATCATCGCGCTTGCTAAGTTGCCAAGAAAATGAGTTATATAATAGACAAGGTGTCGACCAAACAATTTATATGACAAATTTAAAAATACTTTTAATGTGGGCAATAAAGCGTATAACAAATCCCCGATTAATTAAAAGACTAAATACGTGCTAAGTGACGTTACATAAGACGACATAACACGCGGTGCGTAATTTTATATTTAGCGACAGACAAACAACATATGGCGCGCAACCCAGACCGAAAATTGAACGAAAAAGAAACACTCTACGACATATTTCTCAGGCAGCGTTCTGCTATGCAAAAAAAAATCACAGCATAAACGACCGAGGTTTTACACTTGCACATGTTATTGTACTCGCACTAGACGAAGTAAAATCATGAGAGCTAATACTGCAGGATATAATTGGATAATTTAAATATTTCTACTGACGCGACGTTTAGAGTTATGTACTATTATTAAAAGCCAGTCTAATCGGCAGGTATACAAGAGAATTACGAACATGTATATCTGTCAAGGGATTGACAGCACACGTAATAGAACAGTTATTACAAACATACAGAATGAGGGTAGAACCCATATTTAATTGGATATTATGCTGGGAGACTGATAAATTAAGTTATTATATTGTATATCTTTGTAGAATGCAGGAAAGTCAAAGCAGTTCTTTAAGATCACAACGGTAAAGTTTTTAATTATTTTTTTAGTAGTATAGTTATTATGTTTCAAGCATATTACCAGTTTATAATTGCATTTATCGTCTCCTTTGAGATTTAATTCGGATTTGCTTCTTAGATTTATGTTTACTTTACAATTTTTTGTATTATTATTTTCTTTATATTGTTGTACATTTCAGCTGCATTAGAACTATAGTTACTGTCTTGTAAGTTAACGTATTGACCGTAATTACCCATTGTCAAAAGGTATATTCGTAAACTGTAATTAGGACAATTTTAGAGGCAAATCATTGAATAAAAAACACAATACTCGTAAAAGAAGTGTTTGAAGATACATAGGAAGAAAAGGCCCAATGGAACGGCCGGCTAGGTCCCCTGATCAAACGCCATCACACGTTTTTTTTTTTCTGTGGAATGACTCGGTTCATTTTCAAGTCATTCTCCTCCAAGATGTAAGTTAATCTGCAAAATTGCAGTGTGTGTTAATCAAATGAAGCATTTACTGATGGCATGCTGTTTGTTATTTTTATCTAGACCTGAGAGTAAGGTACGTAGTAAATACTTAATCTATGTTGCGTGTCCGTAGGTGCGGTTTCGCCACAAGTCACGTCTCGCCATGATCTGCATCGATGATTTCTTATTTCCACTTTTCAGTTCAATTTATTTTCTTTATTAGAATAAGCAAGAGATCGTGAGCGGCTTGGAAATGCCCGCGCGGTATTGCACATGTAACCATAATGACAGATAATCTAGCAAAATCGCCCAAATAAATAAGATTACGTCTCGCTAAATTATTATAATATTTGCCAAGCGGGGAAAATTACGAACATAATTGGTTTGGCAAATTGATTTTCGTAACGAACATTTCAATTATTGCATCCCATGCCCATAGCGAGGAATGCGCATTTTTATTTAAAATTTAATACCAGTTTTAAGATGATTATTAATATTTATAGGATTCGTTCTTAATTAATAGTGGAAGCGGTAATGAAAGTCTCATGTTTTAATTGCTCAGTCGATTGGAATTGGTAACTAAATATTTTTTATATATTATACATGCTGCATGTGTGATCGCGCTAATTGATTTTTCATAGTACATTAATCAAGTAAATTACGCTATCAATCAATTTACGGCTTTCCGACTGTGTATATAGAATGCCGAAAATTGAATAATAAGCAGAGGTACTAAAAGGACATGTATTACTTAATGGACCACGGAAATAAATGAATTCCTGAAAAATATCATTAATCATGATAGATAAGCGATGAAATTTATTCGGCTTGCATCACGACATGAAGAAGAAATAACTCTGTTTTCTTTTGGGGCAATGATTTTTGGACTGTCCTAAATTCCGGCATATTCCTCACCACTTTGGATTTTTATGAAATTTTGTACAATTCTTGTCTTCATGTAGTAAAAATATCAAATTTTATGATAATATCCTGTTTTGGAATTATAGTTACGCAAAATTTTTAAAACGTTCCGATATGATATATTTAAAACCTGTTATACACCACAATAGGACTTATAAGGAATTTTGTTTTCTTCATTACACCTTTTAATTAAAAATTAAAGGTTTGATTTTGATTATTTCAAAATACTCATTTTTACAATTTTTAGCAAAAATCTAATAATAGCTTACACTGTTTTCAGTTGATTCCCAAAGTTTGAGACTGGGAGGGAAACAGGTTCATGTCTTAACAAAAATAAAAGTCTAAAAACATAATATTTAGAAGAAGTCAAGTTTACTACAGTATCAAATTGTAGTGAAACTGAACAGTTATTTATGGTCTAATACAGTGGTTCTTAACCGGTTGTCCGCGGACCACTAGTGGTCCCTGAAAGCATCCGAAGTGGTCCGCGAAGCCAAAATGTACTTATTAAATAAATTAATGACAAAAACGACGAATTGACGACGCGAAGACTACGAATATTTATGAAATACTTAGTTATTTTATTGCTTGTGTAAACCAAAACTTGTTTTGTTTTTTATGTTACATGTAACTAAAAGCGTTTTCTTTTGGTAACACTAGTGAATATAGTAAATATAGTTGGTGTCAAAAAGTATGATTTGATCCAGAAGAATACATTCAAAATAATTTTTTAAAAACAAAAAATCGTTTCTATCTTTCTATAAACACATTAATATTTTCTTTCTGTAACTTAAGAACAGTGATGCGTAATTTTCCCACAAGATAAATATCCTAGAAAGAATAGTTCATCAATCATAGTCAAAGATTAGCATATACAGACAGTGGAATTTCAATTTCTAATTATGTCAAAAAACTCTTTGAGCCACTACACAGATTGATTTATTATGACACATTAGACTCACTAATGCGCAATCTGATGATGCCAAATTGTTACGACTTCTTTGTGTTTATTAATATTAACCTCATCTTCCGGTAAAAGGCCGAAGGTCAGATTCGTTGAATACGAAGAAGAGTATTACCCAAACAAGAAGAAGAAGAAGAATCCTTCATTTTGTAATACTTCAATACATTAGTTGAAAGAGTGCCTCGAGAAAGCATTTCATCACAAACGCGTTGCCTCATTTTGCAATTATTTCGTATGTCTGTTTATAATTAATTCAATTGAAGTCCTGTGCTTTTCGGCTCAACGCCGTACACAAGATATCTAATTGCTAACAAGAAAATGTAATTCTGTTGTACGCTCATCACTTAAATTAAATCTTCCCATACAAAATTACTCATGAGATGTATCACTTCGATTAAGAGGCCATCTTGGATTTAGTTAAATAGGCTTTGTAACAGTAATCTACGATTCATGAGATTTCCAGTTGCATAACGACAAATATTTAATTAAACTATCACCAGATTAATCTTTAGGACATTAACTGTTTTGTATTCTAAGAGTTTGTACACTAATGTAAGGTATATTTCTGTTTAGTTGGATAAAAAAGAAATCTACAACATTGAACTTTATTTTAGGACATCCGGTTTGTTGATTTGACATTACTCTTATCGACCCACAATCGTTTCTTATCCTAGTTGGGTAAGTTGTACCAACAACCCCTTCGTGGGGGTTGTTTGGCACAACGGCAGCTTGTCAGGTATGAAGAAAAAATAAGAACAAACTAATATACAAATAATTCGACAGTATATTGCTATTTCAATTTATGAATGAATCACAGATAAGAGTTTCGTACCATACTACAATAATATAATAAATAGTCTAATAATAATACTTGCGGCTATTTGATATGAAACGAAACAGCCAATGATATACAAAGGCTGGGTATTTCATTCATAAGTCATAACAGAACGGAAGATGATAAAAAGATGCATGTTGAAATTTTTCTATATATAATTAAGAAAAAATTTGAAATCACTGGTTGTGGTCAAAAAATGTGGTTTTGTTTGAGAAATCAAGAGGAACTACATTGATAGTGCAAAGGAAATCAAGATGCACGCAAATTTTCCTTTAAACAATGTGTCACTTCATTGATAACTTTAGACATCTAATTTTAGAATGTTATAATATTGTATTACACAGATAAAGAAGAAGGAAGATATTCATTTCCATCAAAGAAATATTTTTGCTTTGGCTTAAAAATAGGTTTACTTCCGCCAAAGAAATCTTATTTTGATTCAAATAAATATAATTTTAGTATGAATACCTCATCCAACTACATATATTGTTAGATGGTGCTGTAAACACTTTCCTCGCAGTTCGGCCTTATCTTGAGTATAAATAGTAGACTGGTGAAAGCCTACCGCTCAGTTGATGTCATACGTCTGGCTAAATTACGAAAAGAGGCCGTGTGATCGGCAGTATAGAGCACAGGTAAAATCTTTTTGCTGGAGGGCAACGATCCCCCCAATCGGATACGTTTCCAGTAAAAAAAAATCCCCAAAATTGAGAAAAATCGGTGAAAGTTAACACCTGCCACCGAGCACTTCAAATTTCCCAATTAAAATACATTGGGAAAATGGACATTGTTTTTTTTACGTTTTGGATTCAGAAAAAAAGTTGCAGGACATTATCAGAAATTTTTCAGAATTTCCCAAAGATCAAAACCACAACCACTATTTTTTTTTTTCATTCTCTCCTTCAGTACCCCAAAAATGACGCAAAATATTCCACAAATTTTAAATTTTACAAAGTTACGTGATTTACTATTTTTCTGACAAAAATTACTATTATTGGATTATTGACATGTTTTTTGTCATTTATTAACTAATTTAAAAATTATAAAACTGTTTAAACAATTACAATTTGTTTAAATAAAAATATACGATGTTACGACCTTATTTGTTGCAAAAATTACAATTGCCATTTGTTTAAACAATAATATATGTGGTTACGCACATATTTTTCTAATTTTGCATAGTAGTTATTAGATTATAGGTATTTATGTCATTTTTTAACTAATTTGCAATTGTTTAAACAAATACCATTTGTGTAAACAATAATTGTAATGGACATAATTTTCTATATTTTTGCATAAATTCTTATTAGATTATTGACAGTTTTATTTCATTTATTAACTAATTTGTAATTGTTTACACAAATACTAATTGTTTAAACAAATATATACATAGGTACGGACATTATTTTTATATTTATTGTGGAAACTATTATTTGCATTTTTTGTCATTTATTAACGAATTTGCAATTCTTTAAACAAGTTCAATTTTTTTAAATAAATATGTTTTTTCTTCTGTAGAAATTATTATTGTTACATTGTTGCCATGTTTTTTTTTTGTAATTTGTTACTTAATGTGCAATTGTTTGATCAAATAAACTTGATTAAACAGTAATATACTATATTATATATTATGTAAGTACGTATTTCTTGACAAGTATTGTGGTTCCAACACTAATTATTTGTATAGGTTATGCTTGAAAATGAGTTTGGCAAGAAAAAAAAAGACAAGAAATACAATAATAATTTTTGCCAAAAATATGTCAGTACTATTGGACATTTTTTTAAAACAAATGGTATTTATTTAAACAATTGCACACTAGTTAATTAATGACAGACAATGCCAACAATCTAATAATAATTCCTCAAGAAAATAGAAAAATTACTCCGTAACATTGTATATTTTCGAAAACAAATGGTATTTGTTTAAACTATTGCAAATTAGTTAGTAAATGACCAAAAATGTTCCTGATAATAATTAAAAAATAACTTCTGCAAAAAATAGAAAAATATGTTCGTACTATCGTATATTTTTATTTCAATAAATTGTAATTGTTTAAACAAATTCAAATTAGTTAATAAATGACAAAAAAATATATCAATAATCCAATAATAAACATTTCTGCCAAACACAATCATAAAACACGTAACATTGTAAAATTGTAAATTTGGGGAAACTTTTGTCTCATATTTAGGGTACTATGGCGAGGGTAGGGGGTGGTGAACAAAAATATAGTGGTTGTGGATTTGTTCCTTGGGGAGTTCTAAACTATTTCTGATAATCTCCCCCAACTTTTTCTCTAAATCAGAAACGTGAAAAAAAAGGAAAAAAGGTGCATGTATTTTAAATGGGAAATTTGAGGTGCTCGGTGGCACGATTTGGCCGATTTTTCTCAAATTTGGGGGGATTTTTTTTTTCTGGAAGAGGAACAAATTGAGGGGGTCGTTGCCCTCTAGCGAAAAGTCCGTTTTTTGGACCACCCTAGTGCCCAAAAGGCGGTGACACGTGGAGATATTACTCTACTGTACTCTTAATTCCTTCAAAAACTAATAATTTCTTTAATAAAAGAACCATTCATCGCAACGTTAAAATATCATAAGAAAAAATGTCTCATCATGAATTTGGTAAGCCCACTTGTGCTGGCCGAGGTGTGATTCTTAAGTAGCACCGAAATTTTAGTAGGTACTTGCAGACGCGGTAAGTTTTCTAAACGGTCTTGTAAATATTTGTGTTTGTCTTTAGGGCAAGTTTGAGCGTTCGTTCGTAGGCGTATTTAAATCCACACGACCGGCGTTATGCAACAACAATGGGAGACTTTTCACCTGGCGGCTATACGTTACATGCTTTGTGTACTCTATTCGAATACTGACAGATCTCACTTTGGCTTTATCGCAGAATTATACCGGACGAATACAAATATATGCATTATCTTATAGACGAGAGATAATATTCAAGTTTTTTTTTTAAATCGTAGCGTTATTTTGTTGGCATACATACAGACAGAAAATATTTCCACATTTCAGATAGAGAATATGCATTGATTGACACAGATTTGTTGTTTCAATAGAGGCAAAGAAATATTCCTTTGCAGATAAAAATGAATTTGCATGGAATAGTTTGGTAGAAACATTTATTTGCGTCAAGCAGTTTAAGTTTTCAGTTAAAATTTATAATTTGTATATTATAATGAATGAGATTTATTTAGTTCAAATAATTATGAGAAGAAACAATTACTTAGAAAGCATTATTGGCAAAAATTGTTAGAAACTTTAATTTATTATTATTGGCCTGATTGCCACTTATAGTAATTTTATCAAAATCGTCACCTTAGATCAACTTTTCGAGTGCCACAGTTACAAAATTCCAAATGGTAGACTGTAATTTTTGGCAGGCCACCATAAACAGCGCTGCTAGATTTAGATCTACATGAAAAAGATAAATTATTTTTGTCCGATCCATTATTTATTTTTTCTTCATACATAAACAAAAAATACCTGTATATCCTGGCAAATTGCTTTGAAACATTTTCATTTAGTGTAGTTTTTAAAAAGGTTTAACACTTGCCATGTTTTATTATAGGAAAAAATCGATGTGGGCAGGACACATGACTTTATTATACTATACAGCAGTTTACCAACAGTGCTTTGGCCAAAAAAGTTCGTGGGACCCAAAAGGACTTACTTCCGGTAAAATCTCAAAACTTTTTTCTACACGATTACAATACTTGTTTGATAAAGTACCACAAGATTGCTCTTCTCTGCTATATGAGCTCATTATGAAATTTCAATAAATAGAAATTCGATTGACCTGCGAGCGTGCAATGGCACATTTTCTAAATCATTTGGCAATTCATTTGCTAAAATATTCTACATTAAAGAAAAGAAATTTTTGTTTGTATCAATATTTTTAAGCTAGAAAATAAATTATTCAATGAACTAAATAATATGTTTCCCGACAAATAAATATGATACAAAAAATAAATTTAAATACTTAGATATGTATCTTAAAAACAAAAGAATCTTGTAGGTATATAGGTAATTTCACACCTTTTTCTTCTTTTTAATTTATATTAGGTAGGTACCTACAAAATTTTCTATTCTCTTTCGTGAAGTTACTTTTCGATTACATAGTTGCAAAATTTCGACATACCTAACCATGACGACGCGATTGTAGGTAAATAGCAATCGGCTGCGTTTAGGACTTAATAGATTACATAGTATACGCGAGTGCGAGTTAGCATTTACATCGGCCGTTGAAGTCTCCCACGCAGCCACATTGCGTGGATAAGTATTTTTACTGCTTTGCCGACGTCCATCAATCACGCACGCAATTGAACGACGGCACGGTGCTGACCGCTATCGGTGCCTTAATTAATTATTAACATGTGAATCCAATTAGCTATGCATTGTGCTGGCGCGCTTTGATTTGTTTCGCGGTTTATATACAATCGTATACACGGAGCAAGGCAAATATGTAATATCATGGCATGGTGTTGAAGAATTTTAAGAGTTTATTTGTCTGTACAGATTAATTTATTTGGAATATTTATTTATAATAAGTCAAATAAATATTTTTTGATACAAACAAAAATTTCTTTCCTTTAAAAAGTAATATTTTAGTTTTATTTTTAATAAACGTTTCTTTACTCTAGAGAAATCTAATTTTGATTTAAACAAATGTATTTGAATACAAGAAGATTTTATTTCCTTCAGAGAAATAATTTTGCTTTGGTTTAGAAATGGGCAAAATTAACGCTTTAACCATCCACTGTGCATGGTGAAATGCGCCAGACATTTAAAAAAGTTCCACTAAGAAAGAATATCATAAATTCTATTAATTCTTTGTGGTCGTACATTTTATAGTTTATTTGGTGCAGTTTATAAATGCATCAATTTTCTCTTCAACAATTCAAATATTCTGTATGGCGTAATCGTCTATTTTTGAAATATCTGCACATCCATTATGAATTTGAATACAGCAAGTAAATGTGATGGAGAATGCAAACCGAAAAGTTTATTTTCCTTCATTTATTCCAACGTATGATATACTATTTAGTTGGTGCCGTTTAGCAACGCAACATTGTAAAATTCAAAGTCGCCATACATTTTTTTCCCGATTCTTTATTAGTATGCAGGTATTTCTGATCAAGTTGATATAATATTATATTTCCATGGATAATGTATTCCGGGCCAAAATGTCCCGAGGTTACAAGATATAGCGCGCGATGATCTGGTCTTTAACATGGTGTACGGCCGCACACTAGATCGTATAATAATAAATCTCGCGAAGCATATAATTACGTAAATTCTCTATTCGCACTTACACTCGTCGAGGTACTTCCAAGAAAACTAGGTGCTCTCCAGCCAACCTGCACGTATATGGCGTCCATATTTTCCGCTAATCACGTGGTACTGTAATGGAAGGCAACGACGCTAAAACCGCCGTTTAATATTTGTTGTAACGTTACGGTTTATGGTCAATGTTCATTTCGTTTATGTATGGGCGTGGTTTCCGCTCACCATAGGGGATATATAGCGTCAATAAACTTGCTGAAAGATACTCCTGAATATATAAAAGCAAATTACAAAAAATAATACCTACTTGTTTTCTTCAGTTTTTATGTAATAATTAATATATGTATATATACATTTTTGTTGAGTAGTTTTAATTCTTTTTTTTTTTTTTTTTTTTTTTTTGGGGATGTTGCCATGTGCACAAAGCCTGTGGCTTGTCTGTGCGGCAGTCGGGGAGACGAAGTATTAGAAAAATCCCCTGCCTAACCTGGGCTTGAACCCTGGACTTCTGAGTGGAAGGCATTCGCCTTATCCACTCGGCCACCTCCGCTCAATAATAATAATAATAATAATAATTTTTCAAAAACTGACAAAATGATCCAATAGTAAGTACTTTTCATGCGAAAAAAGATATTGTTAAGATATTGTTTACGAAATATGATCTCTATTGATGTTGATTTTAGAAAAAGAAAGAAAAAAAGGAAAAAACGTTTTTTTTTTTTTGCATTTTCTCAAAGATTCCAGTTGCGAAAATATACCTTTCAAATATTAGCTTAAATATCCAAATATTGACAGACTTACAGAGGCTTAAAGAAGATATAAGACATCAGAAGATTTATTGGAAACATGAATACGCAGAATAACAATGAATCACTAAATTCATTGATTTGGGCTTTTGATCATAAACAGTTTCATTCAGGGTTAGAAACAATTGAAATTGACACTTTTTTTGGCCTCAAAATTTAAAGAGTCATCTCTTTAGAGATTTGCAACAGCTGCAATTTTATTATTGCATTGAATACTCTCCTTAGCAACGTGCAAGATTTGACCTTAATAAAAGAAATGATTTGGACATTTCTATTATACTATTCATTCTAAGCTCGGCTCTTAATTATTTCGACCAACCTGTCGACATATTCTCATTGTCTAATTGACCAAACATTCAATTGTGCAACGAAAATTCGGTACTCATGTGTCCGCCCACCATTTCTTAATTATAAACTCTTTTGTAGTGAAGGCACCGCATACAGATACCGCTTTCATTGGTCACGGCACACTTGTCACTAATGGAGCAATAATTTTTTTATATCGACGTTCAAAGAATGACTTGTCTTTTTTCGCGTATCAATAATAATTAATAGAAGTCTACCTCCAGAGTGACGAAAATGAGCGTTTTTTTCTATTGTCCGCTAGTTAAGGAGCTTGTTAAATTTTAATTTAGTTCGAATAAATAACGGTACATAAACTAATTTAAATTTCTTATATCCACACGATGAATTGTTCTATATTTCGCGTATGCTATTTTCGATGCAATAATATGTTAATGATTCGTTCTATTTTAAACGATACAAGTTTTTGTGTTTTAAAAACAAATACTGCAAGCAATTGATGAATATTAATGAGTCAATAATGAATTTTTAATACATCCGCGAACATGTCGAATGCAACGGGACAATATTGCACGCGGTTTTTTTATTAGTAACTATTCCTATTAAATATGCATCAGGTTAGGAGCCAAGGTGTTTCCGGAACAATGGTAACCAATTTGAGATTTCGTTTAGAGATTTTGAGATTATGTTTTGTCGAGTTGACAAGAATTGAACAAAAAAAAGCACCGCTGCCAAGTGACATTTATCATTTTGACTTGGACAAAGTCATCGTGTTTTGTGGACCACCTATTACATGTATGTTAATATGAATAAATTTTTATGCAATCACCAGTGTGTGTGTGTGTGTGTGTGTGTGTGTGTGTGTGTGTGTGTGTGTGTGTGTGTGTGTGTGTGTGTGCATTTTCGTAACAGTGTAGATAAACCTGCCCATAGTGGAGTATAATATTAGTAGCACGCGAAAACTAATAAAAGAAAGTTGTGGATTTTTTTAGGTGATGTCATAAAAAGTGCATTGTTGCCAATCAGATCTAAATTATTTGGTATTTGTATTTCGAATTAAGAAACTATGTTTCATCACACTTATTACAGATTGTATTATTTATAATAGTCACATCACACATCTATTAAAAAGTATTATTTAATGTTTTACTCTTAATCTCTACGAATAGGGAATATCGAATAGGGAAATGGAAAAGCCGCTGTGTATAGTCATAAATAATAAAATAACAGCGTTTGTGGTTGCAGCATGACACAGTGCATATAACATCAAAGAGCGTGTTAATTAAAACACAATAATAATGTATGCAGAAGATATCATATCGAGTAACCGTAGCTTACTTCACGGAAAACCTAAGTGAAAAAACACGCACATTAACATTTCCGGTCAAAATTCCAAACACATTCACTTACAACGTGTTTTCCTATGTTTGTACAGCATAAATGTACTAATATTAATATTATAACACGACATCAGTAAAACGACGACTCATGGCGGAAACGACCCTCAGAGAAGCTAGTACTCTCAAAATAAACGACGCTTTTTCTTACATCAGGGGTATATTAACTTTAAAAAAAAGATTTTAGGAGTTTTGAGATTATCAAATGTTAAGGTTAAAATGACTTACCCTGTATATAATGTTAGTAGTATCGCCATTTTTTGGAATCCGCCTGAAACAACAGAGAAATTGTCATCAGCATTAGTTTAGGAGGTCGCGTGCAAAACAGAATATATCCGTTTGTACAAAATATTATAGAAATGACAACTGTATTGTATTTGCATCTTGCAGGTTTACTAGGTTCTGAAAAATCCACAACATTACAGGAAATGAGAGACTCTGTACACACAATTTTTAGTTTAGACGGTTGCCTGAAAGATTATTTGTATTTAGTAGTTTTTTTTTTTATCAGAGAACAAAGGATATAAATATAGAAACATAACCTAGACAGTAGCACCAAAATAATAAAATTTACAGTAGAGCAAAAATTTGTATAAAATCAGATGGAGACCAGCTGAAATAAGGGTTATAGGTAATTATATATATATTTGTTTATTATGGTTCGACATGTTGAAAACATCCTGGTGAAAAATTACATACTAAATACAATTAAAATAGTCGGTTTAGTATTAATTTATCTTATATTACCAATATGATAACGATCTTACATGTCAAAACGAAAATATATTTTTTTTTAAACTATACCCAACAAATATTAAAAAAAAAATTTTTAAAATTTTAATAAATTGTCCAACATGAAATGACAGCACATTACATAACATTTTGAAAATTAGTCCAATACGGAAAATATAAACATTTGATATCGATTAGTGACATCTGGACACATGTGGTTTTCCAAACACGTTTCAAATTCTCGACACGCTGGACAAAAACTTGTTATTTTGTGACCGTAAAGTAATTTCTACGTCTACATGTTGTTCGAATATTTCAGAAAAGCATTTATGGTTCACAGAAAAATAAATGTTCTACTTGCAAAAAATTGTTTTCGGGTTAATGCAAAATTCCTTAATACGTTTCAGTTTCGACGAACAAATAATATCTCGATAAGTGGTATCTAAGTCTTGCAAAATATTTAATATATAATTAATGATGAATGAATCAATTGTTATTAAAATATATTCAATTTAAACCTAATATTGTTCGACACTAATTACTAATTAATCAGAAGCAAATCTAATAACGCTATCAGATTGCGTACCGATTATTTTTAACCTACGAGAAAAGCGTCTAATTACCAATCAACTCAATTATCACCTCTAATGATTAAACTATATAACTATTGTCCATTATAGCGTCGTACTGCTATTCACCGCTCGACCGGTATACATTCTTTAAATTACAAAGTGTATACGACCTCACCAATTGCCTTATCTCGAAATTATAGTAATTATAATCGGCGACCGACGTTGTTTTGTTCTTTGTTCGTTGCGACCATACAACGACGACCCGGCACTGCAACGCGGTCGTGAAAACTATCAAAGGAGTAGGTAGGTTATCTCATAGTGTTTAGTGAAAGTTCAGCTTTCTCATCCACGGAGATTCACACAGATGAACCCACAAAAAAAGAACTTATTTGTTTTCCTCATTCTGTTTTACGCGGTTGCATTAATTGTCTTGTCTTCGACACCGGTAGAATTAGAATTACGTGGTTTTTTTGGTAAATCTTTTCCGCATACAAAGTGGCAGCTAATAATACTAAACGAAATGTTGTATCGCTGGTAGAGTTGATCTTGTTGACGGTAATAATTAACGTCCATTGGGCAAATTGCTTTTTTTCGACGTCTTAATGACTGTAGGTATGTCTTAATTGAACATGTCACATATGATTAGCAAGATTGTATATAATGATCAATGTTATAGAACGGTCGCAGAGATTCTCTTTTTAGAAAACGTTGACGTGTTTGTTACTCAACGCAATGTTTGTTTTTTAACAAACACTGATGGAGAGATTTTTTTTGTTAGTCTTAATGTTGACGCCTTTAAGGGTACATTCTAGGGTAACATTTTAAAAAAATTAAGAATTCAATTTCACTTTTGTTTACACGTACCACCTGTATTTTAGTTTTTCAGAATTCATCATTATTATTATTATTTCTAAAATATAAATATTTTAAATATATATTGTATAGAATTAATTTTCATATTCACATATTTAACATAGACTATGAAAAACTTTGTATTTATGATAATGTATGTATTACACTTTAGTTGTTTTTCATGAACTGTTTCATAAACTGTTACACCATGGGAAACGCACTCCATTCACGCTCAGTATGGTCCGAACAGACAGCATTTCCATTTTTATTTGCCGATACATATGTATAAAATCAATTACTAATTCCTTTCTTCGCATAGCATAACATGTGTGATTCAATTTCCAATTCATCCAACACCAGTTTGCTCCCCGCCGTGTTAATGATGACGTAAATTATTCTAATTGCACATATTTTTTGTAGTTATCGCGGTATAGTGGTTTAAATTGCGACTGGAAAAATATGCTGATTAATAGCCTGCATATCAGCTAGCAGAAAGACTTCGTTCGCCCGTTAGTAGAGCTGCAATATCAATGTCAAATTCCATATCGGAAATTGTATATGCACTTATTTAATTTCTATGTGGATTGGAATAATATGAAACTTGTTTAAGCCTATATAGATGCAAGACACTATTTATGTTGCCAGCCTTATATGGGCAGGCATTTTTGCAAACTTGTTAGCAATGTCTCAATGTCGCATATTATTACAAATTTAATACGACCATTTATCGCTCTTTGTACTATTTTAAAAATCTGATGTGGCCAGGCACATGACTTTATCATACAATATATAAAATTAATAGTTTAACAACATGAGATTCTACACTGCTCAACAAATTAGGGGAACACGTTTTTCGAAACCTGCAGCCTTTTAAATAATTAAATGAATTCGAGTTTCCTCATCTGTTATTCACTGTTCATTGAATCGGTTTCGGGAGGCTGGCCAATATGTTAGAAGAGCTGGACAAGGTCGAAATCAAAAAACCACTCAAAAAAGACCAATTTCTTGTTCTTTTGTCTCTACGTCAGCGTAGAGCGTATTGAACAAGTGTGGGATCAGTTTGACCGACGTCGTCGCAAGTGATAAATTACTAATTCTCTGACGTGAAAAATCCTTGCAGAGTTGATTCATATCCTATGAAAACATGACAAAAAAACATTTTTGAAAATCCAATTTCCTTGGCTATATATTATGTCATGTTTATTTTTACATTACGGAATTCAAATCAGAGTATAGCTCATACCTGAAGTTATATAAGCGTATTGGCATCGTTCGAATTATTCTAAATTGCCAATGCCCGTACACGAATTTTCCAGTATAGGAGTCCAATTATAAGTGATATATAGGAATGTCTGGCAAGTGCATGACGCGTACATTTTATGATACATCAGCACATCAATTACAGCTCACGATTTATGTGGGTTTTGTGCGGCGAGGTAATTAGTGCAGGAGAGATATACTCTGAGAGCGCTGAGGCTGGCAGCGCACAGAAAGCTTTCTCCCTTAATGCATAAGAATGCTATCTCTATTAGAAGCCGTTTACAAGAAATCTCATGACCTACGCCGGTCGTAGTTTAAGTAACCCGGTACGATGTTATCTGGCATGAACAGGTACAGAGCACGATATTCCTGCTTTGTATCCACCATAACCGTATATCTCTATCAGGAGTGTGTATCTTCTTTATACCTCATACATGCATGTTCACCTAAACGGTAGTAAAAGTGGCCGAGGAGCAAAAAATAGTTTGCTCACGCACTGGGTAACAATAAACTTCTAAGTAGGATTATGGTAGAGAATGCCTTTTATGCAATCAACTTTTTGCACCAGGATTTACTGCGTTCTTTTCGTTTTAGATTTTTTTTTCGACATGTTCGTTATGCCCCGGTGAAAACAAGGATATTATTTGAATCGGACAGTTCGAAAACAGTACAAGTCCAAAATTGGCCATTTTGAACTGAAATAGCCAAAATGTTCACTATGATTTAGTCTATCGAATAGACTTAAACAGGACACTTGGAAAATGGAAGATGCTTGGATGTTCATTTTATGCTGGATATCTGGTAACGTTTCCTTTTTCAAACAAAACATCCTGTATAATTTTTCATTGTTTAATTCTAAGAATCTTTTGAATGATATTTTTTATAAAATGCCTTAATTATTTTTGTGATATAAACAATTATGTAATCAAAAATAGACGAAACTACAGATATGCCTAAATAATTCTTCAACTAAAAAAATAAAAACATTTTTCTGGATTTAAAGAAACTATTGTTTATTCTGGAAATTTGGTAACCGACAGCACACCCTGTATATTTATAATTTTTTTAATTCTAGGACTAATTCTACCATTTTTAGTTATAAGCAATTAATCAACTCCTGGACACATTTCTTTAAATTTGGCAGCTTGAATATTTAATTTAATTCTATTTCATAGTTTAGTTATTTTTTCTTGATTTTTTATTTATAACCGATAATGATTGATTAATTGCTCATAACTCAAAGATGAAGCATTTAAAAAAAATTCTTACAAAAACTCTTACAATTAAAAAATGTAGAATATACAGGTTGTTCAAATAGAAAAAGAAAACTTTACCAAATTTCTAGAATACACTAAACACCTGTACATTAAAAATATGTTTAGACAATAGCTTGTTTAAAACCAAAAAAGTAATTGTTCGAATTTTTCTTTGACATTCTTTATGAAGGTTAACTAAGGTGTTCCATTTGTCTTCTGAACTTGCGATAACTTTTGTTAAGGCACATTTCTTTATAATTTAGAACAAAATTATCTTTACGATCAAAACCTTTGCATTATTCCTTCATACGATTATATGAAGTAATAAAATCACGATTTCTTATGTAGGTAGGTAGACGCAAAGGTGTTGTAGGTGAATTTAAAATTAAAGCTATTATCACGTTATTATAAAAATGATGTTAAACCCCGAATTAAAGCAATTAACTTTTGATAGCTCGTTATTACATTTGATTGACAACATAATTTTTAGCTCTCTTATCTAATTATGTAAAACAGATTACGAATAAAAAAAGCATGTGTTGAAAGTCGTGTGGAATCACGCACGATACGTCAACCAAATTTGTGAACACGTCCGATGATAACTGACAGTTACATCTTATTTATGTTTAGTAGATGTAACAACCAAAATTGCAACGAAAAAAAAAACCGAAGGTTACATGCTCATCTTCCCACGATTTCAAAAGACAGAACTTAGATTTTGGTAAATCCTCAAAGAAACTTCAAAATGACAAGAAAAACAACCTTAAACTTCTATTTAAGTTTTTTGTTTATAATTACTCGCAACCATACATTATGTTGATATAAGAGGTAGACGAAATTCTGTAGGCTAAAACAATTATTAACAACCGGAAGTTTGTACTGTATATTTTATTTTATGTGGAGGGCAATCAGTCTCTTCAGTTATAAAGCCGACTTTCACCTTAATAGCGCTGTTAACAATCCAAATTGTCGTTAATAGCCGCCAAAGAATCCACAGGAAGTGATTTCAGATGCACTTATGTAGCCCTAAAGTTATCAAGTTATAAAGTTATGCAGCTACCTAAAAAATCTTCGATTTTTCTCTTGTAATTATACTTAATAAATTCCTTATTAACATAATTCGACAATTATTAATGTTGCCTGTTTATTCTTCGAAACTTTTTGCATATATTGTATAATTTCAGTTCATTTCTCTGGCAGAGTTGAATGATGTCGGTAATGTTTCGTGAATAGCGATAAGTTGTCTGTGGAAACAACAAAGCGGTATTGTTGATCACGTGTAAATCAACGGGTGGTAATTTGTGTTAATTCGTGGTTAAGAAATCGTGGTAATTAATCGCGTTTATGGTTGAAAGTTTCACCGTTCAGCATTTGTCTTTAATCTTGCGCAGAGAGTTGACTTGTGCTCTGGTGGTCTCAACATCATGCATGCTAATGCTTCGTTTTCATATGATTGTCTGCATTCATCATAGTTAATTTATTTATCAAACAGAATAATTCGAATTCAGTATTGTGTATACAGTATATGTGTGCCCAGATGACCTATCTATACCCCGCAGATAGAAAATGTTTTTGTTTTTCAGAAATATATTTATTTGTGTAAGGAAAAATTGGTACAAGGGGCGTATCTAATTTTGATTCAAACACAATATATTTCTATACAAGAAGAGATTTATTTCCTTCAAAATAGGTTAACTTCTGCCAAAGAAATCATAAATAAATAATATAAATTTTACAAATTTATGATAATAAGTTAATGAATGTTTTGAGAAATCAGAGATTATTTATTTGCAGCATAAATCTTAAGATAAATTATGTATATTATGAAAAGGAAAGCTCTGAAACTTAATGTCATTTTTATTGGTGATAACCAATGAAATATTTTCCTGTTTTGAATTAATTCTTTGAAATTCGCTCTAGATATCCATCGCTAGAAAACCCATTGCATACGAATTATGGTTCACCCACACACACACATAAACAAGTAGTAATATGAGACACATTTACGCCTACGCAACGTTTCGTTTTTAAATTAAGTATTATTACACCTAATATTATTGTTGATTATGTATATAGAGTTACGATACGATCTGATAGATAGACTCGAATTCTGGCACGAAATCAAAGAAACCAGCTTAGAGATATACAATTCAGAATAGTATTTTAATTATATGGTAGGAGGTAATATAAATCGAAAGGCAAACGTTGAAGGCATTTCCGCGCAATAATTTTTCGTTCGTAGCCGCACACGAAGTCCTATTGTATTCGGTAATGCCCAACTCACGAACCGTTTCCTTCTAAATGTTTTAACGTCTATTTCAGCTGATTCTACGATACACGCACAAACGGCATACTGCCTACTTATATTCGTGCACTTGTAACTGTATGGCTTATTCGGTCAGCACCTTTGTAAAACTCTTTACTTCTGACTTCTTATCATTTTCAATACAATGTATATTTTTATTAACTGTCCTATATATGGATAAGTGTCAGATATTGGGAGGATCTAAGTCCTATGCTATGCTGTGATCAGTCATAAGCATCTTTTGTGTCAAAAGTTAAGGACATTTTTGGTATTATGTTTATTACATAGCACTCTTTCCATTATGGACACTAGGGTGGTTATTTTTATTTAGAAAGCAACAATCCCCTCCAAATCGTTCCAAAATCCAAAAAAAGGTGGACACGTATTTTTTGGAATTTTGTTTTTTAATGGTGCGTTTTGAGGCCTCAAATTTACACGGGAAGAAGACAATTTTTGGTATTTTTCGAATAATTGTTCGGAGTTTGGGAAAACGTATGTTAGAATTATAAGACTTGTAGAGGACTTTCCAAGGAAGAATTTGCCCTATTATACATATGGTTTTGACGCCCTCAATCTACCCCACCGCTCCCTGAAAACTACTCACATGAAAAAATGTAAATTTTTCAGAAAATTTCTAATCTTCCTCTCTTATCATTACAGTATCTTTTTTTCCCATAGAAATCATTACTATAAGTCTTGTGGAATCTTTATAAACATTTGTCAGTTCATTTCCATTTGTTTAAATAATTCGTTTGTCTCGAAAATCCGTCTGAATTCTGTTTTCTGAGTTAGAAATGGTAGTTTATTACCTTTTTGTTGTTATTTCGCTTCATGTGCGATTACGAGCAAAGTAGTTGGGATACAAATTATTATTATACACGTTTATGGATCAGATACATTGGGTAATTAATTCAAAAAAGTACAGCCCTCTATCTATTTTAGTTTGTTCAGGAGGATTTTTGAAACTTAGATGTTACGTTGTTTATCGGTGGTTGAATGTTGTTATTTCGCTTCATGTGCGATTACGAGCAAAGTAGTTGGGATACAAATTATTATTATACACGTTTATGGATCAGATACATTGGGTAATTAATTCTAAAAAGTACAGCCCTCTATCTATTTTAGTTTGTTCAGGAGGATTTTTGAAACATAGATTTTACGTTGTTTATCGTTGGTTTGATGCTATTATTTCGCTTCATGTGCGATTACGAGCAAAGTAGTTGGGATACAAATTATTATTATACACGTTTATGGATCAGATACATTGGGTAGTTAATTCTAAAAAGTACAGCCCTCTATCTATTTTAGTCTGTTCAGGAGGATTTTTTAAACTTAGATTTTACGTTGTTTATAGCAAAACTAAGAAAGCCCCAATCCTTTGGCTTTATTACTTTATTCATTAAATTTTCTAAGGGACTTTATTCATTAATTTTCCTTTCTTGCTACTGTTTAAACAATCAATTATACTTCATTTACAACTTTTTTTCTAATTGTGGTAAAAAAGTCAGTTTATTTGTGAAATTAACTTATAAATTTCATGTTCGAGTACCTAGTCTGTATTGGCTTATAAACCCACAGTCTGGCCAACTATTATTCTAAAGTGACATCATTTATAATTTTGGGATGATTTCCAGTGTTTGAATAATAAAATAATATGTATTTGTGTTCAATATTTCATCAAATTGGAGTACAGGAAACAGTTTCCAGACAGCAACAAATCAACATTATCTTGCAACACGCAGCGGTAGGAAATCAGAATAAGAAATGGAGAAAGAAATGGGATTAATAAAATTTGTTGACTTTTGGAAATTTAATATTTTAAAAAGAAATGTAACTCCCCAATCTAACGAAAAAAAAGGAGTTCAAATCATTAAATATTTCTTCGAATAAATGATATTGAAAACGAATAACATTTTATTATTTAAACAATGAGAAACACTTGAGAATAACAGTTGGTCAGACTGAACTAAAAAAAAATAATTTTAAGTGAATTGCAAAGAAAAATTGTTTAGACAAACGGAATTTGGTTAATCAAATATGGGTTTAAGAGATAATATAGATAATAGGTTTGTCAGATATCGCGAACATGAACTTTATACGTTTATTTCACAAAAAAAAACTGAGTTTTCTAACAAATTAGAAAAAATGTTGAAAATGGGTAGTAATTGATTGTTTAAACAATAGTGTGACTGTAAGATAGTAATTTGCCCTATTCATATGTATGATAGGTCAAATTCTTCCTTGGAAAGTCCTCTACAAGTCTTTAAGTAATCTTAAGTTTTCCAAAACCCCGAACAATTATTTGAAAAAAACATAAAAATGTATTCTTCCCACGAATTTTCCTATGTAAATTTCTTTTCCCATCCTTCGACAAGCACGGTTATAAATCAAAATTTCAACAAAACAAAAGTGTCCAGTTTTCTTTTGGATTTGGAAACGACTTGAGGGGATCGTTGGTTTCTATCATCACAATAATTTTTGCAATGTGTTTTTGAACCACCCTAATGGGCACCCTTCTCCCATGCAGACAACAGCCCCCCTTCCAATTTGGGCTGGATACGCCCATGGTTTTATATATCTATCTACACTCCTAGTTCCAACTAGATATACCGTTGACTTTAAAATCTAATTCCTTAGGAAAATATGCTACGCATTACCGAAATATCTGACATAGTTACATATCAACGAATCTGGATAATCTCACATGAGACTCGGATGGACATTCTTAAAATAACAAAGAGAATAAAACGAAGTCCTAGTCGTGCTGCGACTTCGATATTTGAGTGCATATATGGCACCGTACCTCTTGATATGCGCTGCCCATATGGAAGAGAGACATTCTTCGCGAGAATGTCTAGAACGTTATCTATGAAGTGTCAACAACGGACTCTGGATGAATTATATGACTTGTTTTACCAGCAATCGAACGAGTTTCCGCTCACGGAAACACCAAGACAACTTTTTACATACAATCGCCGACGTTCGTGCCACCAGTAGCTATTAAGGTAGCAAAACGAATTAGTAAAGATGCCAACAACCAACAGTATTCCCATGCCTATTTTTTTCGCAAAGCGTTGGCTGTGATTAATTTTCGAAGTAGATTCAATTACGGATAGTGTCAGTTTGACAGTGTAATTGCCAGATAAATCGTATTTACATAACCTTCAATAATATTAATTATTATATACGTGTGCGTGTATAAATATGTATACGCCTGTTCGCGACGTATTCCAATAATGTGGAATAATGCATAAACTAGTTATTATGGAAAAAATCGGCAGTAATGCGATGCAGTAGATTAGACCCGTTTCCTGAGAATTAAGTGCGTTATCAAGGACCATACTGTGGTGGCAAGTTGCTGTAAATGATATAATATCAGTGATCAGACTGATCAGTATACAGTGTGTCTCACGGGACGTTGGATTGTATGTGCACTTAAAAGGACAAAGTAGTGCATATTTATGTTCACAAAACAGTTCAATTCCAAATGGTTTCCAAGCTATTTTGAAAAACCCAAAAAATGTCATTTATTAATAATGATCATAACTCCTTTATTTGTCATCCTATAAAACGTTTTGACATATATATAAATGCACTTTTTTTGTCTACAATTTGGTTATGTCAGTTTAAAAATTTTTTTCGCCAATGGATTCTCGCCAGAAACAATCGAACCTTTATTTTCCATAAGAAAAACAAAAATTTCGTTTTTCTGACGAATTCATTGGCGAAAAAAAAATTATACAGACTTTATCAAATTGTAGATCAAAAAGTGGCTTTATAATGTCCAAACGATTTTTTGATGGGATCACAAATAGAGAAGTTACGACCATAACTAAAAATTAAATTTTTTGTTTTTTTTTTTTTCAGAATACCTTGGAATTTTTTTTAGAATTCAATTGTTTTCTCAACAGATTATGAAAGAGCACATAAGTATGCACTACTTTGCCCATTTAACCAACTTTCTATCTCTATTAATAACAAAAATACCCATACAATCCAACGTCCCGTGAGACACACTGTATCCCATAACTCTAAACCTACTGAACAAAAATTATTGAAATAAATTATGTCATACTCCTGAATCATCTCTACATAAGTTGTATGACTGTCAAAAGTGTTTACCTCTCGGTGTAATCATGAGCGCGAGAGAAGTGAAAAAGTACCAGACTTTTTTTTTCAGAACGCTTTTGTTTTGTTTTGTTTCACCCGCACGCTGAAATATAGCAGTAGTTATTTGACAACCAGTTATTTTCTTCTTATTTATCGTTCGCATGTGTGTACCGATTAATATTATAATTAAATTATATATTCATTATGCGTCAACACGATCTTATTTTGAACAGCGTACAACAATTATGTTGGAAATTTACGACGACTTATCGATAGTAATCACACACATCTGACCGTGAATAGAATCGAATATAATCGTATTCAAGTTAGTTAAGTCTCGTAAAATATACTTTGTTATTGTGTTATAGTTTGTTTGTATACATCTGCGTTTGAATTGGCGCGCGTATAGAAAAGTTCAAAACCATATTCTGATTAAAATTTATGTTCCAAACCAAACATGTTATTATAGATTATAAAAACTACTATTCTCACTGTTAATCTGTCATTCATGATTGCTTTGTAACCTTCTTTGAAGAACTAGTAGTCCTTATATGTCATATTTGCCTTACATTTGTGTGTGCGGTTTTAAATTTCTAATACATGGTCAAAACTATCTTTTAAAGTAAAAAAAAAACTAGCAATAATGCAATCCTAATATGCAATAATAAGCAATATGCCAAACTATGCAAGTTGCAGACGTGTTTAACAGACAACAACCTTAAAATTGAGATCACAGCGAACACGTATTATGCAAGGAAGTGTTTGAAAAAAAAAAGAAGTTGACCCGAAGTCTTAAGATGAAAAGGTCGCGGCTTGCTTGATAATCTGACAGAAACTATTTCGAATGGATTGTGTTCGAAGTGACAAGTTCTCCACAATAAACCAGATTAAGATCGTAAGAAAAATATTGATATTGCGCAAGTGTAAACCACTAGTCAAGCGCGCTTAGACCTCTGACAGGCATTATTCCCTTTGCTATTCAATAGAAAATTATGATAACTAGAGTGCGGAATTATAAGCATTTATTTTTGGAGAATAAGCGGTTGAGTATTTATTAGCACACACACATACAAAACATTGGTATAACTGAGGAAATTGATACTTAACAATAGAAATAAAAGAAAATTAAGCACCTCAGAGATATACTGTGTTAAGTACATAAATTCGTGGATATCCTTAAGCTTTTTAAACTACTTATATTAAAACTGTCAAAAACAAAATCCTTAGAATCCGCACTCTAATGATAACCAATGGTCCAATCTTTTTTTTTAAGAAATAGAAGACCTGAAGATGACTAAGAGATGTCCTGAGCTTTTTTGAACAATTTCTTGAACAATTAGTTTCCTTATAAAAAAATTTTCATTTTATATAATTTTCTGTTAATGCCCACTGTCTTTAACTAAATTTTTCTTAAATTTTGTGCTTTAAAATTTAATGAAAACACCTACCTTAATGTTGCTGTATATTCAGGATATTTGCTAGTTTGATGTAAAATTTTTAAAGGGTGATACACGAGGGCATTTAGCCCGTACCTATTTAACCAAGATTAGCATCAAACTACCAAATAACCCGCGTGCAGAACAATATTAAGGTGACAGGTGAGAATACTTCACTTTGTTATATGTATATTTTTTAATTCCAAGTATGACATAAATTAGTCAAAATAGCTACATGACATTATTATCATAAAAACCGAGAAGATTTCAACGCTCATTTTTTTAAATTTTGAAGAAAAAAGTCAGATAATAGCTTACTCTGTTTTCAATTAATTCCCAAAGTTTGAAATTGAGACGGAAATGGGTATATTATGTCTTAAAAAAAACTAAATATCTACAAACATAATATTTACTGAATAAATAAAAGTGTCAATACCTCGAAAACAATCGACTTTTTACTGAAGTGATATTTAGATATTAGTCAGCCATGACCAGAATACCCTGTATATTATCAAAAACAAAATTATTACATCATGAATTCATGGAGTCAGAATACCTTCTCTAAATTCTACATCTTGTTAATACAATCAAATCAATCTAGATATTTCTGGCTAAAATTTAAATATAATATAATCAATTCGTAACAAAATGTTGAACACGAAAACAATTTCTTGTAACTACAAAAACGTACATATTTTTCGTTGGAAAAATTGCGACGCAATTCGAATATTTGACCTGAATTGTTTTTATAAAATTCCATTTGAAAATTATTTTAGTGGCGTAGCAGTCGAAATATTTTTGTGTAGCGTCGAGAACTTGAAGCGAGTTTTTCAGCAAATTGTGTTTTCGACCGAATATCTCGAGACCACATGTGCGGATACAACGCACTACGGTTTTTGTTATTCTCGCCTCGACCGTTGGGCCCAAAAAATGATCCGACACGTAGTTATTTACGTTGCATATAGGCACGATTTATTATTTGAAATATTAACTAGTCCAGTCATTTGAAATTTTTGATGTACCTACAGTACAAAAGATCAAATGCAGTCGATAAAACTGATATCCATTGATAGGTTATGGTTCCCGTAGTAACATAATAAAATGTTTAGAATCATAGTTAATAATAAATTTATAATTAAAGAAAACTAGAAAAAATTTGAATATGTCAAGGATGTGTTTCCTGAACTGGAAATTATATACAATAAAACTCTCTGTAGTGTTCTTCGCAGTTCTTTATTCTAAATTTTCGTTAGTTACGATAGTTAAAATAGAGAACTGTGAAGAACGCTACAGAGAGTTTTATTGTAAAAGTTACAAGTTTAATTTTAATTATTTCAAAATGCAGGTAGAACGATATTGTTATGAAGGATGAATTTGCTTTGTTATAAATTCATAATTATAACGTCTTTGTAATTTGTAAATATTTTTGTCTAAGATATTATTTAAAACTAGAATGGAAATATAATACCTATAGTGATATATTTAATATGAATGTTTAATATTAATAAAACTCTGTCGCGAAATTGTATAAAGATGTGTGAAATCACAAAAAAAGTTAATTTCTCGTGTTTGACAAGCATGTAAGATGTCTAACACCGCACCACGCAAATATATTGCACTTTTTTCAGCAGCTATTCATCAAATATTTGTCAAGGAATGCCGGAACGATTATGTTCCCGAAGCCGATATTCTGTTTTGATGTGTTTAGTATCGCAGATCTGTAAGATAAAACTGTAGACGACTTTTTTGTCGATGGCATTGCCGTCAAGGTTGTCAGTTTGAATAAATCTATTCGGAATATTTATGAGACACGAAAAACTGCAACCATAAAAAAGAACGCCGCACCGAGAGAAAAAAAACACCTAATTAATGTGCTGCTTGGTCTAGGATTAATTACCTCCAACGTGATGTGTTTCCTGTAAAACTATGATAACTTTTTTTCCGGCTACCGAGTTGTTTCGTTTGTTCCATTACCATATTAGTGACTTTTTGATAAATATCTAGAGCGAGTATCGGTGGTAATTGGAACGCCTGCTGCCAGCCCAGATATGCCGGTGTCGACGAAGGATTACATGGTATCCTTATTAATATCTAACTTAACACGCCGCTTGCCAGAAAAACTTGTTCTCGATAGGTATAATCATTAATTTTACCTTGCATCAATTATAATATGCATTAACGTCTGTGGGTGGTACATGGCGCCAAGATCAATTCTTTTTACCATCTTATGATGGCAATATGAGTCAATAAAATTTTGATTTTGGCATCAGTATTTTATGGATTCACATGACAAAACTAAAATTGTTTGATTTCCATTTACAGTCTTTATGTTCTCCCAGTGTTGTCAATAATTTCCTAATTTGAAATTGTTTTTTTTTTTTTACAAAAATTGTCTTACCTATCGAACGCCAGCTAAGGTGTCAATGTCAAATACTTTCCTAGAGGAAATACATTAAATAAAAAATATGAAAACAAGAAAGTCACCAGGTTTTCATCAGGACAAATAAAATCAGCCAAATGAAGCATCCTCCTATAGGCAATTTTCCCACTTTGTTAAAGCTATCTGAAAAACTGTTTGGATTCAGAAACAAACATGCAATAATGGATCTGGTCTACAGAATAACAACGATTATAGAACAAACTCTGTAGGCTCTTCTTTTTTCCTGGATGTGGAGAAATCCTTCAAACAAAGTTTTTTTATAAACTATTAAAATCATATCTTTGTAATTGTGTACCTTCTGTATACACATAATCTTCCGCAACCAGATAACGTGTTACCGTTGCCACGTTTGCTGATGACATTGCTATGATGGCAGTAGATACAAATTTTGAAACAACTACACTTGCATTAGACAATTTAGATTATATCAAAATGCTCATTTTCAAATTAAAAAAAAAAACGACAGATAGTAGCTTACACTGTTTTCAGTTAATTCCCAAAGTTTGATAGAGGGCCGGAAATGGGTTGATGTCTTAAACAAATAATAAATGTCAACAAACATAATATTTAGAAGGAAAAGTCAACTATAACATCAAATTGTAGTGAAACTGAACAGTTATATATAGTCCAATAGTCCCACTTGTGTGATATAAAATTAATAATAAATTAAGTATTTAAATAAATAATAGTGTATTGTGTTCACTTGGTTGGTATACCATTTTTAGTAAATATTATGTTTGTAAATATTAAGCTTTTTTAAGACATGAACCTATTGCCGTCCCACTTTTAAACTATGGGAATTAACTAAAAACACTGTAAGCTATTACCTTTCTTTTCTTTCTTTATCTTAGTTAAAAATTAGAAAATATAATTTTTTGTATTTTAAAACGATCCTTTCTTTAAATTTTGAAAAAAAATCAGTTAATAATAGCTTACAGTGTTTTTAGTTAATTCCTACAGTTTGAAAGTGGGACGGAAATGAGTTCATGTCTTACAAAAAGTAAATGTTTTCAAACATAATATTTACAGAAAATGATGTACCAACCAAGTGAATACAACGAAACTGAAAAACGAAACTATACTATACTTCAAACCAAGCAACTGACCGCAAGTAGTACCCTTTACAATAATACGATATAAAAATATCAATATTCAAACTGAAATGAATACAAAAACAAAGAAATATTCATTATGAGTAAAACAATTCAAATGGATCTTATGTGTTCCTTAAGAATATGGTTTTGACCAAACAGCTGTATTTTTCAAGGATTTGATAAAATAAATAAATTATTTTACTCTAAATGACATCATAGGTTAATTTGTGTCACCCATTTGTGCAAAATGAGAGAGTTTTGTTCAACGCTCTATAACTTCACCAAATTTTATCCGATTAATCTCCGATAATTGCATGTTAAACAATAAGATTCTCCAGCATTTCGAATCTGTCAAAACCCCAAAATCGGTCATTTAGCCGTAAGATCCCTTTAAAAACCTGTGTGGACATTTGATGTATAACTGTGAGGCTGCACTAAACCAAGCATTTCAGCATCATAAACCAAAAAAATCTAAGTCAAAGATATAATAATAGTAATAATAATACACTATTTGATATGGTACCTACTATTAATTCAAATATATACAAAAGATGTGAAGTACATACCGTTAATTCTAATCAGTACCTACCGTATTATACTATGTTGTATACGAACGCGCTCCACATACCCTATTTGAAACAAAGAAAATATCTGGCCTAAATACTATTTGCACTCTGTAATACATCCGCCTAGCGTGAGGTGTGAACATTGACAACCGAGATTAAAATTAATATGACCGTACCATAATTAATTGTTAATAATATTATACGTGTCATGTGATAAGTCCGCCATAAATATGACAGGCTTATGAGTGCGCTGATAGTGCCGCATTCTAATTTAAAATAAATCAAACACCGTGCATGTGTGTGGTAGTGTGGTACAGTCTAAAGGCTCCAAAGAATTGCACAATAACAAATGACGAATGAGAATCTCCAAGATCGCTAATGAATTAGACCCGAAATCGTCGACCTACATGAATATTCAACCCATCAGGGTCGTTTTCGGCACGACGTTGAATTTTCTACATGGTCATGGGCGGCCAGATCGCCAGCTCTACGCCGACTGTCCTATATTTTTTTTTTCGTTCGTAGATACAGATGCATAAATTTTCATTAACAAATAGCTGAGAAGTGGGCGCGTATCTGGGTGCATTAATCTGCTATAACACAATGGTTACTCGATTTCATCCGGTTATTAAATCAAGATAATGGGCTGGATTTTAAATCCGCCTTTATGCTATTTTGATTAATGTTGAATTTTGTTTAGATATGTAGATGTGGAGTCAACTAGTTTGTTATACCCGACCTTTTTCGCGCAAACAAATATTTACTATATTTTAATAAGAAATTAAATAATATTAATTTCAAACTATTACCTGGTTCGTATCCAGGTCAAGGCTGCAATTTTTAATTTAAAATAACATTTCATTATATTTTAATTTGTGTCTTGTTAACGTATTTTGACGAAAATTTTTAATTGTAGTTACATTAGGATCTAGGGTATTTTGCGGATACCATGTTGTAGTACTGGTAATACTGTAGTAAAAATAGTGGTCTTATATTATAATAGTCGAATAGAATAGTATAATATAGTAGAATATAATATAATAGTAGAATATAAATGTTTGGCGGTGACTGATTAGTAATGTGTGCATTGTGCACGCAAAGTAGAAAAAATATTCTTTTTTTGTCTCTTGATAGAAATACAGTATTGAGCACAGCGGTTCTATAGACTCATCCTATATAAAGACGCATAGTCATAAAGTAGAACAACAATATGATTATTGCAAGACAAGAATAATATTTTTAAATTTGAGTGAAAGTAATCCAAGTGATTAACGCCGATTTTTATTGTTACGTATTATTATTATTATTATTATTGTAACGTCTGACAAGCAGTTTGCAACAATTCTTGCGCTTTCAATTGCAACAATTAATTCAATACGAATTTCTAAGAGGAGATCAACTCTTTGTTTCCACCGGGTATTGTTCAAACAGTATTAAATTAATTATTCCTTTTGTGTGATATTAGCGCAGTTACCTAAGCACGTGGGCGATTTGTTCAGTTTTCCTGGAAACGCTGAAATAGAGCTTAATGGTCTATTGTTTGTCTAATTGAACAGAATTCCATGTTGCGTATAATTAAAAGCCTTTTAAATAGAAAATACGGTGCATTTATTAGTGAATAATGCGTTTGCTCTACTGAAATAAAAGCACACAGTAACGCCGACCATACAATTATTAAGCTTAACAAAGGTGTATTCAATCAAATAGAAAAGCAAGACACTTTGCGACATGAAATCAATTGCTTTGAAGTCGATTTGTTACAGCTGGAGCAAGAATTGGTTAGGGGAATTTATTTAACAAAACAAAAAGGTTTAAAAAGTCATTTCTTTACACCAAAGAAATCTAAGTTTGATTCAAACAAATATATTTGTATACAAGAAGAGTTTAATTTAAAAAAAAATAGTAATAAATGTTATTTAATTAATATTGTTTTGTTATAACCTCCACCGCAAAAATATTTCTTTGTGGATAAAAATGCATATAGTCCAGATTAGGGTAGCAAAGTGTACGCTGATTCGGAATCGGAACTTGAACCGATGCACTGTGCTCTATACTGCCGATCACACGGCCTTTTTAGCTATTTAGCCAGACGCATGACGCTGTATATTTTCTATTGTTTATTGAAAGCAAAATAATTTACATGTATATTAAAAAGAGCGATTAACGACCGAGACTGTTTTTTGTCGAGATCATTAATCGCTGTTTAATATTCGAGTTGGTTACAACATTTTTCCGTCGATCGTATTCTTTTAGCGTCGTCTACATAGATTTTCCTTCGCCGATGTCTTTTTAGATTATATGACAATTTATGTAATTTGACACTGATAGTTCTAGAGAGCGGTATGTTTTGATTGGAAGATTTCATTTCACATATGTGTCGTTTGATTAGCCAATCAAACGACGTCATTGCGTCTTGTGATTGGCTATAACAAATCATGCATTAATAGAAATCGTGCATTTAATAGAGTTGTTTAATAAACGATTTCCTATGCACTAAACAGACTCATAAATAAACGATCGACGGAAAAGTATATTTCTTAATCAACAATAATACTTTAATTTTCGACATATGTACCCACCTTTACGCGAATTAGTTTTAGCAATTCCAGCACAAAAACAGACCGGTCAAACCACATACGCGGTAACAACATGAAGGTCACAATAAATAATAATAGAGTAAGTTAATTTACAAGATTTACAAGATTTATATGGTGTAAAGAAATATCTTTTTAAATCAAAACTAAAATATTACTTTGAAGGAAGTAATTTTTGTTTCTATGAATACCTATATATTTATTTTATTTCAATAAATATTCCAAATAAATTAATCTCTAAATTTCTGAAAAACAAGAAATTCTGAATTGTTTATTTAAAAAGCAAAATAATTTACATGTTCTCATATAGTAGGTACACCTATAAAAGTTTCAGTATCATCACATAATCTTCCTTAAATCCAACACCATCGTCATGGCCAATGAAATAGCCGCCTTGAGCTTTGTTGGTGACCACTTTTCCTAGCACCCAAGCACCGTTCTTAAATACTTTCCCCATGTACAACAGTTCGTCAATTCCATCCTCATATCCGCATGCCACCAAGTTATGATCATATAGCAGCCGAGTCACATTACTCCATTGCCAATAATATTTCTCAGGATTCGGCGTACAAAGAACCTAAAGTAATAAAAGTTCAATTTTGACCAATAAAAAGAAGTTTTCAACAAAAGAAAAAAAATAGGTTCACCTTTAGATGTTTAGTGGTCGCTAATCTTCCACCACCACATTCTGCGTCTGCTACTTTTGTAAAACGGTTCAAACCAGCCGGTATAAGCCCAGCGCATCCACCAACTGCAGATATTTGAGAAACTGCAAGATTAGTATCGACGTCAATAATGGCATCAGAGGGCATCGTTCCATTAAAATCACGCCAATAGTGGTCACTACCTACAAATATCCCAGAAAAAATTACGCAAAATAAACTCTCTTTGTTTAAATTAAAGAAATGCCCAAGGAGAAGTTAGCCATAGAAGAAGTTATTGATATCTTTTATGGCTTACTTCAACGCGGTGTTCTTTGGTATTCTTGATCTGATTAGTTTCTGTACTTTGTTTCTTTAAAACTCCTACCACATTTACACTGTATTTATTTCATTTCTGTTGACAGACAACAAATGAAAATATTAGGGAATGAACCAAACGTTTATCTAGTTCAAAACGTTAAAAAATTATACATACCTGTCACTAGATTGAAACAGTACAATATTATAGCCAACAACACCACCTTCATGTTAAAGAGATATATAGTCTTATGTTGGGATGAAACCTGTATTTATTTATCTGTACGTTAAGGTGCGTCCACATATATAAAAGTATGCGTTCGGCTAGTCACTTCTTACTATGTATAAATAGCACATTTAAAAGTACAAGACATAAGTGTGATTTTTTTTTCATTTTTGCATAATCGTGACAAAAGGCTTTTTAGAAATGGAAGTTTTTAAAGTATGTTTCTTAATCTACAATAATACTTTCATTTTTGACATATGTACGCAGCTTTACACGAATTAGTTTTGGCAATTCCAGGACAAACAAAAGACCGGTCAAACCACGTACGAGGTAACAACATGAAGGTCACAGTAAATAATAATAGAGTAAGTTAATTTACTAAGAATAAGGCGACGTGTTAAAATATGAATGAAACTCAGTTTTCTTCTGACGCAGGCAATTGATTACTAACGAAAATTAATTACAATTATTTAATTATTATTATTTCTTATAACGCAACTTTCTTACTTTATTCAACTAAACAGTGTCTAAATTTAGTACAGCGTTTGAATTTGTGACCTTTTTAACAAATTAGACTAAAAGTTAACGAACTTTTGTAGAATTATATTTATTTGGTGATAGTGAGAATGTCTATTTCTGAAATTAACATTTTCTTCTAAAGGTATCTGGCACGTGATTTCTAAAGAAAATCGATAACAATTATTTAATTAATATTGTTCTGTTATTACATGACAGAACAGACGCATGACATCAACTGAGCGGTAGGCTTTCACCAGTCTATTATTTATACTGAAAATACGGCCGAACTGCGAGGAGAGAGTTTACAGCGCCATCTAACAATACAGTTGGATAAGGTATTCACACTAAAAATACATTTTATTGATTCAAAATATGATTTGTTTGTTGTAAAGAAACGTTTTTTTTTTAATCAAAACAAAAATATTACCTTAAAGGAAAGTAATTTTGTAAATAAGAAGTAAATATTGTTGGCGCCAAAGAAATATGTTTTGATACAAAAGAATAAACTCAAACGAATGTTTCTTAAAAACAAGAAGTCTTTTCTATTTGTGTATTGTTTTATATCATACATGTATGTTTTCTTATTATGATTTATTTATTAATACCAAAATAATAAATACACAAAATATTGCACAAATTATTTTTAAAGAACTAGGTACCCTACCTACTAAAATATTTTGCAAGCACTTGAACATAGACGTTATTTATTTTTATTATGTATCATTATCGTAAATCATGTATACCTAGCTAATTGGTATGCTTAAACAATGACGCTCTTGTGCTTCTGATTTCTTAATTGCGTATGTAATTTATGTAAAATGTTATTGATGTGACAGTTTCGGCAAAGAGTGTGTGGGCAGCTTCTAGTTATTTAGGTTTACGTTTGGGCTTGACTCCCGTGTTCAGACACGGGTGTGAAGTAAAATATAGCCTAATCAAAACTTCCAAATAGGCCGCTCTGTTGTGATATTTAAATTTGAGTTTAAAAAAACGTACACGTTTAATTATGTAAGATTAATGCTGATTAATTACTAATTTTTAAGGTATGGCTCAGGTTATATTTTGAGGACAAGTTATGATATTGTTGATTTACACTACAGGTTGGTACAACTCTTTTTCCAGCTGTTGTAGTAATATTGATTGAAGGTTTTATGTTTATCTATTTCTACTTGTTCTAAAAGGTCCATTTTATAACTTTTCTTACATTTATGCCATTTGTGTCACCTGTTGTAGTAATAGTTATGAATTTATTTAGTATTAATGCAGAAATAGTGGTGTTTGCTTGTATTGACTTAGTAGAATATCCAATATACATAGAGGAAACCACTTAATAGCAGTATCTATAACGAATTGGTATACAGAACGTAATTTGTGTTGTAGATTTGCTGCACATCTACGTGCAGCTTTTTCTTTTATAGTGCCGTTAGCGTTGGTGTTTCTGAACGTAATTATGGTAAGCCGTACAAGGCCAAATCTTTTGCACCTCCTTAACAGTACTGTCCCGTCGGAGATAAATAAATAGAGTTCGTGTTGCAGATGCTGTCTAACTAATCTCTATATTTTTACTTTCCCATAGCATCCGACGAACATATCGCACAGTGAAAGTTGATGGTCGTGAATAGAATAGAAGTTCCGTTGTCAGCTTTGCAGTACCAATCTGCTTGCGATCTATATGTATGGCGGCTAAAAAGTACTTCTCTCTACATCGATAGAAAATTATGTTTAATTCAAATAAATATGCATTGACTCAAAGAAATCTGGTGTTTCAGAAGAGACACAGAAATATTTCTTTCCGGATAAAAATGCATGTTTGTAATATTTGTTTGGTAGAAAGAATGTTTATTTGTATCAAACAATGTATGTTTTCAGTTAAAATTTACAATTTGTATATTATAACGAACGAGATAGATATCTATAAACAATTTCTTTTTGTGTGTGGAGAATAAAGACATTTATTATTATTATTATTATTATAGACTAGCGTATTCAATGAAGTAAATATTGTTGGAGCCAAAGAAATATGTTGTAATCCAAAAGAATAAATTCGAAAAAAAAATATTTCTTAAATGCAAGAAATCTTATCGATCTATGTAGACTTCACGTGACTAGATTATGTTACATAAAAACAAAATAATCCCTAGAAACCAACTCCTGGCAATATTGTTAGATTCTGGCCAATAATTCGGTCAGAATCTAACAATATTTGTTACTAATAATTTCCACTATCCAAAATGACCCCTAACATAATGACCCCACAATTTGAATTTGCTGCTCATAATGGAATTTAGGATAAGATTAGAATTGTGGCTTGTAGATTTCAATATGATCTTGCATTCCAGATAAGATTACTAATTTATTGCCGGACAAGTTCTGAGCTTCTATGACAGAAATTGTGGCATTTATAGGACCATTCATAGGAAACCAATAAATATACAGAGTGATTTGCAATTCTAGGTGTAAATTTATTTGGCTTATCTATAATAATTTGGGTTAGCTATAATTAAGAAAAATGCTTTGTTTCCGAAAAAGCAGACTATAAACTGAAATTTAATATAAAGTGAAATTATAAATTTCGTGAAGGCATTTAATAAAAAAAAACTAATTAAATTAAATAGAAATAAACACTTATCAAACTTTGACAATGCCAAACTATTAAAACTTTACACTTTTTACTTAAAATTTGGGGTTTTAACATACAATTTTTGTCTCGTGCTATAATTATCTTGTATTTGTGCAGTTATCAATATTGGGTATATATGAGCTATTATATTGTAGTCTATAAAATCTTGGGTGTTAATTCACAAACTTTATTTTCAGAACATAAATGTCAACCTCACTAAATGTGTAGCGAGGATTGAGAATTTCTTAAAAGCGGTTTAGAAGTTTTTAATATTATTATCTTCTTATCAATAGGTCTATATGAAACTTTTTAGTCAGGAGAAATATTTCTTAATTTTTGTATTTATTTTAATTTTAATTCTGATATTTTCTTAAATTATTAATGAATTTATATAATTATTGTAAAAATTACAGTTTGAATTCTTCATTTTCGTATTTTTTATTTGAATTATCCCTTATTATATTCCTTCCTATGGCAAAACTTGAAAGGGCTGTAATTTTTGAAGGAAATGAAAAGAACAAATAAGTTGATATACAGGGACAGCTGCAAAGTTAGAACCATTGAAGAGAGTTTTATTACCCACAATGTTGCTGATTATTTAATACAGGAAAATTGCTTTCCACAGTCTTCTCTGTGTATTTTTTCCCCAAGCAAGACTAAAAACGCTCAAAACGCTGGTGTAGAGAGCTTACACCACCATCTAACATTACAATCCAACAATACTATATGGAAGAGAATACCATTTCGATCTGCATGCATTGGTAGAACTGTATGCACACGTTTATATAGAACTACCATATATGCATACACAGTGACAAATTGTACGTCCTGTTATATTAAGTTGGATAAAAATGATTGAGAAATAACAATTTCTCGTGTCGACAAAAGGCTGTAAAAATGACGGATCACGATGCACGTGTAAGAGCGTCACTGCGAACGGCTTTGCCGACCGCCTGGCAGCAAAAGCAGAGAGCCAAAGGTTATGTTTGCACTGGCGTGTGCATTCTCTACCAAATTTAGTTGAGTTTTCTTTGCGGCTTTCGCTGGCAATCAACAATAAAGCGACGTGATCTCCGACCGGGATAAATTATTTCAATCAATATAATTGATTCTAATCAATTTAAGTACCGGCTGTGTGTGCGCGTCGGCAATAAAGTTACCTCCGCGAACAAGCCACAATCACACACGTACGGCAGTTACCTCATTAGAGAGAAACGTGTGTATGTACCTATGTATGAATGTATGTATGGACGTACTGTATTTAGTTTTCTCCTTACAGGTATATCTGTATGGTAACGTAAACGCGCGAAAATTAATAAATAAAAAATATTGCAAGCTGATTTTTTTAGTAATAGAAGGTGACGTAGTGTGAACGACTATACTATTAATTATTTTGTAGCGTTTTCGTTGTTGTATCTGTTGTAAATGGCATTGATAGAGACATACTCGTATTTATTAGTTAGGATTCTAAAATTGTGACACAACAAACATGAGAATGATAAAAATATAAAAAAATACCCAATAGCCCATATTGTTCGTTAAATTTGTTGTCAATATGGTTGTCATTTTTTTACACATTATTTGATGTCTTTAGCCACGGTTGTGACTCCTCTATGCTCGGCAACTTATAGCACATTCAAATTAAGTGAATTGCAAGAAAATTTGCTGCCTTTTTATCGTTTATTAATGTGTAATTAATAATTTTTATTAAGAATATTATTTGTATTTATATATTTGTTTCAGAATCATTGGACTTTTATCCTAGAATTTTACTTTTGGTCTGATTACCAACCAATATTGAAGAATTGTTATTACTTTGCAATATTCTGGAGTAAACATTGTTAATTTTTGATAAGAATTTCCAGCTCGTGTTCATCGAGCAAGGCCTAATGTATAATGAGCAACTGGCATCTTTCAAAACCAAAAATACAGACACAAAATGAACACATTTGATAATTTAATTCTATAATCGTCTCAATCGAGCATCCGATAAAAAGTCTTAATAACAAATTGGTAAACAATAAAAGGTGAAAATATTATTTTAAAATGTAATTACATAAACGGAAAACAATGACTAAATAAAAAGAAAAGTTGACAAATTTGAAAATTCTGTGAAAAAAAATTACTATCAGTACTATTATACGTAAACACTAAGGCGACAATACTAAGTCAACTAGTTATTAATAATTGTTGTTATAAGCTGTATAAATGGTCTGTATGACCATAGTAGACAAATTTTTGAATGAACTCATGTCCTGAAATGTATTGTTTGAACGTTGGAGAGAGTCGGAAGATTGAACCAATTTTACAAACAGCATAGGAAGAATAGTGCAATGTATCATAGGACGGCACTTTTAAAGCCAAATAACATTTGTGTGACTTTTTTATTATTTATCGTCTTTAAAAGGAGTTAATGAGAACCGTTTTGTAATTTTGATACCAATTTTGGCCAATTTGGGTTATCAAATAAAGTTTTACATACAAGTTATTTATATATTCTATAATATATTAAGGCTCCATGCAGTACCTAAACGGTGTCAGGTGTGTGGACATGAGTTCGATATCAAAACTTCAGTATACATTATCTATGTTTACACTTATTTGTAACACCCACTATATTTTAGATAAACAGCCGAGCAGTGCAAAAAGGTGCGAAGTACAGTAGAGCGTCGATAATCCGAACTAATTCCTACCGAAGGTCATTCGGATTCCTAAATTGTTCGGATTATCAAATATTGCAACTAAATAGCAGAAAATAAGATTGGATAGAAGTCCAATCTTAATAAAACCAACATCATTCGATTCCGCTCTTCATAAACTATAAGAACGTCAAAACGTCAAAATGGAATTTAGATTTAAGACGTAGATTTTTCGTAGAATATTTTACCAGTAGCGCTCAAAATTAAAACAATATGCGCGGGGCTACCACGACCGCAAGAATTATTTTGTAATCCGTGCCACTTGCGACTTTAGAGATAAATCTGCGGGATAGAGTTGTGGGAACTCGCATAGGAATCTACAGAATGATAGGACGCTGAAAAAAACTATAAATTCTTCTGCGTGTGCATGCCACAGGCAGTCCCACAGTTTATGGCTATACAATATGCGCTATGCAGTACACATCTTATAGACTTTGAGCGAATATTGCACGCTTCATTGGTTGACCGTATCTAATGTTGATTTACGCCATTGTATACCGGAGACAATATCGGCTCTAATTGATACCACTAATAACGTTAATAATGATTATTATTACCGACCGGTATCGATTCTTAATTGCCCCAAGCTATTATGTCTCCTTCTAAAGATAATGCATCATAATTTATAGGTATACTTTATCAATTATCTAATAAGATTTGATTACCCTGATGTATCACCTTACCTAATTCATTATAAAGTAAAAGTATCATTATATAAATCCTTACTGTTGAAGATATGTTCTCCTTTTGTGATGGACAACTTCCAGGAATATATAAAATACATTTTGGTAAAAAAAGAAGAGAATTTAACACAAAAGCAGCCTTGATAACCAATTTTAGAGCTGCAAAGAGATAACTGGAACTACAAGTTTCTTCAGAACTTCTTTCAATAAGTCTGATGTAGACAAAGTATGGGGTTCTGTCAAGAACGTTTAAGAAAACGAACACCATGTATTGACTCTTTAGAATAACACGTTTACAAGCTATTGATAAGACAGACAGATAACCATGAACGGAGCAAACTACGTCATAATTTTCGATTGCATAACGTAGATACAAGAAGTTCTGATGCACCGCTGTGATTACAACACACCTGAAGGCAAAAGTTTATCACTCGGCTATAAAATATATAAAACTATACGGCAATACTAAATTTTGGAGCGGTATATACGACAGTATACCTAATCTCCGCTATAGGAATTCAGTTTATTGCGCTGCAGGTATCAATTTTGTGCAATTATTAGCAATAATTGTTCGGCGTCCCATTCGATGTTTGCACTAAACATATTTATGGGTATACAATTTAAATTTCAAATGCAATTACTTATCTGGGCTAAGGATAATTTTCTATTCAATTATTCCTTCATGGTCTTCATTATTGCAGAATATTATAGCTTGAAGATCTTGGACTATGTTAATATAACTATATAAACGAACAGGATACCGCAGAGATCTAAGATAGTTATTATTATGCCACTGCTTCGAGGATCCGGTGTTCCCCAGGGTACGCGTTTTGGACCGTTGTTATTACTGGAATATAAATCCGTATAATAATTTTATTATCAATCATTAATAACAAAGCGAAACGAGATTCACTTAACGTCAAGACTATAGTAAGAGATAATATACCTATTATAGCAGCATTAGGTAATTTACTTTAGAATTTTTTAAACGGTATTGTTAAGTCTGTTGTAATTAGTGCACGATGAACATCGACTACCTTATTCGTATCATTTCAATTAGCGAGTAATCAAGGAGTTATTGTATTTAATCACGTCGTGGTTTCGCTAATGACTGCCTTGGAACGTCAATCGCCACTTTCAAACGAATTTTATAGTTACCGCTAAGTAACAAACAACTCATCTGTCGCGTCTGAACTACATATATACACGGATAGATAAGATTTCTTGTCCTTAAGAAATATATATTTTTTTAATTTATTCTTTGGATCAAAGCATATTTCTTTGATTGTTTTGATATAAAAAGATGTTTCTTTACACCAAATGTTTTCATTCAAACTAATATTTGTGTATACAACAAGAGATGTATTACCTTCAAAGAAATATTTTTTCTTTAATTTAAAAATAGGTTTACTTCCGCCAAAGAAATCATGTTTTGATTCAAATAAATATATTTTTAGTGTGAATCCCTCATCCAACTGTATTGTAGGATTCCGAATCAGCGTACACTTTGCTACTTTAGGCATAGACTATATGTAGGTCTGGGAAAACAAACTATAGGTCGAGAATGTGCGATATCCCCAAAGGCGGTGACACGTGGTCTACTGTACCCTCCAAAAAGTTCTAGTCAATACTAGGTCCACATTTCGACCCATGCAACGAAGACTATAATAACTACATAGGGATTTCACAGTCATGGATAAGAAACACTCTAGAAAAAACTCATCACGTCCTGACAGACAACAAAAAAGAAAATTTTCTGGGAATTAATACTCAGAAATTAATACTAGCATTTGCTACAAAGAAATTATAGTGCATGGGTTTGGAGACGGGATATGGAAGAAGACAAATGACACATCCGTTGTATGGGATCACAGTACCTACTTATGAAGAAATATACTAACAAAGTGGTTGAGTTTGCCGTGAAATTTTCCTATTGTCATGCCTGTGAGTTTTGGGAATCAGAATCTGGCACCATGACAATTGTATCGAAGCACATACAGACAACTGTACTGCGAACATGATGGGTCAGCGGGAGAAATAGTGGATTCTACCAAAGACATATTCCGCGGGTCTGTGGGTTGGAGCACTGGGTCAGATGCGGCTTGTACATTGAAAAGAATAGACAACTTTCTATGCCTTACCAATCGGAAGACATCCAGACTGTTGATAATATGTACATTTCTGTGTAGACCACATTCTATCATAAGATCTGGACGAATGAAATTCTAGATGAATTCAATAACACTTGATAAAAATGTCGATAATGCCACCAAGCCGATTTACAACAACTTGTCGTCAAGAGAGTTGCTAGAACGGTGTTTGGGGAGGAGAACATCAAAAAAACAACCTAAAGCTTTAATTCGACTTTGTGGCGCCTCGCACCCAAACATCTTTACCGTGGCTCAAAACCTATCAAAATTGCGACTTATGCAGCAGCAGGATTTTATAAAAAAGGGTTTTCTGCCGTCCTTAAAACTATGACGACAATAGGAATCGTTATTGGCACGGAAACGAAGATATTTGCAAATGTGCGCGAAAATAGCGTCTGGTGAGGTCGAAGAGACGTGCACTCGAGGCTGCAAAATAAGCTTAAACAAAGCGTAGAAATGAGCAAATATGCCAAATTATATTCTACGAAGTGGAGGAAGGAATAAAGTATGGCCCTGGTATAAAAAATTATCAAATCTACATCTAGTATAATTCAAAATCTCGTCTACAGATTGACATTTCTGTTTTTCTAAATAGCACATATCCCAGTAACGAGTATTAGCGCGACAACGCAATAAGAACGAAAACAATAATAAATTTGTATTGAAATAGAAACACATTTCAGTTGCTCATTAATTTTATAAAGTGATATAAATATTAGGTTAGTTATGAATTATCAATAATTATCAATGGCAGTAACTTCTTTCAAGGTGAAGCCTTACTCTCAATATCCATTATTGTAATTGATCAAGGGCCTTACCACCATACAATGTTAGATCATGTTCACCGAATACGAAGTATAACTTGGATAAAGTCTGACATAATCGAGTTCGACATTTTTCTGGCAAATGGTATAGGTGAAAAAAATCGCAAGGAGAAAACTTCCAAATTTACTAAAGAGACAGGTAAAATCACCCTGTATAGTCAAAATAGACCTAAAATAATGGTTATTCTACCATATTCACTACCCTGATTGTAGTTGTACGCAAAGAACACAAACATTGCGGGATCAGTTAGAAATGTAAATGAATAAGGAAGAAAGTCTCTTACACCGGTTACGCGAGCGCCCGAACGCGACCGGTGAGCGCACCGAAAACTATCAATCACGCGGTTTATCTAGCCCGACGATGATCACAATGGAAGTGAGTCGCCAAGAGTTGTTAGTTCGTGATGATGGCCCCATATCCGTACATCTGTAAACGTTCGTAATTACTTCCGCGATTCTACACACTCTGATCTTTGTTGTTTCAGCGCTGTGTACTCCTCTTTTTCTCTCATTTCGTGTACGATTTACGACTGTTTGAAGTAATGGACCTACCATATCGTGATGATTTACGCGCCGACCACCGAACTAACGAAAACAATACGGAATAATTCATATTTTCTACATTGGCATGATGACTTTCGGCGAAGAGAGTTCACTAATTGGATCAACAAACAAGAGTAAATGCTGATTTTGTGGAAAAAAATGTGTGTTGTTCCATACATACGTAATACCGAAATACCATGAACGATTTGTTATACTAGAACCTCACGTTATAGACGTTAATGTAGTGGACTTCGTATAAGGACAGAACAAGTGTGAGAAATTATTAAACAATACTTGTGCACCCACGCTATGCTTAGTGCACAATATTTGTATTAATACGAGGCTTTGCTTGTTTGATTTATTCACTGCTAATGCATTAGTCGTTGGAGCATATACGGTTTACCAGTCTTATATAATTACGTGATTACGCTCTATCCATCATTCTAGCAATTTCTTGTATAACAATTGGTCAAACCGAACAAGCTATGTATGCCTTTTCCCTCTGTGCGACTTTCATCATCTTCTTATTATAAATAATTGCGAATTTAATTGACAAAAGATTGTAATTATCCTACAGCACGCCACAATTGCAAAATATTTTTCCTCTAATTTCACTCCATTATTTTTGTTTAGAAGTAAAAATTATAAAATTATTAATTTAATGTCACAACCACCTATCTAGATACCTACTTTTCTTTTTTGCTTTTTTAATGTTACTTTTATGAGTAATATTAGTCAATTTCAGTGATACTATAATGCTCGTTTTATTTTATTTTTTAGAAATTTGTATACTTTTATGATTATTTTGGTATGGTAACTAATGTTTATTTAGAACTAACACAAAATTACTCATTTTCTTGATGCAAAGTTGATATTTCACCCTGTAGATAATAATAGATCATACAATAACTTAATACTTGAGCGTGACTTCTTTTAATTCAATTAATATTAATGAATTTGGATATGTTTATAATAGTAGTTATCCATCTACAAAAAATCTGATGTGGCCAGGCACATGACTTTATCATACAATATATAAAATTAATAGTTTTGCTGCATGAGAATCTATTTTATTGAGATAAATCGTAGGTATTGTCAAAGCATCAGCACTTGACACTACCTACACTACGTCATTAGAATAATAGTTATTTATGTCACAAGTGCCGAAAGTACGGAATAGCGCGGCGACCGGTGATGCGGCGCGTCACCGAAGGCGAAGCGTCGCCGTCGCATGTGAGCGAGTCGCGCTATGTAGTTTTCGGCAGGAGTGACATCAACGTTTTTTGTGTTGCTTTTTGAGAAATACGTACTTACAAAAAATTAAAAATGGTTATATTTCTGGATAGGAAATGTTAGGTTGATACCACTTCTACGAAACGTCAAGTTTAAAAAGCTAAATCAAATTCTGGCAGATTTATATTCGTTCATGACACTGTAGATGTCACATCCGTACCAACATACTAAAACGTAACTATACTCATCGCTATACTTTATTTACAACGGGTTGATATTTCTTATCAACAAACAATCAAATTGGCGATCTTATTTTATTTGAATTTTGTATTTTCTACTTTGCCGCAATAGAGCGGCAACGTTCCATAGCGGTTCTCCAACCTCTGATGAAATCAGCTGTTTTCGAGTGTGACAGCCATAGACATTTCTGTGGTGACAGCACAAAAAAATATTTGTCAAATCCAGGCTACTTTGAAGTTTCATATCAATGCAGATGCGACCGATCTCGATCAAATAGAATTTGCTCTTAAAGCTAAACTATTAATTTTACCAAAAAATATCATAGGCATAAATTATTCAAAATTTCCTCTACTTTAATTTATTATTTAACTATTTTGTCGAAATTACAGAAATGGCGGCTCATTTGCAAAATCTTTCAAAAAGGCTTAGAATAAACTACCAGTTCCTTTGGACCCCTTTCAACCAAAAGCTTTTCAGCTCTAAGTTTGGTAACAAAACTTCTAAATATGAACTTTCGTTCCGATACCTTTAGTAGTTTCTCCGGAATCGTCGCCACAAAAATCGTTTACACACAGACATACATACACACAGACACACACACACACAGACATTTTTTTGTACCTTGGTCAAAAATGTTCAGGGGACCCAAAAAGACCTATTTCCGCTAAAATCTCAATTTTTTTTTTTCGGCATGATTACAATACTTTAGCATACTGCGTATGATAAAGTAAAAAGCGATTATCTCAATGTTGCCGATGAAAACACCCGGACAATCAAATTGCCCACTCAACCATTTCTAGGATAATCAGAAACTTCAAGCAGACTGGGTCTGTTGAAAATCTCTTTAAGAAACACCACAAAAAATATATTTCCGAAAATAAGAAAGCCAGTTTTAGTAGTTATTTTTGTTTATAAAGATGATATTTGTTCAGTTCTTGTATGTTATGTGATGGTGATTTACTGCATTGGGAAGTAATTTGTCAAGCCGAAGTCGTTCTATGCTCGATTACTGCTTCCAATACTTATCCTTATTTTCGGCAACATATTTTTAGTGGTGTTTCTTAGAGATTTTCAACAGACCCAGTCTGCTTGGATTTTCTGATTATCCTAGAAATGGTTGAATGGGTAATTTGGTTGTCCGGGTGCCTTTCATTAAAAATATCAGCAACATCGACTAATCGCTTGCTGTAGATGGATAACTACTATGATAAATATATCCAAAGTCTTAATATTAATTGAAATAATGGTAAGTCAAGCTCGTAAGTCATTTTCTGAGAAATACACAATAAAAAAGTTTTCCATATGGTGCGGACTTTCGTGGACACACTTTAGAATGAAAGAAAAAAGAACTTGTATATTTATTTTCCTGGCCAAAACATTATTTGACAGGACTATTTGTCGATTGACTTAACATCTTAGGGATTAAAAATCGGGTTATCCAACTTAAAACACATTTTTTTAAACATGCAATGCTTAGAAAAGTACTTACTACACATTATTAATTACTTTCATTATCACTATTATCAGTGCACGACAATATAAGTTAAATTATGCCTTAGACATGTTAAAATAGTCAATGTTGCGCAACATACACTTCCAATGACCCAGTTGTGTTTCCTGAACCTCTCCAACTTTCCCATAGTAATATCTCTCACACCTTCGCATCCATATTGCTCTCCTTATTCAATGCACGTCAGTCGCGACCGCTATTCGAACGACCAGAATATAACAAACCCCTTTAAGAGAAGAATGAAATTGTTCGCTGCGCCAGTTCAAAAAAATATTCTATAGATGGTATCTATTGAGTTTTGTCTTTCGTCGAACCTACAACAGCATTATCGAAACAATAGAATTATCGGGTCTATTTTAACACGGAAATACATTTATTGAATTCGAAACGTCGTGATTGATGCACCAGGTTCGATAGATAATTATCAGAAAACGTTCCGCGTATTGTTTTATGGAGTTAAAGGTAGAGGTGGGATATTAATTTGTTCGTTCGACACCTGATTGTGTGGAGCGCTGCTAGACGGATAGCCGGTTCGACAATGAGACTGGCTGTGTGTTATGTAAGCGGCTCGGATGATCTATGAGATTATTCGTTGTTGATAGATGGCTGAAAAGAGAATTAAGTAATGTAATTAGCCGACTCTTATTTTCTGTCACATCGATTGTTTTTGCAATGCGTTACGCAACGCCCACCCGAAGCGAAATTTCTAAAACGTCCAACTCGTTACATTGTAATGATAATTTCCTCACACGTTCTTCTCCGAGTGATTACTCTTTGAGAACTATGACATCAATGCAATAAATAAATAAATTTACAATGTAAAACCTACCGAATAGTACAGTAAAATTAGACGAAAATGTTTTAAAAGGTTTCAATATTCTATGGCGTCCGCAAATTTTATTTAATCGTTATAAAATTCTGCAGAAAAAAAAAGTTTATTCCACTTTGCCTTAAATGCAGTAGTTTAAACTACAAGCGCCCCACCATAGGGGTATTTAAGAATAGATATTAATCTAATTTTGTTACTATTTCAGAATTATTAAACTCATAATATGCCAGCAGTCGCCGTTTTCTGATCCATTGTACAGATGTAATTCAATATCAATATTTGCTTTTGTTAGTATTTCTATATGTAGGTACATTGAATTCTGTCAATAATTATAGTTTTGTATTAAATATTCAACAAAAACGTCTGTCCAACAGACAATTTATTGTATTTAATTCCCCGATTTTTGCAAATTTTACTGTATTATAAATCCCACAGTGACAAACGTTGATTTTAAGCATTGGTTTCGAAGTTAAGTAAAATATTCTATCCAACTGTTTTGAACGAAAAAAAAAACATTTTTGACATTGTATTAAAGTCAATTTGCAAATTCTTTTAGATTCTACATAGTTTGCGCGATTATGAGGCTCAGTATAGATTTTATTTATAATAATTTGTTTCTTTTTTATATATATTTTGGGGTCAAATATTCTCTCTTGATAACTGATTGTATTCTAATTAATATTATTGTCCCTTTACCTATTTCTATTTTCTAATAAGGGGCAACATCAAATAATTACCCATCAAAACATATCAATTATATTCCTCTTTGATAGTACTGTGTTCGAAGATGTTCTCTGAAATTTTATTATTATTATTATTATATTTATTATGTAAATATTCATGAAGCTAGACTAAACTAATTAAATTAAAGTTGGTGGCCAATAATATTTAGAAAATAAGTCTCAGTAGATTGCTTGTCCAATTGTTAATTTCTATTGTAATTTTCTGAATATATACTTAATTGGTTAACATTAAGAAGTGTACCTATTCATATTTTTATATAAACAATTATGTTTAAGCATAGTTTTCGTAGTAAAGTCACATAGAATTTATTATGGGGTTTTCGACACTTTTTAGTTGATAGCATTAAGATTAAAATATTATTTTATTTTTATAGTTCTGCTAAAAAGAGTCAGTAGGTTTCATGTACCTCCGCCATTTTTAAATAACAATCTGACCTGCATTTTAGGTCTAAACATTCTTACGAAATATAATAATTGATTGTATTCCAACAAATATTATCTCTGTTGTTTTTTAATCGCTATAATAATTATTTATTGAAGATTCGTTTAACTATCCACTGTCTTTTTAGCAATAAAAATCCTCTCTAGATACTTTAGTCAATACCTAAACTGCATTGTTGTTGTTTATCAATTTTTAAGAATTTGCTCTAATTTCCACAAACAAAAACTTTCTATTCAAATTAATCATTTATTTAATATTAAATTAACATGTTAGGTACTAATAACGTCTGCAAAACAATATAACAAAGATTCTACTATTTAATTAACATTTTCAAGGACATACACTTAATTTGATTGATGAAAAACGCACACATGGTATAAGAGACTTCAACTCTAGATCAAGACGCAAACCCATTCCATTCATCACTGAATGAAGTTAACGCAATTGAATTGTCTCGTCATATTGGCATTCTGACCCATTTTTTGATATAAATTTGGTTAATTATTGCATATTATATAAAATTTTGATTTATATAGAACTGACTTTGTTTTTTTACAACACACATCACATTTTACACAAACCTCAATTTATAATTAAGCACATCATACTTAACCCAGTAAAGCTAATTATCATTAAATAACAGTAATTTATAAAACATCACTCAACTTACACAATAACCACTCAATAATCTTGAATACGATCGAAGGAAAATAAACAATCGGCCATAATTAAACACAATTTATAGCGAAGTTTAAAATTGTTGATCGCGTACATACGATTGCAATAACAATAAAGTATCGGTTCGCCCGTGTGTACCAATTTAAAAACAATTTCCATGCTTTTTTACACTCACCATTTCGGAGCCAATGAATCCACACCAAGAATGCTTTTAAAGTTCCGACCGTACAGCATAATAAAAACCGTTGACCAATTATGTTCAGGCATTTCAGCACAGCGCAAAATATATGTTTCCAACCATTATCCGAGTATATTACCGGCCAAATTATTGCAAAATAAAATTAAAAAGGAAAAAAAATCGCCAAAAGTTATGTAACGCGATTTTCGGGCGCAGAACTAGTTCGGTTTATTGACACAATTCAACGTTGATAATCTTATTTAAATTGTGTGTGAGTTGTCTTAATTGGGCCTCGTTGTTTTATGGGTTAACGCGGTCAAAACCAGTTTTGAGGTCTTCTCGTCGCTGGTGGATGCCTTTCGACTGCAAGAGTCAAGTCTTCAGGTTCACGCTCTGACCCCAAGTGTGTGTAAATCGGGTTTTAAAAGTAAAAGTGAAACACAATACGTAACGTATTTTTATATACAATAACAACGAAAAATTTCGGGCGGTACTGATAGTTGCAATATCGACCGTCCATTGGTTACATGAGTACCAATTTGCTCTCAATACGATTCGAGAAATAACAACAACAAGAGAATAAAACTTGTAAACCTCCAAGTGTTATAAATTTCGATATATTAACTTTTGTAAAAATAATTGATTGAAAGAGTCGTATATGATTGATGTTATATAAAGGCATAAAAACAGAAACTTAAGGTAGGTACTAGAAAACGTCATAGTTATTTTTGTATGGAACTAGTCAATTTGTATTCAAATTGCAAATTAAATCGCCAATAAACACTTATGAGATCTTACTGTTGAGAACGTTACTTTATTTTAATTCCACGATTTCAGTTATGTAACGTCGGATTCTCTAACTATTATGGGCTTCATTCGTCATCACGTTGAATATAAGCGATTGAATTGTTTAAATAAATCTATACACTGTAAACAATTTGTTTCCATCGTCTCAAAAATAAAAATCCATGTTGGACTGAGGAAAAATTCATGGAGCAACAAAATCAAAGAGCCAAACTACAAAAAGACATAGTTTTTATTAAAAAAAAATCTGATGTGGCCAGGCACATGACTTTATCATACAATATATAAAATTAATAGTTTAGCTGCATGAGAATCTATTTGACTGAGATAAATCGTGTCTGCATTAAAATTAAACTAGTTAGCCAGGATTTGACAGATATTTTGATAGTCAATAGTATCAATCGAAGGTATTGTCAAAGCATCAGCATTTGACACTACCTACTATCATCAGAATAATAGTTGTTTATCTCACAAGTGCCGAAAGTACGGAATAGCACAACGAGCGGTGATGCGGCGCGTCACCGATGGCGGAGCGTCGTCGTCGCATGTGAGCGAGTCGCGCTATGTTGTTTTCGGCAGGAGTGACATCAACGTTTTTTGTATTGCTTTTTGAGAAATACGTATTTAAAAAAAAATCAAAAATGGTTATATTTCGGTATAGAAAATGTTAGGTTGATACCACTTCTACGAAATGTCAAGTTTAAAAAGCTAATTCAAATTTTGACAGATTTATAGTCGAGGGTTCTCCGAGTGTGACAGCGTGGTGACAGCCATAGACATTTCTGTGGTGACAGCTCAAAAAAAATATTTGTCAAAATCCTGGCTACTATGTAGCATATCAATGCAGATGCGACCGATCTCGATCAAATAGAATTTGCTCTTGCAGCTAAACTATTAATTTTACCAAAAAATGTCATTGGCATAAATTATTCAAAATTTCCTCTGCTTTAATTTATTATTTAACTATTTTGACGAAATTACAGAAATGGCGGCTCATTTCTAAAATCCTTGAAAAAGGCTTAGAATAAACTACCAGTTCCTTTGGACCCTTTTGAACCAAAAGCTTTTCAGCTCTAAGTTTGGTCATAAAACTTCTAAATATGAACTTTCGTCCCGATACCTTTAGTAGTTTCTCCGGAATCGTCTCCACAAAAATCGAGTACACACATACGCACACACACACACACACACACACACATACACACACACACACACACACACAGACATTTTTTTGTACCTTGGTCAAAAACATTCAGGGGACCCAAAAAGACCTATTTCCGCTAAAATCTCAATTTTTTTTTTCGGCATGATTACAATACTTTACCATACTGCGTATGATAAAGTAAAAATTATTTAAAAAAAAAATAGTTTTTTATTATTTAAAAATTATTAAAATCGTCATTCCTAGTAAAAAGTTTCATAGTTTGTTGATATTTTAAACAGCTGTAACTTTTTAAGAATTGCAAAAACTAATACCTAAATGAAATTTATTTGCGAAAATATACGGGAATTTTGGTATTTATTTCGCCAAACGAATTCTTGTAAATATGGATAATAGATGAAAACAAAATACATATTATCAAACAATCATATTTATTTCAGGAATTATATTTCAAAATTCTCTCTATAGATGAGCCAACATTCCATTTCGGCCTATCATCAATTTATAAACCGAGATTTCTCGGTATTTCGCAAAAATAATAAAACCCAACCGACCCGATTTTGAGATACCAAAAAACGATTACCAAGTGTTTACTGTAGCAAATTAGTGGATGTCTATTAATTAAAACCTGTAATAGAGGGTGTGGTTAATATTAACCGTAGCGGAAATTGAGACCGTATATGCGAGCAGCTATAATATTTCATATGGGTGTTTCCACTGACGCCCATGGTGGCCTAATAAAGCATCTAATGTACTCAGCTCTATCTTAAATTTTATCTAGAATTAACCGATGTATATAATTTGATTATAACCCAACACTTTTCGAAATGACAGGTGTTCGTTATAATGTGTAACATTATAACTGAACACCGATAAAATTATTATGTTGCAGAAACTACCATATTAACATTGACGTGTGTTCTATAGCTGATGCTAACCCGAGATAAGACCACTAGCTGTGCACTATCCCGCATATAGAAATAAAGTTGCAGAAACGACCCAAAAAAATAATTAAATGGATAGGTTTGGTCATTATTGAGATCGCATATTCGTTCACCCGATTCGGCCACTGCATATCACAAGGCATTATTGCACAATTGGCGCTTTCTAATCATTAGGATTTTTTATGTACGTACATTTTCGAGGTAATGATGATATAATGCGCACCACGACTTCCTACATGATGTTCATTAAACATACTCCAGCATTAAATACCTACCTACGTGTATATTCTGTAATTATTGAATATTCCAATTAATTATTATTATTATGGCTAATATGAAGTCTATCGTGAAAATATTTAACCAACAAATTGGATTTGGCTAGGTATATAACTAAGCAATTATGCATATAAATAAATTAGCGTTAATCGTCTGAAAATCTATCCACTGACGAGTTTTAGTCGTAAAATAATTAAACAATGTTATTTTTAGCGGAGACTTCAACGGTGAATTACACAACAAACCCGAGGAAATTAAACCGAAATAAGGCCATGTATTATAAACAACAATAAAGAATAGCCAGATCGTCAGATTTACGTCATTAAATTTAAGATAAACGGCCCAAATTTAGACAAATTAAGGATTTTTTTAAATTTGTTACTGTAGAATTTATTATAAAGGGATACCTAATTAAAAGACCTCTTAATCCTTTGATTGGGATTATAGTATTTTAATTTATTTTATTTTAATTTATATTTGTACTTCATTGACATTTGACATTTGATTTCAGAAAATTGATATTTATTTAATTTATAAGGTATTCGATATTATAGATTTCTTATTTTAACCAACTAAACAACAACTTACTTCGCAACAAACTATTCGGAGATCTAATATAAAACCAAGCCTAAGTTCCACATAAATATATGTACACATATTTTATTTCTTCATTTTCAGCAGTATTACGACATTACGACGATTAATGTGCGCTTCTGACGGTTTTAAAGCCAAACAAGTTTTCATATGAACGGAGCGATTATCACACCGACTTTTAATTAATCTTTATGGGAAAGACTTAATAATAATAACAGGTGTCATTAGTTGAAACCTGTATAATATATAAAATGTGCTTACCTATGGCTATCGTATCGACATAACTATAACAATTGCATAAAAACAGCTGATTTATGGGGCTGTCGATGTCCACAGAGGCGATTAGAATGCAAATGAGTTTTCTTTCCATCAGAATCTTGTGTAATTTATAGCCATCCACGTATGTGGTAAAGTGGCGATAATTTTCACGTCCTAAATCATATAGTCTGATCGATATAATGACACGTCCACCTGTGAGCACCTAATTAGTATCTACGGCAGCCCAAAAATAACGACGAGCCTATATACTAACTGAATTACACTCGTAAATTCACGTTATAAGTATTTACGACGCACAGTGGTCCATTTTCCACTTTTACCTGAACAAAATTATTTTTTACTTTATCATACTTACTATGACGAACCAACTCCACTGCCTTTTTGAGTAAAAACATTAAAAAAGAAACCCCCAACATTACACCCTGTAAACTACTAGTGACATAACTTTGAATTAAAACATTCATTTATTGCAAATATGTTGTAGTTGTTCTGAAGTTAATTTTTCTATAAAAAAGAAATAATAAAGTAGCTATTAGCTAAAACATGGGCTGCACTTGTTCTCTTCTTCTACTCAACGACAGTTTATCATATTAATTATCAATTATTTGATGACAAGAATTATGCGATTAAAATGAATTAAAAATACCTAAAAATACATTAAAACAAAACATTTTAATATTTGGAACAAAGACATAGAAACTGTAGCGACCCATAAATATTTTTTAAAAATTATGATAATGCAGTAATTGTTTGCAGCGACTTCCCTGGAAAAAAAGGGAAATTTCCTCGAAATAAGAAACGATTTGCATTTTCAACCACTGTGTGACGTTTTCGTTGCTACACAAGTTGCGCAACCTAAAGCGCTGTACCTACTACTCGGGTAAAATGAAAAATGTAACAACTTCTTACAGCTCCGGGCTACCTGAAATTAATATTATCAACACGAAGTTCGGAATTAATTCTATTTAGACCGCGGCGCGTTGATAAATATCGAGACAGTACGCACTGCCGTATAATTACAATCAATAATCCGACGTTTAATCAGAGATTTTATTGGTCGTTTTTCCGTTTTGAGACTATGATTGATCGGAATTATCGTGAACTTGTTGCTGGTCTCAACGATCAGATATCGGTCCTATAAATCGTGTGTGATGCAGACTATTATGATGCGGGTTGTGCGTATATATTTTGTATAATTGACGTGTTGAATTATTTTTTAACATAATAAACAGTTTCAATTTTAATGAATTTATTTTAGTGTACCTCTTGTTCTAAACAACAATTGTTTATGATTAGTTCTAAACAAGAAAAAGATCCTGATCTCTATAGAAAAAAATAATATTTTTCTGTTCAGTAGTTCTAGAGTTATGCGTCTTCAAATACAATATTAGTCAAATTTAAGAATGTAAAGATGTGCAATAGAGAATGTAAAGATGTTTTACTTGCACCATATTTATATGAAAAAACTACCAAAAAAGATTTGTTAAATATTCTTTTAATATCCCATAAGTCATACAGAAAACCCACACGTACTTGTAATGATATCATAGCGCAAACACACCATTAAAAAATAACACCATAAATTTGCGTTAGGTAGACACTAGACAGGGCATTACTTATAACAGTTACAACCGGAATCTAACCGTTGCATAATCGCAGATTTTGATACGAAATATACTGATTTATTTCTTATTCATTCTATATAGACATAAATTACGTATAATATCCTCCTAGAGTAGGCGTAAGCTTTTTATGCAATAATAATACATCAATGTTCGCGTACCCGTCTCTGAAAATCCTAATTTATTAATATGCATTTTTTGCAAAAATTGGCGCCAGACTGCGTTCCGTAATCGAGTAGCAACCTTGATCAGCACACCTCACCTAAGAAACTTGAACCTTTTCCTAATTGTAATATGTTAAAATTGCAATCAGCCGACATTGATTCTAAAATCCATTAAATGCAAAACCTGTCTTTACGTATCTCGATAGCGCACGATTTCTAAATCTAGCTTTGAAACTATTCTTTAAGCTGGCCTATTTTGGTGACAACTGCAATGCGTCAGCTAATTCATTTCTTTCTGACCGGTCGATCATTTTCGGAATTGTTATCTCGTAATTAAATTTATGCAACTGTGTTTGCTAAATTTGTCGCAACGTGGCTTTTGTCGCGATATATTGTGTGCGCCGACACACCTCTAGAGATCGATCTATTGATGCATTATGCATTTGATTCTTGTCTGTCTGGATACAGATCTTCCACAGACGATAAGGTCCGATTTACATATAAATCCTTGCAAATTTCTACCCTATACATAAAGTCGTTGACAGGTTACGTAAGTGTTAAAATATCGAATATGTTTGCAAAGCTTTCACAAGTTCAGTGATCATAGGAATATTTTTTTTATTTTATTATACCATAGTTCAATACAGGTAAATACATTATATTATATTTCGACAAAGCCGACTGAAATTTTTGCCTAGAACTTATGCCCAATTTATCTAGTTCCATTTTCTATCGGCATGCTTCACATTATTTTCAAAACAACGTCTTAAAGCAAATATTTAGGTTGTTGCATATTAAAGAAATATTCTTATTATAAGTATGTGGTGTCTTAAAACAAACAAATTATGTTAACATTATAATTTTATTAACATTAGACTACCATTTCTCTCTGTGTAGCCTGGATTTAACAGGTATTTTCATTCTATTGATAGTATTGTCATAAGATCAGAGTTTGACACAGTTTGACACTGCTGTATAGTATGATAAAGTCATGTGTCTGGTCACATCAGATACATCTTAAGCTCTTTTTAATTTATATTAAGAATCTCATGTAGCCATTTTGACCAGTTTATGTGAGTTTTGGAATTAAAAAAATATATAATAAAGTGAATACATAAATCTAACCTGCAATCTTAATATTATTTTGCTTAAAAACTTTCTGTCGAACTACCAAACAACCTGACTACAAAGCGACATTGAGGTAGGTATTTTCATTAAATTTCAAACCACAAAAACTGTTAAAAATAAGTAACTTTATAAATACCTAATAAAAATAAAACACACTGGGCATCAACAGAAAATTATAAAAATATAAAATTAATTAAACATATGTCTTTTTATTTAACCACACCCCAAAAAAACAGTATTTAGACACACACAACCGCAAAAATCTACTATCTTCAGATAGCAATCCCACTTCTAATATTACAAGCACACTATTGTATACGAAAATGCCTATAAATAGTCGATGAAACGAACTGGATTATGCAAATTAAGAACGAGTAATTCAAATGAGCATTATACTCGCAATTAGCGACGTAAATAAATTCATCGTATTCAGGTTATTCGCGGATCCTGCGGTACAGTTATGCCGGCGTAAGTGGGATGCAATCAATGTTGACTTAAAGTGGGTGACTCGATTTTAAAGTAGACGGTAGACAAGGCCACCCGCATTCGTGAGATACAAAAAGTACCGGTGCGCCGTCTCAAACAATTTACAAATACTTCTGTTATTCTCTCCGTATATAGCCGATGACTGGTCGGAGTTAACCTAGCCGTCTTCTCTCGGAGTACGAGACGTGACTTGATCGGTAAATGGGCTAATTTGATGATGTTAAGATGATAAGAAAAGCCGAATTCTGTACGAGAATTGATTATTTAAGTGCAACAAGTTAGCAGCTTAAGTAGCGACGAAGGTTATGTTTTGCTTTGCGAACAATTGCACGATTAGAAGCGTGAATAGAAGAGGTATACTTAAGTCGAGTATAATTACTCTTCTTCTTGTTCGTTTGACATTGAGCAATTACGAAGCGTTTAGAATATTTTGATTTGTGCGTGATAATTGTCTCTGAAGTTTGTTACGTAAGTCAGTGCGGCATTATAGTATGTCTGAAAAGTTTAGGCACTAATTTCTTGGGAGAATATGATAATTTAATGAAAAAAATAAGTAAAGTAAAAGTCACTTACGATATACAATTTCTCTACAAATTCTAAACTCTAAGAAGATCAGTGTGAAGAATGCTTTAAAGCATATCAACGTCTGATGAAGAGGAAATTAAAGCAAATGGTAAAAAAGTACCTACCTACTTACATAATTATTTAAGACAACAATTGAAAAAATTTTAGAAAATGTTTTTAGTTAACGCATACCTAAGATACCGATTTCATTTTATATAAAAAAAATACTATTATTCCGAATATCTTCTGCAAAATACAGTTTTAACAAGAAGAAGCGTAACGTGTCAATATCTAGTCCTCAACGTTTAATAGAAGAGCACCAAATAAAAATTTTAGGAAAAGACATGTTAGAACCTGGAATGACTTTTAAATATACAGGTTTTGCAAACATATTATTACATTTTTCTTAATTCAAAAATTCAAAATCAGGATGCAGAAATATATAGCAGAAATAAATCAGGTTACATATGGTTTAGTTTATGCAAAATTTAGAAGAAGGTTTTTCATCCAGAACTCTACTACTTCAGTACGTCTAATAACATATAATTTCCACATCCTAGAATCCCGGCTTATTATCATCAACTGCTTCGTCAGTTCTCAATAATTATACAGATTTATAAGAGCGACGAAGTTCTTCGTATGGTCAATGTTCGGCCATTTGTGGACGAAGACGAAGTCATCATCGTGCCTACTCAATACTTAGCGCCGGCAACACCTACACTGAAATTTCACTTAATTTCACGTAGCTTCCAGCGCACTGACATATCGGGTCAACACACCGCGTATTAATTGCGGAGAGTTGTAAAACATTATTACAGACTTGGGATGCACTTGCTGGTATTGCTTCGAAAGCCATAAAGACCCCGCATTCTTTCCATTTGGTTACGGCAGCGCGGTTATTTTTACACCTAGCGGTATTGCGGAAGACGAGCATTAGATGTAAGCTTAACAACGCTAATTGTTCGACTGATTTTACAACTAACTGTTCTATTAATGTACCTTATCATTAAAAGTTAGCTAATAGGGTATTCCATTAAAGTTAATGTCCAATAATGGAAACAGTAATGAATTTTTTTTTGCCAAAAGTTCTATCGAAGTGACGCACTTGATTTTTGGCCTTGAACTTTAATGTCTTATATTTTTTTTAACCAGCGGACGTATTTGTATTTTATTTGTTTATTTGTTGGAAGGCAATTACTTTGCTTTTAAAAAAAAAAATAAAGTGGTGGATTTTTTATTCAATGTATTATGGATTGTAGTGGAAAAACTGATACCATGTTTTCTCCTCATTTTTCACTTTGCTTTATTCATTGATTAATCTCTAAAATTATCCGAATTACACCCTTTTTTGAACACTTGCATATTACTTTCTGAATTGATCGAGAAACAGTATTCTAGTGAAATAAACGGTTTTAATAAAACATGTTAATTTAAAAGCTAGGAAACTTAGCGCAACGCGGGTTTCAGAAATGAATTCCTCGGCCAATTTCCCATCCGATACCGTTTGAACAGTCAACATCGGTCGATTAGATCGGACACAGTTTGCGTTCAAAGTTTCTAACATAGTGAAATGGGTGTTTTAGCATCATTTTTGATAATTGGGAACGTAATAACTGCCGAACCGTTCCAAATAAGTAAAATCTAATTATACCGGCGTAATCAGCGTCAAAAATTGTACCAAGAACCACAACCTCAATTTGATTGAAGGTAGTTGAGTTTTTGCCGACTGGCTGAAATTTTGTAAGAAATCACATATTTTAAACAATAATTTTAAAGTAGCACACCTATCTCAAAAATAAGGACCCGGATCAACATGAAACCTTTCCTATCTTACTAAAATGGGTGCGCTGATTACAAATTTACTTAGGAAAAGTCTCTGTCTCTACTGGTTACCGAGTTGTGCTGAAATTACGGTTTTTCAAATAATACAAAAATAAGCGAAATGGACCACATAACATGAAAATGGTAATACTTAGGCATACAAAAGTATACATATTTTTGATAGACTCAACGAGAGCTATCATTTGGTAGTAGGTAAACCTTTCTATCACCAACGGTTGCAATGTTCAATTTTTTTCTATCTAAAAGTGCTAAATTTAGAACGAAAAAACAATTATAACTTTTTGAGAGATAGAGCGTTCTAATGTAGTCATGCTTATGCATTGGGATGTGCTGAATTCAACGGTGTGGTCGGTTTTCCCGTAGCGTATACGGTTTGGGTAGAAAGTGGGAAACTACAATTTCCGCGGTTTATCTCGCGAACCGAGCACCTTAGAGCAACGCGGGTTTCAGAAATGAATTCCTCGGCCAATTTCCCATCCGATACCGTTTGAACAGTCAACATCGGTCCATTAGATCGGACACAGTTTGCGTTCAAAGTTTCTAACATAGTGAAATGGGTGTTTTAGCATCATTTTTGATAATTGGGAACTAAATAACTGCCGAACCGTTCCAAATAAGTAAAATCTAATTATACCGGCGTAATCAGCGTCAAAAATTGTACCAAGAACCACAACCTTAATTTGATTGAAGGTAGTTGAGTTTTTGCCGACTGGCTGAAATTTTGTAAGAAATCATATATTTTAAACAATAATTTTGAAGTAGCACACCTATCTCACAAACAAGGACCCGGATCAACATGAAACCTTTCCTATCTTACTAAAATGGGTGCGCTGATTACAAATTTACTTAGGAAAAGTCTCTGTCTCTACTGGTTACCGAGTTGTGCTGAAATTACGGTTTCTCAAATAATACAAAAATAAGCGAAATGGACCACATAACATGAAAATGGTAATACTTAGGCATACAAAAGTATACATATTTTTGATAGACTCAACGAGAGCTATCATTTGGTAGTAGGTAAACCTTTCTATCACCAACGGTTGCAATGTTCAATTTTTTTCTATCTAAAAGTGCTAAATTTAGAACGAAAAAACAATTATAACTTTTTGAGAGATAGAGCGTTCTAATGTAGTCATGCTTATGCATTGGGATGTGCTGAATTCAACGGTGTGGTCGGTTTTCCCGTAGCGTATACGGTTTGGCTAGAAAGTGGGAAACTACAATTTCCGCGGTTTATCGCGTTTTTCTCGCGAACCGAGCACCTTAGAGCAACGCGGGTTTCAGAAATGAATTCCTCGGCCAATTTCCCATCCGATACCGTTTGAACAGTCAACATCGGTCCATTAGATCGGGCACAGTTTGCGTTCAAAGTTTCTAACATAGTGAAATGGGTGTTTTAGCATCATTTTTGATAATTGGGAACTAAATAACTGCCGAACCGTTCCAAATAAGTAAAATCTAATTATACCGGCGTAATCAGCGTCAAAAATTGTACCAAGAACCACAACCTTAATTTGATTGAAGGTAGTTGAGTTTTTGCCGACTGGCTGAAATTTTGTAAGAAATCATATATTTTAAACAATAATTTTGAAGTAGCACACCTATCTCACAAACAAGGACCCGGATCAACATGAAACCTTTCCTATCTTACTAAAATGGGTGCGCTGATTACAAATTTACTTAGGAAAAGTCTCTGTCTCTACTGGTTACCGAGTTGTGCTGAAATTACGGTTTCTCAAATAATACAAAAATAAGCGAAATGGACCACATAACATGAAAATGGTAATACTTAGGCATACAAAAGTATACATATTTTTGATAGACTCAATGAGATCTATCATTTGGTAGTAGGTAAACCTTTCTATCGCCAACGGTTGCAATGTTCAATTTTTTTCTATCTAAAAGTGCTAAATTTAGAACGAAAAAACAATTATAACTTTTTGAGAGATAGAGCGTTCTAATGTAGTCATGCTTATGCATTGGGATGTGCTGAATTCAACGGTGTGGTCGGTTTTCCCGTAGCGTGTACGGTTTGGCTAGAAAGTGGGAAACTACAATTTCCGCGGTTTATCGCGTTTTTCTCGCGAACCGAGCACCTTAGAGCAACGCGGGTTTCAGAAATGAATTCCTCGGCCAATTTCCCATCCGATACCGTTTGAACAGTCAACATCGGTCGATTAGATCGGACACAGTTTGCGTTCAAAGTTTCTAACATAGTGAAATGGGTGTTTTAGCATCATTTTTGATAATTGGGAACGTAATAACTGCCGAACCGTTCCAAATAAGTAAAATCTAATTATACCGGCGTAATCAGCGTCAAAAATTGTACCAAGAACCACAACCTCAATTTGATTGAAGGTAGTTGAGTTTTTGCCGACTGGCTGAAATTTTGTAAGAAATCACATATTTTAAACAATAATTTTAAAGCTATCTCACAAACAAGGACCCGGATCAACATAAAACCTTTCCTATCTTACTAAAATGGGTGCGCTGATTACAAATTTACTTAGGAAAAGTCTCTGTCTCTACTGGTTACCGAGTTGTGCTGAAATTACGGTTTTTCAAATAATACAAAAATAAGCGAAATGGACCACATAACATGAAAATGGTAATACTTAGGCATACAAAGTATACATATTTTTGATAGACTCAACGAGAGCTATCATTTGGTAGTAGGTAAACCTTTCTATCACCAACGGTTACAATGTTCAATTTTTTTCTATCTAAAAGTGCTAATTTAGAACGAAAAAACAATTATAACTTTTTGAGAGATAGAGCGTTCTAATGTAGTCATGCTTATGCATTGGGATGTGCTGAATTCAACGGTGTGGTCGGTTTGCCCGTAGCGTGTACGGTTTTGGCTAGAAAGTGGGAAACTACAATTTCCGCGGTTTATCGCGTTTTTTCTCGCGAACCGAGCACCTTAGAGCAACGCGGGTTTCAGAAATGAATTCCTCGGCCAATTTCCCATCCGATACCGTTTGAACAGTCAACATCGGTCGATTAGATCGGACACAGTTTGCGTTCAAAGTTTCTAACATAGTGAAATGGGTGTTTTAGCATCATTTTTGATAATTGGGAACTAAATAACTGCCGAACCGTTCCAAATAAGTAAAATCTAATTATACCGGCGTAATCAGCGTCAAAAATTGTACCAAGAACCACAACCTTAATTTGATTGAAGGTAGTTGAGTTTTTGCCGACTGGCTGAATTTTGTAAGAAATCATATATTTTAAACAATAATTTTGAAGTAGCACACCTATCTCACAAACAAGGACCCGGATCAACATAAACCTTTCCTATCTTACTAAAATGGGTGCGCTGATTACAAATTTACTTAGGAAAAGTCTCTGTCTCTACTGGTTACCGAGTTGTGCTGAAATTACGGTTTTTCAAATAATACAAAAATAAGCGAAATGGACCACATAACATGAAAATGGTAATACTTAGGCATACAAAAGTATACATATTTTTGATAGACTCAACGAGAGCTATCATTTGGTAGTAGGTAAACCTTTCTATCACCAACGGTTACAATGTTCAATTTTTTTCTATCTAAAAGTGCTAAATTTAGAACGAAAAAACAATTATAACTTTTTGAGAGATAGAGCGTTCTAATGTAGTCATGCTTATGCATTGGGATGTGCTGAATTCAACGGTGTGGTCGGTTTGCCCGTAGCGTGTACGGTTTGGCTAGAAAGTGGGAAACTACAATTTCCGCGGTTTATCGCGTTTTTCTCGCGAACCGAGCACCTTAGAGCAACGCGGGTTTCAGAAATGAATCTCCTCGGCCAATTTCCCATCCGATACCGTTTGAACAGTCAACATCGGTCGATTAGATCGGACACAGTTTGCGTTCAAAGTTCTAACATAGTGAAATGGGTGTTTTAGCATCATTTTTTGATAATTGGGAACTAAATAACTGCCGACCGTTCCAAATAAGTAAAATCTAATTATACCGGCGTAATCAGCGTCAAAAATTGTACCAAGAACCACAACCTTAATTTGATTGAAGGTAGTTGAGTTTTTGCCGACTGGCTGAAATTTTGTAAGAAATCATATATTTTAAACAATAATTTTGAAGTAGCATACCTATCTCACAAACAAGGACCCGGATCAACATGAAAACTTTCCTATCTTACTAAAATGGGTGCGCTGATTACAAATTTACTTAGGAAAAGTCTCTGTCTCTACTGGTTACCGAGTTGTGCTGAAATTACGGTTTTTCAAATAATACAAAAATAAGCGAAAATGGACCACATAACATGAAAATGGTAATACTTAGGCATACAAAAGTATACATATTTTTGATAGACTCAATGAGATCTATCATTTGGTAGTAGGTAAACCTTTCTATCGCAACGGTTGCAATGTTCAATTTTTTTCTATCTAAAAGTGCTAAATTTAGAACGAAAAAAACAATTATAACTTTTTGAGAGATAGAGCGTTCTAATGTAGTCATGCTTATGCATTGGGATGTGCTGAATTCAACGGTGTGGTCGGTTTGCCCGTAGCGTGTACGGTTTGGCTAGAAAGTGGGAAACTACAATTTCCGCGGTTTATCGCGTTTTTCTCGCGAACCGAGCACCTTAGAGCAACGCGGGGTTCAGAAATGAATTCCTCGGCCAATTTCCCATCCGATACCGTTTGAACAGTCAACATCGGTCGATTAGATCGGACACAGTTTGCGTTCAAAGTTTCTAACATAGTGAAATGGGTGTTTTAGCATCATTTTTGATAATTGGGAACTAAATAACTGCCGAACCGTTCCAAATAAGTAAAATCTAATTATACCGGCGTAATCAGCGTCAAAAATTGTACCAAGAACCACAACCTTAATTTGATTGAAGGTAGTTGAGTTTTTGCCGACTGGCTGAAATTTTGTAAGAAATCATATATTTTAAACAATAATTTTGAAGTAGCACACCTATCTCACAAACAAGGACCCGGATCAACATAAAACCTTTCCTATCTTACTAAAATGGGTGCGCTGATTACAAATTTACTTAGGAAAAGTCTCTGTCTCTACTGGTTACCGAGTTGTGCTGAAATTACGGTTTTTCAAATAATACAAAAATAAGCGAAATGGACCACATAACATGAAAATGGTAATACTTAGGCATACAAAAGTATACATATTTTTGATAGACTCAACGAGAGCTATCATTTGGTAGTAGGTAAACCTTTCTATCACCAACGGTTGCAATGTTCAATTTTTTTCTATCTAAAAGTGCTAAATTTAGAACGAAAAAACAATTATAACTTTTTGAGAGATAGAGCGTTCTAATGTAGTCATGCTTATGCACTGGGATGTGCTGAATTCAACGGTGTGGTCGGTTTGCCCGTAGCGTGTACGGTTTGGCTAGAAAGTGGGAAACTACAATTTCCGCGGTTTATCGCGTTTTTCTCGCGAACCGAGCACCTTAGAGCAACGCGGGTTTCAGAAATGAATTCCTCGGCCAATTTCCCATCCGATACCGTTTGAACAGTCAACATCGGTCGATTAGATCGGACACAGTTTGCGTTCAAAGTTTCTAACATAGTGAAATGGGTGTTTTAGCATCATTTTTGATAATTGGGAACTAAATAACTGCCGAACCGTTCCAAATAAGTAAAATCTAATTATACCGGCGTAATCAGCGTCAAAAATTGTACCAAGAACCACAACCTTAATTTGATTGAAGGTAGTTGAGTTTTTGCCGACTGGCTGAAATTTTGTAAGAAATCATATATTTTAAACAATAATTTTGAAGTAGCACACCTATCTCACAAACAAGGACCCGGATCAACATAAAACCTTTCCTATCTTACTAAAATGGGTGCGCTGATTACAAATTTACTTAGGAAAAGTCTCTGTCTCTACTGGTTACCGAGTTGTGCTGAAATTACGGTTTTTCAAATAATACAAAAATAAGCGAAATGGACCACATAACATGAAAATGGTAATACTTAGGCATACAAAAGTATACATATTTTTGATAGACTCAACGAGAGCTATCATTTGGTAGTAGGTAAACCTTTCTATCACCAACGGTTACAATGTTCAATTTTTTTCTATCTAAAAGTGCTAAATTTAGAACGAAAAAACAATTATAACTTTTTGAGAGATAGAGCGTTCTAATGTAGTCATGCTTATGCATTGGGATGTGCTGAATTCAACGGTGTGGTCGGTTTGCCCGTAGCGTGTACGGTTTGGCTAGAAAGTGGGAAACTACAATTTCCGCGGTTTATCGCGTTTTTCTCGCGAACCGAGCACCTTAGAGCAACGCGGGTTTCAGAAATGAATTCCTCGGCCAATTTCCCATCCGATACCGTTTGAACAGTCAACATCGGTCGATTAGATCGGACACAGTTTGCGTTCAAAGTTTCTAACATAGTGAAATGGGTGTTTTAGCATCATTTTTGATAATTGGGAACTAAATAACTGCCGAACCGTTCCAAATAAGTAAAATCTAATTATACCGGCGTAATCAGCGTCAAAAATTGTACCAAGAACCACAACCTTAATTTGATTGAAGGTAGTTGAGTTTTTGCCGACTGGCTGAAATTTTGTAAGAAATCATATATTTTAAACAATAATTTTGAAGTAGCACACCTATCTCACAAACAAGGACCCGGATCAACATGAAAACTTTCCTATCTTACTAAAATGGGTGCGCTGATTACAAATTTACTTAGGAAAAGTCTCTGTCTCTACTGGTTACCGAGTTGTGCTGAAATTACGGTTTTTCAAATAATACAAAAATAAGCGAAATGGACCACATAACATGAAAATGGTAATACTTAGGCATACAAAAGTATACATATTTTTGATAGACTCAATGAGATCTATCATTTGGTAGTAGGTAAACCTTTCTATCGCCAACGGTTGCAATGTTCAATTTTTTTCTATCTAAAAGTGCTAAATTTAGAACGAAAAAACAATTATAACTTTTTGAGAGATAGAGCGTTCTAATGTAGTCATGCTTATGCATTGGGATGTGCTGAATTCAACGGTGTGGTCGGTTTGCCCGTAGCGTGTACGGTTTGGCTAGAAAGTGGGAAACTACAATTTCCGCGGTTTATCGCGTTTTTCTCGCGAACCGAGCACCTTAGAGCAACGCGGGTTTCAGAAATGAATTCCTCGGCCAATTTCCCATCCGATACCGTTTGAACAGTCAACATCGGTCGATTAGATCGGACACAGTTTGCGTTCAAAGTTTCTAACATAGTGAAATGGGTGTTTTAGCATCATTTTTGATAATTGGGAACTAAATAACTGCCGAACCGTTCCAAATAAGTAAAATCTAATTATACCGGCGTAATCAGCGTCAAAAATTGTACCAAGAACCACAACCTTAATTTGATTGAAGGTAGTTGAGTTTTTGCCGACTGGCTGAAATTTTGTAAGAAATCATATATTTTAAACAATAATTTTGAAGTAGCACACCTATCTCACAAACAAGGACCCGGATCAACATAAAACCTTTCCTATCTTACTAAAATGGGTGCGCTGATTACAAATTTACTTAGGAAAAGTCTCTGTCTCTACTGGTTACCGAGTTGTGCTGAAATTACGGTTTTTCAAATAATACAAAAATAAGCGAAATGGACCACATAACATGAAAATGGTAATACTTAGGCATACAAAAGTATACATATTTTTGATAGACTCAACGAGAGCTATCATTTGGTAGTAGGTAAACCTTTCTATCACCAACGGTTGCAATGTTCAATTTTTTTCTATCTAAAAGTGCTAAATTTAGAACGCAAAAACAATTATAACTTTTTGAGAGATAGAGCGTTCTAATGTAGTCATGCTTATGCATTGGGATGTGCTGAATTCAACGGTGTGGTCGGTTTGCCCGTAGCGTGTACGGTTTGGCTAGAAAGTGGGAAACTACAATTTCCGCGGTTTATCGCGTTTTTCTCGCCAACCGAGCACCTTAGAGCAACGCGGGTTTCAGAAATGAATTCCTCGGCCAATTTCCCATCCGATACCGTTTGAACAATCAACATCGGTCGATTAGATCGGACACAGTTTGCGTTCAAAGTTTCTAACATAGTGAAATGGGTGTTTTAGCATCATTTTTGATAATTGGGAACTAAATAACTGCCGAACCGTTCCAAATAAGTAAAATCTAATTATACCGGCGTAATCAGCGTCAAAAATTGTACCAAGAACCACAACCTTAATTTGATTGAAGGTAGTTGAGTTTTTGCCGACTGGCTGAAATTTTGTAAGAAATCATATATTTTAAACAATAATTTTGAAGTAGCACACCTATCTCACAAACAAGGACCCGGATCAACATAAAACCTTTCCTATCTTACTAAAATGGGTGCGCTGATTACAAATTTACTTAGGAAAAGTCTCTGTCTCTACTGGTTACCGAGTTGTGCTGAAATTACGGTTTTTCAAATAATACAAAAATAAGCGAAATGGACCACATAACATGAAAATGGTAATACTTAGGCATACAAAAGTATACATATTTTTGATAGACTCAACGAGAGCTATCATTTGGTAGTAGGTAAACCTTTCTATCACCAACGGTTGCAATGTTCAATTTTTTTCTATCTAAAAGTGCTAAATTTAGAACGAAAAAACAATTATAACTTTTTGAGAGATAGAGCGTTCTAATGTAGTCATGCTTATGCATTGGGATGTGCTGAATTCAACGGTGTGGTCGGTTTGCCCGTAGCGTGTACGGTTTGGCTAGAAAGTGGGAAACTACAATTTCCGCGGTTTATCGCGTTTTTCTCGCGAACCGAGCACCTTAGAGCAACGCGGGTTTCAGAAATGAATTCCTCGGCCAATTTCCCATCCGATACCGTTTGAACAGTCAACATCGGTCGATTAGATCGGACACAGTTTGCGTTCAAAGTTTCTAACATAGTGAAATGGGTGTTTTAGCATCATTTTTGATAATTGGGAACTAAATAACTGCCGAACCGTTCCAAATAAGTAAAATCTAATTATACCGGCGTAATCAGCGTCAAAAATTGTACCAAGAACCACAACCTTAATTTGATTGAAGGTAGTTGAGTTTTTGCCGACTGGCTGAAATTTTGTAAGAAATCATATATTTTAAACAATAATTTTGAAGTAGCACACCTATCTCACAAACAAGGACCCGGATCAACATGAAACCTTTCCTATCTTACTAAAATGGGTGCGCTGATTACAAATTTACTTAGGAAAAGTCTCTGTCTCTACTGGTTACCGAGTTGTGCTGAAATTACGGTTTTTCAAATAATACAAAAATAAGCGAAATGGACCACATAACATGAAAATGGTAATACTTAGGCATACAAAAGTATACATATTTTTGATAGACTCAATGAGATCTATCATTTGGTAGTAGGTAAACCTTTCTATCGCCAACGGTTGCAATGTTCATTTTTTTTCTATCTAAAAGTGCTAAATTTAGAACGAAAAAACAATTATAACTTTTTGAGAGATAGAGCGTTCTAATGTAGTCGTGCTTATGCATTGGGATGTGCTGAATTCAACGGTGTGGTCGGTTTGCCCGTAGCGTGTACGGTTTGGCTAGAAAGTGGGAAACTACAATTTCCGCGGTTTATCGCGTTTTTCTCGCGAACCGAGCACCTTAGAGCAACGCGGGTTTCAGAAATGAATTCCTCGGCCAATTTCCCATCCGATACCGTTTGAACAGTCAACATCGGTCGATTAGATCGGACACAGTTTGCGTTCAAAGTTTCTAACATAGTGAAATGGGTGTTTTAGCATCATTTTTGATAATTGGGAACTAAATAACTGCCGAACCGTTCCAAATAAGTAAAATCTAATTATACCGGCGTAATCAGCGTCAAAAATTGTACCAAGAACCACAACCTTAATTTGATTGAAGGTAGTTGAGTTTTTGCCGACTGGCTGAAATTTTGTAAGAAATCATATATTTTAAACAATAATTTTGAAGTAGCACACCTATCTCACAAACAAGGACCCGGATCAACATGAAAACTTTCCTATCTTACTAAAATGGGTGCGCTGATTACAAATTTACTTAGGAAAAGTCTCTGTCTCTACTGGTTACCGAGTTGTGCTGAAATTACGGTTTTTCAAATAATACAAAAATAAGCGAAATGGACCACATAACATGAAAATGGTAATACTTAGGCATACAAAAGTATACATATTTTTGATAGACTCAATGAGATCTATCCTTTGGTAGTAGGTAAACCTTTCTATCGCCAACGGTTGCAATGTTCAATTTTTTTCTATCTAAAAGTGCTAAATTTAGAACGAAAAAACAATTATAACTTTTTGAGAGATAGAGCGTTCTAATGTAGTCATGCTTATGCATTGGGATGTGCTGAATTCAACGGTGTGGTCGGTTTTCCCGTAGCGTGTACGGTTTGGCTAGAAAGTGGGAAACTACAATTTCCGCGGTTTATCGCGTTTTTCTCGCGAACCGAGCACCTTAGAGCAACGCGGGTTTCAGAAATGAATTCCTCGGCCAATTTCCCATCCGATACCGTTTGAACAGTCAACATCGGTCGATTAGATCGGACACAGTTTGCGTTCAAAGTTTCTAACATAGTGAAATGGGTGTTTTAGCATCATTTTTGATAATTGGGAACTAAATAACTGCCGAACCGTTCCAAATAAGTAAAATCTAATTATACCGGCGTAATCAGCGTCAAAAATTGTACCAAGAACCACAACCTTAATTTGATTGAAGGTAGTTGAGTTTTTGCCGACTGGCTGAAATTTTGTAAGAAATCATATATTTTAAACAATAATTTTGAAGTAACACACCTATCTCACAAACAAGGACCCGGATCAACATGAAAACTTTCCTATCTTACTAAAATGGGTGCGCTGATTACAAATTTACTTAGGAAAAGTCTCTGTCTCTACTGGTTACCGAGTTGTGCTGAAATTACGGTTTTTCAAATAATACAAAAATAAGCGAAATGGACCACATAACATGAAAATGGTAAAACTTAGGCATATAAAAGTATACATATTTTTGATAGACTCAACGAGAGCTATCATTTGGTAGTGTGTAAACCTTTCTAACACCAACGATACTATACTGATAGCAGAATTCTTCACAAGAAATACAGATAAAGAATTCTTATTTCGACTTTTAGGTTTGAGTATATACAGTGTATAAGAATGATGTTATGGGTTTTTTTGCGTAAACTTTGAAGCACTATAGGGGGTTTCCAGCTATAACAAGCTATAACAAGCATACAGCAAGAACAGTAATAATAATATGGTACGATTTTAAGTTTCATATTCTCTGGAACCGATTAACTGATTTTTATGATTGTTTAAATTCAGATGTGGGTTGATTCCGCAGTTTTAAACATACACTGGGAGAAAGAATTAGTGTACATTTTTTTACAACAAAATATTGAACATTAAGATTTTCTTAAAATATCTTTATAAATATCATTTGATTGGGGGTTTGAGCATACTGTGGTAATTATTGTTTTTAAACATGTCATGTATTTCTTCATAATAAATCGTTTAACAAATCGCTTGCTAAAGTTTAATAAGTCCTATATTTCGTGTAAATGCTCAAGACATGCATCCAATAAACTAAAGAAAGTCAAAGTCAGATTAAATTCCATTCCACAGTTATTTCGTATTATTCCGCACGAATAAATATGCATCGCTTAAAGGGCGCTTCGCAGATACGTGTTGAAATATTAATTAGCGTTTATGGCAAGTTTATTCGCGATCATTTCAGAGTCCAGAGTGTGAGAGAGAGAGAGAGGTTTATATGATCCGACCATTCTTGAGTTTGATTGCACCGGTAATAAACAGCAATTACCCGCAGATGATTTACTATTATTTTATATCACAGCACTGTTGAGCAAACACTTAGTTATGTGTATAATTAAATATAAAAATGAACACTCTAAATCCTTATGGATGGTTGTGGATTTGCAAGAAATAAATTTTAATTAAAACCGCTATAAATTGGACATTTTATGACACCTATTACAATGCTGATTTATTGTCTTTAATTGACGACATCTATAGTTTTCTATTTTTTTGTTAGTGGGTCTAATCGCTTTTGTCTTGATGAGTTATTTATAAAGTGACAAAACGCGTCTCGCATAAATTAGACATAACTTTTATGCATTTATAAATAATTTGAGATAAATTAGCCAATTTGTTGTACCTGTTGCTTTTTTTAGAAAGGCATTTTAGTTATATCTCTATTGTCACTTAAATTACCTGTTTATCACCATTTTCAATACTTTTGAAAATTCAAATTGTTATTTTTTTTTAATGTAATAAAATTGATCCAGTACGTGTCTGATATATTTTTACTTCATTCACATTATTATTCTAAACGGGTAATTTTATTTTAAATCGCGTTTTTGTAATAAAGCTATCCAAGCTCTTTAGATTCTTGTGAATTTTCTTATAGAAACTGTTTTTAAAGTGGGGTTTTGCTAAGTAGCACAGTAATGTAAAGATTTCACTTTATTACTCTCATTTTGGTATTTAAAAACTAATTTGCACTCCACTTTGTTTTACCCGAAAAAGATTTAAAGTAGATTTTCTCATAACTGCGATTTTGTAAACATAAATTTTAATCTTTCTCATCATTGTCATTTTTTATCATATCAAGTTGTTCTTTTTTCAAAATATTCCGCACAGTCTATGGAATAAGAACCATAAACGGAAAAAACAAATAGTAACTTACCTTATGTTTCCTTTCCTTGTTAGAGGATCCAACACTGGTATCAGTTGTCCTGGTATGAGTTGTCCTGGTATGAGCTGTCCTGGTATCTGTTGTCCCGGTATGTCCATAGTGTCGGTCTTCCATGATGAAGTAACCGAATGTTGATACTAGAACAAAAGAAATAACAATAAATATTACACTTGTTCGTTGGCAAATGATATATAATTTAAAAGCTGACATATTACAACGTTGTGTCCTATATCTTGTAGTTGTTGTAGACTTGAAGAGCCTTTGAGACTATCTGTCGTCGAAAATTATGACAAAAAAGTATTTAACAAACAGGAGACAGAAGGTTAAGTATGGAGAAATGACTCAAGTGCATTAATGAACAACCTGGGGGTACCACAAGGTTCTGTTTTCGGACCTGTTTTATTTCATTTGATCATAACCAATGTTCATACAGTAGTTCAATCTTGTGATGTGCACCTATTCGCAGAAAATACAATGTATTATTGCATTAAAGTGATCTAGGCTCTACTGGCTTTAGATGTTAGTATCAATATGGTACATTATTTTGTTAATGAGGTTTCGTTAATGAGGGACGACATACAACATAAGAGCATAGAGAGTCGTTCAACCACAAAAAAATTGTCTTCGTCATGAAAACATAATTTAATAAAAGAGCAAGTTTCATAACTGACAATGTAACAAAACTGACGTTATAGCTTTTATTGAAGTAACATGCAAATGAATACGGTTAGTAATTCTGAAGGTAGGTATCGTACGATCTATTGTACGAATACTTATAGGCAAACTGGTGGGAATACAGCGATAAAAATCCAATTTGCGACGCCAATATGTATATATCTGCGTTTCGAGTAACAGGATTAGTATAAGGATCTGAACGCGAGAGCACATGAATAAAGATTAATGTTGCGCAATTTGCACGTAGGAGAGGTAAAATTACAAATATTAAAGTGTCGGGAATGCCGTGCCGATTGCCGTTACCGTACACAACAGATCGTGCCCCCGACCGTATTAATTACGGTCATATCAAATAATAAATAAGGGACGCCGCTATCCGGCTATCCGGCTATCCGGCGACCATTTATTATGTCGAAGGTTATCTATGGCTATACTTGATTGAGCAGTACTTAGAAATATCGACATACATCAGCGCTTGGGCAAATTGTACACACAATCCGACCGTACTGGAAAAAACGATGACTGATTAAAGTCGTGAACAATACATTTTAGATCGCGCATAAAAACGCAAAACGCTCGCACAACTATCTTAACTAGGCACATTAGCCCGATAATGGATCTATCCATGATTAAACGTAAATAATAATACATAATTTGCACGTCGCTTTATTGCCGGTACGTGCACCGTATCGATGAGATCTCGAAAAGAAGTGCTTGCGTTGTTGCAACTAGACCCGTCTGATGATATTGTAGCGTTTACCAAAGAAGGAAGTATGGCAAATGTCGATGAAAGATTTAATGGTTCGTCTTATTAGATTGGTATTTCGAGTTTAAATTGGATTTTAAGAAAAGTCTTCTGTTTATGGTCGTTCGTGGTATACAGGGTGATTCATACTTCGGTGAGTATCGGCTGTCATGATAGAAGGGCGTCAACAAATGTAGCAACGGCGAGAACTGGTTCCGGAAAACCATGAGTATAAAGAAGGTGTAGAATTGGGCCAAGAACACTACCTTGCGGTATTATAATACTTTTGTTTTATTCTACAGTATCTGACACAAAGATGTGAATTTTAAACTGTTTATTAATCTATTCATCAGTTTATGTTAATCTATTTATTGTGATATTAAACAAGTCCAAAATTTGACATTTGAAACTCAGATAACTATTTTGTGTACAGTTTCTCTATCTTGTGTGAAAATAACAACAATAAATAATAATATTTAATTTACAAAAATCAGTTTCAGCTGGTAAGCCACCTTTTTTGTCTTTATTTAGAATGGATAAAATTGTGAAAATGTCTGGAGTGGTAGTTATAATAAACACTAATTGAAATTTTTGCATAAAGTTGTATTTTTTTAATTGTTTATACAAAATTAATTAAATCATTTAAAATTGACGGTGGGTAGCAATCTCTAAATATTTTTTTTTGCTTCTCATAGTACAATAATAATAATAATACAATATTTTGAAAAGCAAAAGCAAATCATGTCCAGTTACTTTTTTAACGATCTATTGCCTGACTTATATTTTTTGGTAGGTACTAACTTTATAAAGATTTTATATATCTTTGTGATGTCTGTAATAGATAATACATCTTACATAAGTTGATGCGATATCTGCAATCAAAACCATCAGTCGAAGGTGCAATTAGAAACCGTCTTGTAAGCGCTAAATAATAACATCAAATCCGATGTCCGTTATATAATCGATCATTGTTCTTGTCTCAACATCCAGCCACCGTAGCGCAGCTAAGAAAAGACTTTACCACTCGAGGATTAACTAGAGTCGTTCTCATGATTGTATAGACGTACATTCTCCAGCATAATTCCTTATCGTTCATTCGCTGCAAGTACAACACTCAACTACAAGCATGTTGGTGCAGATCGGCTATAATGAGGTTCATTTATTACCGGCGATTTTATTTCACATCGCCGGGGTCTGGCAAAAGTCTGTCTCATACTTGACATCGCGTCGTCCAGCTTTCCCTTTTGTCTTGCTGACTCTGTGCTGCCATTATCGTTCAGTTACTTGTACATCTAACCTACCGATTTGAGAGTAGGTACAATTAGGGTGAAATGTGTTGGCAATGCGTTGAATTTATTGCTCACGATTAAGTGATAGGAGTGGTCACGGCTGTGCCTTATTCATGATGATCGTCTTTCAATTAACACTAGCAGTACATCACCGGTTTGTTTATTAGGAACTCTTCGGCGCGTTCGTCAGAGGACTGGTAGGTTTTCTATGGGTATTGATGACTACTTATCGAGGAACGGTTACGCTTCACTGATTATGTATGTTTCCTTATCTTATTATATGCTATTTGGTTACGGTTAGGATAACATTTATGTCCATAGACACTATCCTGATCAACAACATGAAGTTTTTGCCAAAATCGATTTCAATCTTAAGCAGCTGTCTTTAAACTACAGGAGGATGTTTTATCCGGCTCGCGCTTGTTTTTTTTTTTAAATACTACCTATGTATATTATAATATGTAATGATAACCACTGCTAAAAAATTAAGGGAACACTTTTTCGAAACCTGGAGCTTTTATATAATAGTTCTAGGCAAATCACAATTGGTATACTTCAAGGGCATATATTTAACTAAATAAAATTATAAAAACAATGTTACAACTCTTAGTTACTTCTAAATTACGTTCTGACCTGAATCCTTATTGAACACGCGTGGGATCTGCTTGACCGACGTATTCGCAAGTTCCACAAGTTCCACAAAAATCGCAATACTTTCACTCATTGCAGCAATAACTAACATCTTTAATCACCCTAATTTACCATTTTTAACCTATAATAGACCACCCAACCGACACACCGTATAAAACTATATTCGTTTCGAGATAATTGGCACGAAGGAACAACACTCTCAAGGAGATTTCTAACACGAAACCAATTCTAGATTCCTACTATTAGCGCGGGTAAATAGGTAATTATATATTTATTCAGACCAGAGGATGTAAAAGTCTAAAAAAATAGGATGTATGCAATTGATTTATTGCAACACAACAAAATATGGCTACTTCGTGATAAAATAATGACTAGGTGATGTGTTTCCGCTTAAAGGCGTGCAAAATGGCATGCCTTGGGATGCATATTGCGGCAATTAAGCTTGATGACAGATGTAATTGAGTTATTTTTCAATTAGCCGTCGTGAATGAATTGGTTTGAATTATAGGTCGATTAAAAGTATGTACAGAAAGCCTCCGGTATTGCAAAAGCGGGTGAAAAATAGCGTTTAAAAATAACTATGATGACCGAGTTTATCACTTTCGATGTTCGTGAATTACCTATTTGCGCCGAGACAGACGAGGTGAGTTTGTTTTATATTGGCATAGAAGCTGCTTTTTTGAGGCCGAACATTTACTATGATATAAACTGGCTTTATTTCGCAAGAGGTTTATTTGCATACGTGCAAATTGAACATGAGGTATAATAAATGAATGATTTACGTACTAACAAATATAGCCTGTCGCAAGACTTTGTTGATTTACTGCTATAAGTATGGTTAGTTTCAAAAGGCAGGTCCTGAAAAATTTTACGGACATACTTAGAAGCGAATCGAAATCTCAGGACTGACTTTTGTATGTAACTTGTACCGTAATAATTAAGCTAGCTAACATCTTAAATATCCACGTTCCTGGAATAAATTATGTTCATGAGTACAAGAAACATGTTTACCATTTAATAACAGAATCGGAGAATGCTGGTAATTATTAAGATATGCCATCTTATATCAATTACAAGCAAGTTTCAAACCATGGAATGCTAATAACTTATACGTATGTGCACTAACGCCAGCAGCTATGTATTGAACAGTACTGAATAAGACTAATAAGTCTGAATTCCAGTTGATTTTTGTACATATACATACAGTTTGTACCCAATTATTATTTTACTATGAAGCTACGTTTTCCATAGTGGTCACTTAACGTAAAATGAGTCACCACAGGTGAGATGTTATACAGGGTGTCGCACGAAACATGATGTACATAGGGATCCCGAAAACAAAAAATAAAAGCTACGTTGTCGAATAAATAGAATAAAATTGAAACACTTTTAAATAATTAAATTGAAAATGCTTTACAATCATGTAGGTATAAGAGGTTAATGAAATCATTTACTTATAAAATCACAAGATACTATAAGGTCTCAATAGATGATCCGCCAGATCACCTGACTTAACTGACTATTGCGCAAAAAATATATAAATTATAAACTATAAGTAGATATATATATCTGCGTATATTTGAATAATTTTTGAAAACTATAGTGCATAAAGTACTAAGGCGTATTTTTTACAGTTTTTGAGGTATATGAATATTGTTTGCTATTGAAATAGAATTTAATCATAAATCACATGTGTTGTAATTGTATAATGTTTCAAAATATACAGAAATATAGGAAATACACAATGAGATTGAGTAAATGAGTGTTCCATATACAGCTTTTGATTTATTTATTCATTTTGAAACTACCAAATAAAAACTTACTGGATATACATATAATATATATAGAACATAAAAATCTAATGCAACGAATTATATGCTGTGTTTTGTTTTTTACTAAAAACAACAATGATGTTATTAAATATTGAAATCCACAAATGGAGTTTTTTTTTTGGTTCGAAGGATACATCGCACGATGCAAAGTTAGTTTGTATGTTTGTATGTCTTTGTTTATTTTTTTGCAAATAAACGGCAGATTTCTGTTTTTTCATTTGTCGAAAAGGCGAGAATCCAAGACAAATGACTATACTGTCAATAATAAAAAGAATCTGAAGCTGAAGTCAGAAGTAAACTATGTGTAACTACTATTTGGTTTCCTCATACATAATTGGAGTCATATCATCATTTAAATTAGCAAACAAACAAATATTGTTTTTATTTTCATTATGTAATTATGAATTTTATTCTTATTTATTAAGTTTATTAAGATACAATCTCTTGAATATTATTTTAAAATGATTTAATAATGCTGGAATTGTTGTCAGATCATAGAATACAAGCTATTTGGAAAAAATATACGTTTAGAGACTACAGGTAGTCTATTCACCGGAAGTCAGCCCACAGGCAAAATTTCAACTCGATTGGACATTGGCAAGTATGTAAAATATGAAATATGCAAGATTTGAACGTAACAAACAAACAAACTAGTAAGCGTAGTAAAAATCGCTGTTCTTTGCATTTTCAGGAGAATATCATTGACTGTAAAAACGTAAAATATACGAGAATAAAAAAAAACCGTTTCAGCGCCTTATTTTATATACTTCAATGTTTCAAAATAACAAAGAAAAAGTTCCAAGCGATTGGATTAGAATGAGAGATATCTTTCAGAATTCTATATGAACTGAACAACAGTTACAGTAGCTATAAAAATAAATTACGAAATACTTGAATGTTGTATTATGGTGAAAAACAATCATCCTAGGATACACCGTGCATATAGAGCTGTCCAGCATTGTCATGTTGGAGACCTGGAGACCTTCCAAACTTATGACTTTACCTAATACCTAATAGAAAACGCAGTCTGTCCAGTTTAGAAGAGCAGTATATTTTTCCAACGACTAAAATCTCGTCTACACTGCCTACAAACGACATGTATTCCTAAAGCGTTTAAAAATGCCACCGACATATGTCATACGATTATGGTAAGGATGAATCGATTTTATCCGAAGCTCGTCGACAGGCCCGTCACGTTTTACAATCTGATTAAGTACGTGAGTACGGATAATTACCGCAGAATCTCTCTCGTTAGGCCGCCGATGTACCGAACGGAAATCGCTTATGCCCATGTAAGTAAACGGCGCAATGACTTATTTAATTTTGTTTTATTAATCCAAAGCTCCGATGAATATAAAACCGAACCGAATAGGAAGTCAAGTCTATTCAATGCGCCCGGCTACGGGTATCGACAATGTGAGAGACATATCTTCACGTCGCATCTCCGATACTTTCCACCTATATCTTATGTCAGTACGTGTTTTCCTATACATTATTCGATCACTACCGTTTGACGCTCTTAAAACAATATTCACGATTCCCAAAGAGATATTCATCTCGTACACATACACAACATTGTTGTCTGGATAGTGGATAGCCTACCGTTTGTACTGTATCTAAAGATACCGAGATGTATGTGCGGTAGATATGGGAAAAACAAGTATAGCCGTGGTAGGAGTTGCACCGCGCCATAATTTCCACTAAGTGGTTCTGCATAATTGAAATTTATTCGATCTTAATTTATTGTTTTATTGATATCTAAAAGATATGCTAATGTATTACCAAAAATGGCTTCAGTCGAATTCAGTGTGAATGCTTTTATGTTTTTATAAGCGTTATCGAAAAATATCTTTTCACAGTTTGGAGATTTGCTTAAAGAAAATATTTAGAAAAAATACTTGTTAGGGTAAGTCTTTTCGTGTTTTTTTTTTTAACTGAACACTGGTAATTCTTCTTTTACAACTTTGGTTGTAGTTTATTAAATACATTGTCTCTAACTGTGCAGATATTTGTCCCTGTCTATAAACTAATTTGTAGCTTTCAATTCCTTCAGACGTTACAGCCCTTTCAAGTATTACCAAAGAAAAATACGACAGGACTTTTTACAATAATTAAATAAATCCTTAATGGGTTCAAAAAAGAAGTAAAATTACATTGAATATAAAAATAAAGTTTCATATAGACCTATTGATAAGATAATATTAGAAATTAGCGCCCGTTAAAATACGGTTTTGTTTATCTTTCAAACTGCAGTAATTTTTTTAAGACATTGAAAAATAAATAAGTCCATATGAAACATTTTACTCAGAATGACATTTACGTTCTGAAAATAACGTTTGTGATTAAACACTCAATTAGAAGATATGTGTACACCCTTATTTCATCTATAACAGATGATGTCTATAGAATATAATATAATACACAGATAGAAATTTTTGTTTAATTTAATTAAATATGCATTAACTCAAAGAGATTTGTTTGGTAGAAACAACGTTATTTGTGTCTAACAACTTACGTTTTCAGTTAAAATTTCCAATTTACATATTATAACCAACGAGATTTGTTTAGTTCAAATGTTTATGATTGTGTTAAGTGAAATAAGTATAATTTTTTAAATTATATTTCTTTTCGGGAAATAAATCCCTTCTCTTGTATAGAAATATATTTGATGGAATTTGTATAAAAAAAAGTGTTTTTAAATCAAAACAAAAATATTAGTCTAAAGAAAAATGAAAAATGATTTTTTGTTATATCCAAATATATTTATTTGTCTTAAATAAATATTTCAAATAAATTAATCTCTACAACCAAATTAACTAGAGCATTGAATGAAGTAAATATTGTCAAAGAAATATGTTTTGTTCCAAAAGAATAAATTCAAAAGAATACATTTCTTAAAACCACGATTTTTTTCTGCAGAACTTGCCCAAAATTGTAGAAATTATTCTACTTCATATCCTGGAATTTTTACTATGAAATTTACCATTTGAAAATTTGTAAGAATACGTATATAGTAATGTTTTTACACTTCCAACAAAACTGCTAACAACAAAACATAAAAATCGTATCATATTGTATTGCTATTTATTGATATCTATAACAGCTTTGACTTTCATACAACAATAATACAATACACACAAGAAACGCACGTAATTAATCTTATTCTTTTTGTAGAGAGCGTAAAACAGAGTAACAGACAATTCGCTCGCACAACTTAAATGTTTCCACGTTTCTCGGTGTATTATGTTACACCCTTGTACAGCATCCATTACCATTAGTTGTGGCCTGTGTGTGTAATGGTAATTCCAGCAAGCGCATACCACACTTATCAGCTGGCAATACAAAGAGAAATTAAAGCGCCAATCTACATTCGAGCATAAATAAATTCTATTTATTGTCATTGCTATCTAGACCTATCATCAAATACGCACACAATGGCGCGCACCACAGTCGCCACAGCGTTTTAAGAAAAATCAATTACAAATTGTATCCTGCTTATAATAGCATGCCGGTGTGTGTGTGTGTGTGTACGGAGTGGATAATGGACCTCCTTATTTTATGTTAATGGACTAAATAATTGTCCATCGATTGATGGGAACTACTGGTAGGTCGAGAGAATCGGAACTATTATAAATATTTTAAGTAAGGTTATCTGGAGAAGGTGCGTCATCCAGAGAGCCTGGAATCTTCACAATTTTAATTGAATCCATTACTAAGAAAACGGTTAGAAGGGTAAAATACTTTCACAATTATTGCGCAACAATGCCGGGTTGCACTTATCCTACAAACGTTGCTTCACTACTGACTTATTGCATTGTTTGGATATTATCTTTGAATGATTCAAAAACAAATATTTAATTCTTACAGTATGATTTTTGTTTGTTCAATTTCAAATGAAAAAGTATTTTCTAGGTGGTTTTTCTGTGTGGCCAGGTTAGGGGATATTAGTATCTTTTGTATAGATACCCCAAAACTCCCCCCATGATACCAAAAATTGACTAATTTTGGAAACTTACAGGCTGTGAATTTCGCATATTCACTGCTTCGATAGCGCAACTGGGAGAACTCCCGACCAGAAATTTGGAATTTTTTGGTTCGAATTCAGGCCGATGTTTTTCTTGCCACTATTTGTCTTCAGCTTTCTAATTTATTTTTCTGTACACTGACGAGTTTTCACGCCTAAGCATTTCCTTTGAATTTATAATAGAAATATCTGCGTTCAGCTTCATCATCACCATTAGAAAAATTTTCTTTTGTATTTTTTAACTTTTTTGTTAATCAATATTGAGTTAGATAAGTTGTCGTCAAGACATAGATAATTATTGTAATGGGAATGTATAAATAAAAACTTAAATTTCTTAAATAAAACTTGAAATTTAAAGTGTAAGAAAATATTGGATTGTTTTTAAATATCACCATAATTATTGGTGTTTATAAACTACAGTAATTTGTTGGATAAGTAGTTTGAAATTGTCAGACAGCTTAAATGTTTATGAAGAAGGTGAATGAATTGGCCAGTATTTTATTATATATTTATAAGAAAAACATATTTGTGGCCATATTTGTAGTGTCAAACGCTGATGTGACAATACTGTCAATAGAATCAAAATATCTGTTAAATCCTGGCTATCTAGTTTTAATGCAGTACGATCGATGAAATGAATTTGCTCTATTCATTTTACCATTAATATGACCAAAAAATGTTAAACACATAATTTAAGAAAAATTTCCTCTACTTTAATTTATTATTTAACTATTTTGACGAAATTACAGAAATGGCGGGTACACGAATAAAACGGGAAATCACACATAAGCACACAGATTTTTTTCACCTTGGTCAGAAATGTTCGGGGGACCTAAAATAACATATTTCCGCTAAAATCTCAAAACTATGATAAAGTAAAAATATAAAAATAAAAACATCAAAATACGATTCAGTTTTTTCTAATTTTTCAAATCCTGCTTTAGAACATCAAGTTGTTAGCAGTTTGACAGTATTTAGTACACAGATAGAAAATTTTATTAAATTCAAATATATTTGCATTGATATATTGATTTCCGGGTGGAAACCGCGTTGAGGACTTTGAAGTAGTCTTGCATTGTCACAAATAAATCTGTTGTTTCAACAGAGACAAAGAATATTTCATTACAGATAAAAATTTGTTGTTTGGAATATGTCTTCGGTAGTAAGGACTATTATTTGATAATTTACAATTTGAATATTATAAGAAAAGAAAAAAATCAAATAATTATGTTCATAGTTTGATTCTAATTGTAAAAAAATAATAGTTTATTCTAGAAAAATTTAAGAATTTATGGTTCCCGAGCACCCTATGAATTGAATCAAAATTCTGACTTTGCCTATAGACGTTCTAGAGCACCAAAAGTTTTTGTAAAAAAAAGTTCTACTCGAGATATCAAAATTTCCTAATTTAATGTCGTTCTCCAATATTTCACGGTGTGTTACATTACCTTTTTTACCACTAGCAAATAAAACAAAAAAATATGCAGATCAGCAGCTATAACTTTTCATCATTCCATAATTATTCAGAAAAAAATGATGTATCGTGTGTACCGATAACGTGGGATATCAAGGTTGACAAGCCTATAATGAGCTAACAAAAACAAACTTGCAATTAACTGTTCCTTTACATAATCTGATATAAAAGAAGCGAATTTACGATCAAACGACACCATATTTTAGAAGCCATAGTTCACGGCCATTACTAATGATTCACTGTTATCTTTGTCAAAACGTAGTGTCACACGTGTTATTTCTCTGAAGAAGTTAAACTGTTTTTCAAAGTTAGGGCCTGAATTGAATGACTGACCCACTTTATCGACCATAGTGAAACAAAACAAAAAAAAACAAAAGATATCAATTAAGATACAAGTTTATTATGTCACACACTCAGCAACCTACTAATTATACTAACCATAACCATACTCAACATCCGGGTCATAAATATTAATTTATAGGAAATTAATTGCCAGGAGTGAATAATAATTCTAATTTGACACACGTGCAATTTTTTTGCCGTTTCTTTTGCCGTAAACCGACAGACACGATGAGAACCGCAACCTGTGGGCGATTCAGTCGCCAAGGTCTTTGCAGACGTTATCAGTTAGCGGAATAATTTAAACAATTATTAGAAAATAAAATAAATACATAAAAAGCATGCCAGACGTCGCGTGTGCGTCTTTATCTGATTTGTCTTAAACAATGACCAAGGTGTCCGATCAATTAACCTTGAGAGTGATATATGCTAACTGCTATTTTTTGCAATTCTGCAAGTTTCTGCAGATTTTCGATAAACGTTTTTTTGTTCGTTCGATTAAGCCCACAAAACGAATAGTAATTAATTATAATAAAACAATTATTCAATCGGCAGTTTGTCTTAATGTCCAAATTATTCCGTACAAAAAAAAATCGCCAGATTTTTACCCAAATAAGCGTCCTTCTAAAAAACAATTTATCTGTTGTCTCTACTTTTTCTTAATTATTTGAAAAACTGCTAGCAACTGTAGAATTGATATTTATGTGGTGATAATGACTAATGACACATGACTTTATCATACTATTTAGTAGTGTTTCCCAACACAAACTGACACAAATGCTGATGTTAGGACAATACTGTCAACAGTATCAAAATATCGGTCAAATTCTGGCTAACTCATGCTGCTAAACAATTAATCTGACAAAAATATCATAGACATAAATTATATAAAATTTTCTCCACAGTAATATTATTATTATTATTGAACTATTTTCACGTAATTACAGAGATGGCGCTCATTTGCAAAATAACAAAAATGCTAAGAGTAAACATCCAGTTCCTTTGGGAGCTTTTGAACAAAAATTCTTTCAGCTCTAAGTTTGCTCATGAAACTTATAAATATGAAGTTTCGTCCCGATACATTTAGTAGTTTCTCCTGTGTCCAAAAGCAATATTTTTTGACTTTTTGCAAGCTCAAGCTACCTGTTAGCTTGATTCAAATTCAATTAACAAAGCCCGAGATGCATTTATTGTAATAGTGGTAAAAATCACTAATCACTTAGAGATCTTAGAGAGTTTTAGCATTAAATTCACATATGGTTACTGCACTTAATGATTTATTGGAGTGTATTTGAACACTTTCTGACATATGGGTAAAATTATCCCGTTTTTCAACAAAATGTATTTGGATTTGTACGTTTATACCGACAATTTTAAGACATCATTACTACAAAAGGATGAGGAGAATAGTTGTGCAAATAGGTTATTGAAATATAATACCGCGTTCCTTATTGGCCGTATAAAAATGACAACAATGTGCCTAGTCATTGATTTTTGTTGGTCGTCTGAACGTAGCTCGCATTAGCATTAATGTAGGTATATCTTGTTATAATAATAGAGCCGATAGAAATAGAATTTTTCGCATTATTTTCGCACAGCTTGAATCAGGTGTGGTCTAACAATGGCCTGCATTGGATCTTTCATAATAGATCAAACAATAAGATGCACAGGCAAGAGAGATGGTTTCGACAAATCATTTCCATTACAAGACTGCGGAGGTTGGCTCTCCTGTTTATACGATTACATTAAAAACTAATGTCATCGATTCTACCTTTCGCTCCGGCAAAACACAATTTATATTGTTATTGAATACGATGTAATAAATAACAATTTTATCACACAGATAGAAAATTTTGATGATGTTGAGTGAAAGAATTATAATTTTTTAAATTAACTAAATTGTCGGTTGAGTTAATACGCGATATTTTAAGGTTGTAAATATTAATTTAAAGGAAAGTAATCTTTGGTTGTATAGAAATACATGTATTTGACATAAATAAATATACCACATAAATTAATCTCTACAAGCAAATAAACTAGAGTATTCAATGAAGTAAATATTGTTGGTGTCAAAGAAATATGTTTTGATCCAAAAGAATAAATCTAAAAGTAATTATTTATTAAAAACAGAACTTCTACAAAGTACCTAACTTATTTTCAAGAGTAAAGACTGCCGGCAAAGTTCTTAATCATAAATGACAATAACGGGCTTCTGTAGTAATCGACAAAACTTCTTTGCATTGGTAATTTTCTTGTAATTTCCGGCAACGACACGACTGTCGCCGCAGTGTATTTCCTGCAATCGGAAAACGATCACAAATTACCCGGTCTAAGAAAGAAATTCAAAGGAAATAGCGCCACTTTTTGCTTCGTGCGCTAGCTAGACTTTTACGCTAATTACAACGCATTCCTCAGGGCAATAAACATATGCCAATTATACCATACAAGGCGAAAAAAAAAACTTTGATGTATTGCATGTGCTAATTCCAATGTCATTGTTACTTTTTAATTAACAAGATCTTCAGTGTCTCTAAAGAACGCTTTTGAATTTAATACTTTCGTTTTAATAATTATTAAGGTTATTAAGCAATAATATTCTTCAATAGTGATATTTACGCATATTTATTTTAAATTGTAGGTAGTTTTTCATAATGTGTAATTAAGGTCATGCACTGTAGAATGTATGTGATGAGACTTTTTTTATAATTGGGACATCGTTAATTTTAAAAATACGGCCTTTTGTAAAATTGCCGGCGGTTCAGTGTTTCACGTTTATTTTAACCAGGGGCCATAATTTAATAATTTATTACGAAATTCCACATTCGTACACCAAATTTATTGTTTTGTTTCACACCGAAAAAAAAATTGCGTGTGGTAATAGCGTCACTGTTCGTGGCCATCCGGATAGAATTAACATAATTAATTGAAAGTTGCGAAAAATCTGTCGGCAGTATAATAATATAATATAATTGCTAGTTAGTGTTTCGTGATTCTTTTTTTCGTTTAGAATTCTACTAGCGTTAATTGAATTCCTAAATATTGCAATAAACTGCAAGGACGTAAATATTACCTAGTAATTTTTTTAGAACGTCCGCGCGTGTTTGGTTTTGACGCAAGGCCACACGCGTTTTGGCTAATGGGATGATACACTTCATTTATCTTCGACGTCGAAGGTGAGGTACCCTCAAAACGAAAACGATTAGCGAGTTCTTTGTTGGACGTGCATCATCCTTAAATAGATCTTACGCTCGATCCTTGACATAATTAGGCTTCGAACATTTGTCACCGCCGTCCGAGGAACAATTCCCAGGCTCCAATTATACCAAATATTGCACCACGTACAAATAAAACGACCACAATTAAAGTTCTATGCTTTCTTGGAAAGATCTAGGCATCAATATAGAACACGGTACATACTTAATTCTAAGATCAACAATCTTTTTTAATCTGACACTAGTGGATTACACTCAACTCCCAAAAAATGACGCATTTGATTTTTGACCTAACTGTTTACCTAACTTCTTTACGAGCGTGTTGTTTGTTATTCATTGCTCTATCTCTAAATTGGCCTAATTACAGCTTTTTGCATTTATCGATAAACAGCTTGAACACAAAATTATAAACTGGGAAAACTTGCCTTCCCTAGTCAGCAAATAAGCAAAGAATAAACTAAAATTACACAAATTAAAACAAATCCAAATTTTAGATAAAAACTGGAGTACAAATTTCTCACGATTTAGGGATTTGAACAGATCTGAGTATTATTTCAGCATTATTTAAATGGATGTGAGATATGTTTGAAAAATCAGTAATGCATTTTTTTTTCTTTGGAACTCGATCCGTGACATCACCCTATATAGGGTTACCAACATGGTCATTTTGGCCCGGAGACTTCGGGTTTAGCGACTATTCTCCTGACTACGGGTTTTCAGTTAAATTCTCCCGGTTAACCAAATGTAATCATCGATCTTTTGAAAAACAGTAGCGACCCCTAAATATTTTTTAAAAATTATGACACTACAGTAATTGTTATTCTAATAATACAGTTTGCAGCGATTTCCCATAAAAAAAAATTCTCAAAATAAGAAGCACTCTATTACGCAATCTTCACAACAATTTAGTTTTCTTTTTTAGTTTTTCCTTTTTTTTTAGTTTTCTTCACATGTCTAGTGAATACAGTAGGAATTCTGAAGCGGTACGACGAACGCAGAAGATTGTATCCTGCCTCGAGATAGATAGACCGAGACAAATCTAATATCAAAAGTGACTTTCAAAACGACCGTTATTATTTAAAGGTAGGAATTTTGCTTGTCAGAAGTCAATAATGTGTTTTGAACTTTTGTTGATTATTTTAATATCTGTGTTGTTCAGATGATAAGAAATATCCCACCAATATGTTTGAGTTTGTCCAAGGCAGTTCAGAGAATAGTAGTATCATACTGGTCTGCCATAAATCAGTATTTTTTTAAATCATGGAGATGACGATAGCGATACCTTTATTTGAAAATTTTATTATTAGTTGGACTATATATTTACATAGACTGAGAGATAAAGATATCATTTTTGACTAGACACACACTTATTATAGGGGTTTATACAAAACGCGAATATTGTCGGAATAAAATGAAAATTTAAAATTAGGGAACGCGTAGATAATTACTTCAAGCAAAAGTACATGATCCCTTTAAACAAAAGCTCTCAGTACATCAAAATTATGCTTGGTTTAGGTGGTAATATTGGCATTTTGTCTCATGTTGGTTGTGTCGTAAAAAAATCGACAATAAAAGGCAGAGACGTAAAGAGGGAAAACTAGTAGAGATTAATTGAAATAAATTAATTTACTTAGTAATTAGCATCTAGATTTTATCATTTTTTACACTACCTATATCCAAATTTCACAGCAAAGCGTTATTGTAAAGTATGTGTCAAAGCCGCAGATTTTTGGAGCGACTGTTATTCAATTAAACTTATGTTCCATAATATAATAATTTTTCTCCGGGTCAGTATAGGTACAATGTTGGCAACCCTAACTGTATATGTAAACCAAAAGCAACTCGAAATATGTATGAACATTTATAAAAGAATTGTCGAAGAGTATTATTTTTTTATAAATGAATAGTATTTAATAAAACAATATTTACACCCGAAACTTTAAAACAAGATTTTTCACCTGCAGCTCGAAAATAAAAAAATTATTTTGCTGCCGTGCCCACATGAATTTGCGAAATAAATATTTACACGCAAATGTAATGTAATGGTCACAGATTAGGCCAAAAGCAAACGGTCAAATTTAAACGCAAAACTAATCATATTTATTAATTTACTGAGTGTTGTTTTCGTGATAGGTTAGATACACGGTAATGTGATCTGAAATAAATTCAAGATAAATAATTATATCTAATATTGTATTATTGTAAATAATTTATTTTTATTTTAAAAGATAACCGTGTTTTAAAAAGTTGAAAAAGTTGCTTTTCCGACAATTATATTTCCTCTTGATTTTTGTCCTAGGAAATCAACAGTTGAATAATTCAAAACATAAGGTAAACTTTCCAAATTCAGACACTGTCCTAAATTCCGACTTATTCCTGTTTAGTCACTAGTCAGAATATAACCAAAAAGTTCTACTGATCTTGATAATTGAGTGGTTGATATTTTGACATTAATACACCACTTGTGGAGAACTTAGGCCATCTCCATCAAGAAATAACATTATTCTAGCTTGAAACACCCAAATAACGTAAAAAGAAACTGTTCTTCTGTAACATTATTATCTAATGCTTGGAGAGAATATTTGGTAATACAAAAGAAGAAAGCACAAAATAAAATCATCCTAGCGAAATAAGAAAGGAAGCAAAGAAGGAACAGAATAAAAAGCTGCGCCAAGAAAAACACTAAAAATTCCAGATGCAAGAACCATTAAAATACAGATGAAGGAGAAAGGGCAGACTGAAGAAGACTAAGAACTTATTTTATACTGTGGATGATTTTATTACACGAACAGTTCCACAAATTATCCACCACAAGCTATACTCTGAAAGAAAGACCGATTACAAAAATCTACCATTCTAGAAAGCCCTGTTAGATTGTTAGAAAGACTATCTAATTATACGGTCTTCCGTAGGCAACGCGGTAAATTACATAGCGCTGTTCTAATGTAATGGTTTCGCGCGCCCTGTCCATCCCACCGATGTAATCCACCGACAACAACAGCGAAAAAAAAGGCGTACAGCCAGGGAATTTTGCATAATTCGCGTTATATCGCCGCGGCCGGTATGGTGGAGTGAACGTTCTCCGTACGGCCTTCGCGGAGCCGCCTCTTGAAGTCGCAGTCCAGATCTGCAATCTCATACCTAGACTCCGCACCCACGTAGACTAACCATAACCATTATTGTAGTCTTCCGTTACACGGATCGATCCCCGTATTAATTACGCTATAAATAAATCGGCTCTTTCGGTTTTCGTAACAACCATATTGCACTATAAATAAATCGGGAGCGTGGCGGCGCGCCGAGCATTTCTCTCGCACCGCGATGATACATATCGTCACATTTAAATCATTGACTACACCCAGGCTGCAGACGACGACGTAACCGACAGAGCGGGGAGCAGAGTTGTTTTAAAGTTTGCGAAGATGGTGGTGCAAATAGTTTCTTGGAGAGTGTTCTTTTGAAGTAGTAAATTAGAAAATGTTCAAAACCTGATTGTCTGATTCTTCAGTTCTCTGAACGACTACAACTGTTGAAAATTGGTATATAGTGAGCCTGTTTTTCGGACAAGATTATTGTTATTAAAATGGTAATTCGTAAAAAAGCTGTATATCTTTGTCTATGCAACCAAACGTTTCTGATATATAGGCGTATGAATGTACACACAACAAAACGTTGTCTCAATTCAAAGCAACCTTTGTTAATCCAAAACAGCGGTCATTTTATATATACACAAGAATATATATCGTCCATTGAAGAAACCCGTTCTCTTGACCGATTGTCTTTCTTTAAACTAACATGTTATTATGAAAACAATAATATTTTACTTGGAATGCCATTATAGTATATTATAATACAAGTTTTATAAGACAAAAATTGGCGCACGAGTAGTTTTGGGCACGACGAGCGTAGCGAGGAGTGCCCAAATGGAACGAGTGCGCCAATACGTCTTATAAAACGAGTGTTATATACTATTTTTTCTACTTTGCGACTTTAAATTCACATACATTTCGAAAATTGCGGTTGTCATCTTACAATCTAGAGTAGTTTCATATTCAACAGTTGGTAGTTGTACTAAAATTCACAAATGCGATTGACGCGAGCCAATAGCGATTGAGATGTCAGCCAGATGTCAGCCTTATTTGACACTTAACGTCAATATCATCAGTCGTGGAAAACTAAAAGTTACCAAATGTTTGTGACCCTAGTGTTTTCATAACGACACCGAAACCGGTTTCGTTATGAGTTCATAACGAACGCAAAGTAGAAAAAGAGTATTTAAGACATCCAAAGAAGAATATTGTTATTTGCCAACTGGAGACGGTACCCGGTGTCCCTTCTTAGTGCCTGTTCCATCAATACTAGAGCTGTTGGACATTTGCACGTCAGGTACATTGACGGTATAATAGCACAATCACTGATGCTGCATAGACATGTAGTCGGTTATATACCCTCTTGGAGACCTCTCTTACGACGAGAAACTAAAGCTCCATCTATCGGCCCCGTTCATATTATTTATTTTTCTGAAAAATATAGGCACAATTTGGAATTTCTGCTTTCAGATTCAGGTTGTACGGGAACTATGTATTCTGATCTTTAGACTCAAAAGTTAATAATTGATTTTTTTTAGATTAAAGTAATAACTGTGGTATATAACTTTTTGTCCTTCAAAGCTAATTAATAAAGAATTTAACTAAACATGACTGTACAAGCATATAATAAATAATTTGTTCTAAACGCACAAATAATTATTATAAATAAAGTTAATTAATCCATTGTATATTCATGATAAATAACTTTTATGAATCTGGTACAAAAATCAAGTATTAGTTCACCACCATTTTGGTTCTGGCTGCATACGCAGTAATTTGTTGTTTGGATTTTAGTTATCTTAAAGTGACAAAATTAAATATCTCTGCAATGTGCCAAGTAATCATCAAAATTAGTAAATTTGTTTAAAAAGTTATCAAAAATATACACGTATCTGGAATTGTTTATCCAGGAGTATGTTTATTACGATAAACTAGATATGACTTTAAAGCATTGCATTCAGATCTCCAATATAATACAATAATATATTTCAGAGATAATCACATGGATAATAATAGCCCCCGTTGTTATTTTTTGTAGTAGTGCCATTGACAAACACTAATTTTGCAATAAAAAGCTCAATCTTTCCCTCTTTCACCAAACAGACAAAAGTTAATTATTAAACACAAATATCGAATAGACACCATTAGCTAAGACGGTCCTGTCGCAAACACTCTCACGAGCTTGACTCACGCGGAACTGTTGCCAATTAATTATTGCTTAGTTTTAAGGGCGACGAGGTGCCAATAATCCAAAAATGATCCGATCAGATTGCGCTACGGTCTACGTACAGGTTTTCGCAGTAATTGACCTGTTGGTTACAGCAAAGCAGTTACATAACACTGTCTTCGAGCACTCCTTCTTAACGACGAAAACCGTCTCGCCATTGGCCGACCATTACTTGTAACAATTACTATAGTTTATTGGAAATTCTGATAACAATCTTACTGTTAACGAACTGCTGTGAATCCTAGAAGTGGAGTTTATAGACGATGCATTTCTAGTCAACTAGTTGACTTAAGGGTCTATTTAGTTCTTTTTATTTCCAAGTTTAGGTATATTATTTATCTTCAGGAGTGATTTGGATATAATTAGGTCCGTACTTGGTCAAGAGTAATTTTACCTCAACGACTGTGCAATTAAAATCTAGTACGGTTATTAAATCTCTTAGATTATAGGTTTGCAGATATTGGGTTTTAATGAGACAAGCGCAAGGTGAAGATTATTTCATATGGACCACACGCATACAGTAATAAATTACGAAGAAGGAAATTACCAAGATCCTCCTAGATAATAATATTTTACTCGTTTAATATATCCGCATAAATACCCACACACTCATTATTTAAAAGAGTTTTTGCAATTACAATTAAGGGCCTTGGAAATAAAACAAATTGCTCAGGTTTTTGTCATATTGTGCAGATGGGAAGATCGTAATAAAAAGCAAATTATATTATATTTCGACTACGAATACAAAAAATGCGTTATACGTTACTTTAGGTAGCTTGTCATTTATATTTCATTTTAATAAAGTTCAGATTAATACAGTAAATGCACTTGACCCATTTTACCAACAACATTTTTGAAACACGCCCAATGTTGCAAGTTAAACAACAAAATTTAGAGAGTCCTTGCTATAATATTTTTATGACTATGAATAAAATGTAAATAATAATACAATTTTCATAACTTATTTCTGAAATTTTGAAATTACGCGCTTAAGACAAGATGAAGATATAAATGATAATTGTGTAAGTGTCGAAAGATGGACGTACATTATAATTACGGGTTATAATAGCAGCATTTAATTGCATAAATTAATTGAGATTTGCATTCACGCTGAGCGAAGCTGGTGCTAACTGAGGATGCAGGTAATTTCAAATTGATACATATTAAAGCAGTCATCATGCCATCATTGCAGTTATCAGCTGTAATTGTAAGTGATTAGGCTGTTAAGGATTTTTTTTACGACGAGTTCAATTTAAGCGTGTGACTGTCATATTCCTGATACTAATTGTATACAAATTAGTGGTAATTTTATTAGTTAATGACCAGTAGATAATGCAGTTAATTTAAAAGCTAGAAGACCTACAAAAATTCCTAAATTATTGCCTGCACGTCGTGCTATTAAGCATTTTTCAAGGAATTTGCAAATGAGATGCCATATCTGTACTTTCGTCAATATAGTTAGATAATAAATTAAAGTAGAGGAAATTCTGTATAATTTATGTCTGACATTTTTTGGTAAAATTAATAGTTTAGCTGTATGAGCAAATATTTTTAGACCGAGATCGTGTCTGCATTAAAACTTAGTTAGCCATGATTTTCATTCTGATAGTAGGTAGTGTCAACGCTAGTTTTTTGACAATACGTACTGTCAATATTATCAATCAAAATATCTGTCAAAACCGGGCTACTTGTTTTATTTTAATGCAGATACGACCGATCTCGATCAAATACAATCGCATGCAGCTAAACTATTAATATTATATATTGTACGATAAAGTCATGTCCTGGCCACATCAGATTTTTTTGCAGTGCTATTCAAAGTATTACAGGAACCCATGAGCTGGTATCAAAGTTATTATTATTTGTCATCAGCCCACACCTACAAATTAAACTTGTAAATGACGCGATACTATCAAACATGATGTAGCAAATCGATTCACGTGGGCGTCTAAAATGTTTTGTACAAGAAGTATATTGCAAATAAATATTTGCGTAAAAAGGCTTGGCCTAATAGTATATTACCCAAGGTGTACAGCCAGAAGCCAAACGGCTCAAGTTGACGTTAGCCTGCTACCATTTATAAACAAGATTACTACTTGTCATTATTTTATCTAGTTGTTTCTATTATTGTCCGACATATAAATTATAATAAACAAGCGCGCCGTAGATTATCTTAAAAGCAAATTCATGCATATTGAGAGCCGATCGTAAATTGTTGCCAATGGTACCGCACAAAATTAAGTTTATCTTAGCCTATAGTATTTAATAACAACATTGGGTGCCAGTCACTATGATAGACAAGGCAGTCAAGACGTTTTTATAATTATGTGTTTTTTTTATTATGTATCCAACTGTTTTATGCTTCAACTATATTTTTTTATTTGACACATTGCAACGTTAAATTGCCTAAATATAAGTGACGCCCAATTAGTTTAATACGCATCAAGCAGAACAGTGAAAAAAATTTATGACGTTAAAAGTTTTCGCTTGTCTGAACACTGATATATTCTAGCCTACTCCACTTTTTTAGAGTCCACAATTTGAGTTTTGCGTACAAAACAATGACAGATCAAGGTTCTACAGTTCAAAGTATTTCGTCGTAGTTAGTATACAGGGTCTTTCACGATAAGCTGCTATTAGACGTTTATGGAGAACCAAATAACATCAGGGATTGAAAATTTGTGGACTTTGGTTGTTGGATACGAACTTTTTAACTAAAATATCTTCAAGTCAAAAATGACACATGTTACATATATGTAACATACAAGTGACTTAGAATTCAACAAAGATTTCAGAATTGCTATAAAATATAGGGTGTTGAAATATGAAAGTTGACACCATTTCCGGTAAAACCGGAAGTAACCAAAAACTCAAAATATTTCCGTTAAAAACATCGTATCCAACTTCTAAGGCAGCTCGTCGCGAGATACCCTGTATAGGTACGCAGTATAGTACCTCAGCAATGTCCTGTTTAATAAATCTTGATACCCGCTGACAGCTGACACTAAAACGTATTTTTAACGTACAAGCGCTCGGTTCGTGTTTTGTAACGTTGCTGTGTACACACTCTGGACTGCGACAGATAAAATGTGAATAATATTGCATTAAATGCCACCTCCATGTCGCTAATGCCCTGTTTGCTCTTGAGCATACCAAATGATCTTCTGCGGTCAGCTAAGAGCGGCTGAACAACCCGACTGCTGCCATGTTTAGCCATCGAACCAGTCGCAATAACTTTAAAGGAACCGTATATAGCAAGAATTATTACTTGAATTACAAATCTGGTATATAAAGTATAAATAAATCCTGCATTCATTTATTTTATTTATTGATAGGACAAGACGTTATATTATTGGGAATTGAATATTAAAGTTACAATAAGCTTGCTACCACTGAAAGTTGTTGAATTATTAATAGATAATATTTTGGAATATAAAATATCAAATACATACATGCATTCGGAATAGCTTTTTGGAGTTTTTGTAGGCGAAACCGCCCATCAAATCAGGAATAGAAGATAGCTACGTCTTCCAACAAGACAACGACCCTAAACACAGCTCCAGGATTGTAAAGGAGTGGATGCTTTACAGGATCAGAAAAACCCTTCCCCACCCACCCTAATTCCCTGATTTAAATCCGTAGGAAAATCTATGGCATTATTTGGATTTAAATATAAGAAAACACCACATAAGGAATAAAGATGATTTCAAGAGATAAAATAAAGTTTATTATTATTATTATTATTATTAATATTCTTCAAAAATGTTAGCTGTCCAAACTTTTTTGATCCACAGTAAGTTTGGAAACCACTAAAATCTGGGTACAGCATTCAACGGAATTACAGATGGGTCATGTTAGACCAACTTTTGATGGAATCTGCGCCCATAAATAAATCTATACCCGCTGTTAATTGCAATAAATCGACACGAACATCTCAATGGATGAGTTAAGCGTATTTGTATGTGTCCGTCTGTCCCGTTACACGTTACCGCATAGGTCGATAAGATCGTTTGGGACTCGGTCGGGACGGTTGAGTAGAACGTGCCGATGACACTGTGTAAATCACGATTTTCTAAATGAATTCCACGAATTGGATCGCCCGCTGTGCAACTGTCTCAATAAGGCAGTCCGCAGAAGAAACCATAAACTGCTCTCGGAGGCAACCGAGCTACGACCGCGCTCTCGTACGTATCTCAATACGAATTTCAACAGCACAATAGGTAAATTTCATGCCCAATTGATCGTTAAAGACGTGAAGGATTTGTGCAAAGAAACGAGTAGTAAAATGGATTGGTAGACGCCACAATGCTACCATAATAATACACATGTCTATCATCTATCATGTGAATAAGGGCTATACACATAACTGTTTCAGTTATTTCAATAGCACTACTGTGTATGTTAGCTATTGTATACTGACCTGGTGTGACAAAAGGTCATAGGTGCAAAATATGGAAAATGATTTTCCCTATAGACATATACCAAAGTGTAAGCGGTCCAGTCATTCTACAGGGTTATTGGTGAGGTAAATTTTGTATTATTAACAATTGTTACGCATTAAAGACACCATTGACACAGAACTTTCTGAGACAATCTTCTGAATTAAAATATCTCGAAAACTTTAACATTTCGATCATGCATCTACATAACTTGCAAATTGGCAATTGTAGGCCTGTCTCTTAAGTTCTTTGAAATTTATATTCACTATATCGTATATCTATTTTTACTAGTTTTTGTGATATTTGCAATTTAAAGAGTAGTTTGTTATTTGGTACCTTAATATTGCTCTGTATAGAGTATCCTGGGTACCATGATGTAAAATATTTAAAGGGTCATAGAAGAAGTCATTTGTAACCTATTTAACCAGATTTATTCATATAAAAAGTATTACGGTTATCAAGGTATTAAACAATTTTATAAGTATGTTTTGCAATTTTTAGAAACGTACAGCGAGCGCACCTGAAGACCTAGTAACTTCAGTTGGGGTCCGAAGTAAACCAGAAACAGACTAATACTAGGAGGACTAGCGTGATAAATTGTTCACTTGTGTGAAAATTGTACGGAGACGTTTCATTGTAATAGTATGTGCGTTCAAACACAAAAACAAACAGAAACGCTAAAACCTATCTTGATGAACTACGTTTGAGAACGGATTTGTATTCAGTACAAAAAAAAAAACCAATAATATCTACTTGCTATTTTTATTAATTGGTTTATATTAGGTTATTTTTCTGGAGAGACAATTCAAATCTGGGATAATATGAATGATAGTATGAGTAATATTGATAATATGAAAGGAAAGTGGGTTATTTGGAAATGTTTTCAATAGATTTTTTTTGCTATGAATGAAAATGTAAATCTAAAGATGCCTATCAGTTTTTGTTGCATATTTGGTTTTTGTGTGTGAGCACATAAATCACATCAAAGAAAATCTGATTTTCAACACTAGGTTGTCAACAAATTTTCACAATATTTTCACAGCAATATTAAAATTTACAATTGCATAACATTTTCGTTAAATTGCAAATATCACAACATATAGTAACATTTGGTGTATGACATACTAGATGTACATTGAAGCGAAATAAAGGGTTATTACAGCCAACACATTATACAGAGTGTTTCATTTAAAAAAACTTGAGAACACGCCATTTAAAAGACGTCAAAATTCACTAAGTTCCATGAACATCCTGTATAGTGTATCTAATATCTTTGGAAACTATCATCTACCTACTGGCTTTGACTATTGTCTCAGTTACAGACAAAATCGGCAAAAATTTCGTTTATACACAGTTATTGAAAAGATCCTGCTACGGGCATATTTTGGAAAAACAGTTGAATATCTCTCGAACTATTAACGCTGTGACCTAACAACATTCACGGTTAAATAAACAAATTTAGTAGCATTCATAAAATAATAGAATTCTATCAGATGCTCTTATTATTTTGTCTTTGTTCGTACAACATACCTAATAATGCAATAATAGTGCTTTAAAATTAAAAATATGCCAATGCGAAACAAAAAAAAAAACTGGAATTCTAAGTTACTACATATAATATAATTAATTATCTCCTCGAACAATTGGATATCAAGTTTCGATAATTAATTTACATTGTGGATACAAAAAGCCTTACAAGGTTGTTGTTTAAATTTAGATCATCGTACGATGCTAGGTTATGTTCATAAATAGGTAACAGGATTCGTTTTTTTAATGCGCTACACTAAAGCCGACTACCTAAAATAACAACAAAAAAACATTCTTTATATGTATTTCAATAGACAGGTATTCTTTTTATTCTCGATAACGTAACATCACCTTTTGTTGTATGTCTGATTCTCTTAAAATAATGGCCTTGCTGGACCACTTCAATGAAATTCAAGAACAGGAAACATATTTCATCTTATAATATAACCTTGAACGATATTTTTTCCATTCTGCATTAGCATAAATCCCGAACCGAAAATCTCTCTTAGTATTACCCACTTAGGATGTAATAGAAATGCAGTAATCACAGTGATTATAGCTAATTATAGACATCCAAACGCCGCTAATAGCATTTGGATGCCTTAATACCGTTTGCTAATTGTGTAAAAATTATAAACCTCAAGAAGGTAATTAAATTTCCTATGTGTAAAACAAAAATCAATCAATGATATAACACTGATAAATGTGCACGGTGTGTCGAAATTAATTATAGGGTATGCATACGCGGACCGAATAACGGTTCCTACGAGAGGAAATTGAATATTTTAATATTAAGAATAATCACAGGATGAAAATGCAAAAAACTGCTATCTTTGCTTAAATTTTTGTTTGTTTTTCTTTGCAAGAAATGCCAGTTTAAGCCATCTGAATGAAAACCGAGGAGCCCGGATATAACATAGTCGATACTACGTGTCAAACGCATTCGTCACGTATAGTTGCTTCCTTAAGACTTAAAGAGGCAAAAGGTCAAATATAATATGCCCATAAAATATTACAGTTTAACCGCACTAATTTATTGTCAACAAAGGTGAAACTTCCGTTCATCAGTAGTTTCCAATAGTTAAATAACAAAAAAATACCGATTTCCAAATATTGAATACTTACTGATAATTTCACAGCACGCACAGATAGAAAATTTTGTTTAATTCAAATTAATTATAATCAATTATTCAAATAAGTGGAGTATTTTAAGAAGTAAATATTGTTACCGTCAAAGATCCAAAAGAATAAATTCAAAAGAATATATTTCATAAAAACAAGAAATATGTGTGGTAGGTAACTAATTGATGGATAATCCTGTCAAATTGAAATAATTAATTCAAATTTAATTCGATTAATTGAACTATTCGATTATCAAGCGCTGCGTCAAGCGACAACACGACACTTTCTGTAATTGGTACTATAATGATATTGATAGTAAACCGATATTTATATGGATAATCGTAATATGTCGTTAAGTTGACTCCAACTGGTTTGGTACGATTAATTCGATTTTTTGTTCAAGGTCTTCAATAACTCACCTAGACTTGAGGTAAGATAACAGAATTTTTGTGTACTGAAATGAAGCTCAAAAGTGTAGTCGGTTTATATTGCAAAGCCGACTGGGAAAAATGTGAAGGACATCATGAAGGAGGAATTAAAAAATTACGTTAGATGTAATTGTGGACAAAATTTTAGAACCGCTGTTGTTATTAATACCGCTAGCGATAGTGATTTACTTTTAGTACGGTTGAAGATGTATGAGTGTCTATTATGTGAGATTGCAATGTATAGGTATAATATTTCCCTTTTATTACCCTAGTAACATTGCGAAGGGACTACGCACCAACCTATAGTATACATATCTACTCTGTTACATGTAAGTATACTAATTTATGTTCTCCAGGGCTCATTTTGATATATTTAGAGCTATCCCAACTACTTTGCTCGTAATCGCAAATGAAGCGAAATCATAACATACAACCACCTAAAAACAACGTAAATCTAAGTTTCAAAAATCCTACTGAACAAACTAAAATAGATAGAGGGCTGTACTTTTTAGAATTAATTACCCAATGTATCTGATCCATAAACGTGTATAATAATAATTTGTATCCCAACTACTTTGCTCGTAATCGCACAAGAAGCGAAATCATAACATTCAACCACCTAAAAACAACGTAAAATCTAAGTTTCAAAAATCCTCCTGAACAAACTAAAATAGATAGAGGGCTGTACTTTTTAGAATTAATTACCCAATGTATCTGATCCATAAACGTGTATAATAATAATTTGTATCCCAACTACTTTGCTCGTAATCGCACATGAAGCGAAATAATAACATTCAACCACCTAAAAACAACGTAAAGTCTAAGTTTCAAAAATCCTCCTGATCAAACTAAAATGGATAGAGGGCTGTACTTTTTAGAATTAATTACCCAATGTATCTGATCCATAAACGTGTATAATAATAATTTGTATCCCAACTACTTTGCTCGTAATCGCACATGAAGCGAAATCATAACATTCAACCACCTAAAAACAACGTAAATCTAAGTTTCAAAAATCCTCCTGAACAAACTAAAATAGATAGAGGGCTGTACTTTTTAGAATTAATTACCCAATGTATCTGATCCATAAACGTGTATAATAATAATTTGTATCCCAACTACTTTGCTCGTAATCGCACATGAAGCGAAATAATAACATTCAACCACCTAAAAACAACGTAAAGTCTAAGTTTCAAAAATCCTCCTGATCAAACTAAAATGGATAGAGGGCTGTACTTTTTAGAATTAATTACCCAATGTATCTGATCCATAAACGTGTATAATAATAATTTGTATCCCAACTACTTTGCTCGTAATCGCACATGAAGCGAAATCATAACATTCAACCACCTAAAAACAACGTAAAATCTAAGTTTCAAAAATCCTCCTGATCAAACTAAAATAGATAGAGGGCTGTACTTTTTAGAATTAATTACGCAATGTATCTGACCCATAAACGTGTATAATAATAATTTGTATCCCAACTACTTTGCTCGTAATCGCACATGAAGCGAAATAATAACATTCAACCACCTAAAAACAACGTAAAGTCTAAGTTTCAAAAATCCTCCTGATCAAACTAAAATGGATAGAGGGCTGTACTTTTTAGAATTAATTACCCAATGTATCTGATCCATAAACGTGTATAATAATAATTTGTATCCCAACTACTTTGCTCGTAATCGCACATGAAGCGAAATCATAACATTCAACCACCTAAAAACAACGTAAAATCTAAGTTTCAAAAATCCTCCTGATCAAACTAAAACAGATAGAGGGCTGTACTTTTTAGAATTAATTACCCAATGTATCTGATCTATAAACGTGTATAATAATAATTTGTATCCCAACTACTTTGCTCGTAATCGCACATGAAGCGAAATAATAACATTCAACCACCGATAAACAACGTAAAATCTAAGTTTCAAAAATCGTCCTGAACAAACTAAAATAGATAGAGGGCTGTAAATATATCAAAATTTAGAGCTATATCTACACACGTCATTTCACAAAAAAAAAACAGAGCAAAAACACTTACCAGACAAAGAAATGCCGCAATTTCACAACATATACAACACGAGAGTCTAATTGCACATTTAGAATACACTTCTACTTGAAATTACTCATAGTTTACTAGGAAATAAGCAAAATATTGACAGTGTTATCAACCGGCGCGGCGTTCGAACAACACGCGTATTTTTCCGAAACTGCGTCACCTTATGGTCTGAGCACGCAGGTACTATTTGAAAAACAAGTTTTTTTGGGACCCTTGCGCTGGTAAGCAGCTACGTCGCATGTTGGCATACAACGGTAATTTAAAATGCGAATGTTGGAAATTACATTTTGTAAATTACTTTAGGATGTTTTGAGATATTTTGGTATGGGATAATAATTGTTAGCTTTACAATGTACATCCCTTGTTTCTTTATAGCAATTTTCTATAAATTTTTCCAATAGTAGTATCCTTTACTAGAGTGCATTTCACTAGGTACAAAGTTATAAAAGTTGTGTCATTTTTCCACAAAAAAAAACAAGTTGGCCCACATGTTGAAAATATCAACTGTTAGTGAAACTATCATATATAAACATTTTTTTTCTAGAGAATTGTAGAGAAGAACTACTAAAATAAAGAAATGACTGTATTTATCATAGTATTATTGCCGTAAATAACACAAAAATCACTTTGACAAACCCAGAAGTCAGAGAGTAATTAACACAATCCGATAATATAAAGTCTTGTTAACGCTAATTTTAAAATTAATTAGTATTAGTTCCTTTCGTTATTGCCAAAGACCAACCATCTGATAGGTTTCTCATTTAGGCACCGATATAGCTACAGGCCATTCCCAAGAACCAGTCAAGTAAATAGCATTTGTTCTCTCGCGTACGTGTACGAATGTATATACACGTTCGACCGATACTAGCAAATCGGATATGCGTACGATTTTTTACCCGCAATAATTAGATTGTGCAATGATTTTCTGTATTCTCAATCGTACCGAGCGGTTAACTGTAAAAGGAAAAGAATACATCAGTACTGTTGAGTACAGTTTTGTTCCTGCAATGGCGTATATCGAGAGAGAATACGTATTAGATCATTGCGAATGAATTGCTATACAAACGTCAATTCTATTGGTTGAATAAGCCATAAATTAAGACAATTTTATATCGGCGTGGGTGCATTGTCTCAACTGAATGGAAGTGAATAGCAGACGTGATTGTACGAATTCAATAATTGTTGTTTCGATTAGTATTTTATTGTTTAAAGATCGAGTGAAAATCGCAGTAATACAATTGCATAAGAAAGTTTTCCAATCGTGGTATTGAAGAGATTACATTTTGATTGTTGTTTCTCAAGACAACGTTTGTAATCAAATAAGGAATGAGTGATTAATGATATTGCGACTATGTAGATGCAAACTGTCTTCAGTGCATATACTTGACTAAATACGGCGTTGCATTTCCGACGATCATTCATTATTATTATAATTAAGATGTGTATCGTCAATAATGTATTGACCTGTAATTGCCTATGATTGAAATTTGCATAATCGTTCTTTTTTAGTTGATGTATGAAATGATAATTGCACAAAGTCGATCAATCATAATTAATTTACTTGTGCATTTACCATTATCTGCATACAATACTGATGTAAGTAAACAGACTCACTGCATAATGAACAATGTACACACATCATCTTTATGCAGATAACAGCAAAAAACACGATAGAATCGCACTAATATATCACTAATAGATTTTTTGGAATAAAATGAATGAAAAAAAAATAAATTCTGATATTATAATTTACTACATCCCATATAAGGTCTAATGAAAAATGCTATAAACTTATTTTTTACTTTATCATACGCAATATGAGTATTGTAATCGTGCAAAAATATGTGTTTTTAGCGGAAATAGGCCCTTTTGGGTCCCCTGAAAATTTGCTTTTATGATAAAGTTTGGGAACCAGAAATTAAGACAAAATACTGCAAGACTATGAGATAAAAAATATGTTTTAAATTAGGAGTGTCGTCACATATTTTCAAGATTTTCTTTTTGTGTGAAAAAATTAAGTAATAACAATACCAATAATGACAATACCTACTGTCAATATTATCAATCAAAATATCTGTCAAATCCTGGCTACTTGTTTTATTTTAAAGCAGACACGATCGATCTCGATCAAATAGAATCTCACGCAGCTAAACTATTAATTTTATATATTGTATGATAAAGTCATGTGCCTGGCCACATCAGATTTTATTTTTTTCAAATATGATTGATATTTTTACACAACTATTTTTAAATTGATAATAATTCTTTAATTGTGTTATTGGTAGAACAAACAATTTCTTCACATTAGATACATTAAAAAATCTGATGTGGCCGGGCATGACTTTATCATACTATATATAAAATTAATAATTGAGCTGCACGAGGTTCTATTTGATCGAGATCGGTAGTGTCTGCATTAAAATAAAACTAGTTAGCCAGGATTTGACAGATGTTTTGATTCTATTAACAGTGATTGTCAAAACATCAGAGTTTGACACTACCTGTCATTAGAATGAAAATATCCGTCAAATCCTAGCTAACTAGTTTTAATGCAGTACGAGCGATCTCAATCAAATACAATTTGCTTATGCAGCTAAACTATTAATTTTACCACAAAATGTCATAGACATAAATTATTCAGAATTTCCTCTACTTTAATTTATTATATATCTATTTTGACGAAATTACAGAAATGGCGGCTCATTTGCAAAATCTTTGCAAAATGCTAACAAAAAACATAAACCTCCTTTGGGCGCTTTTGAACAAAAAATTTTTCAGCTCTAAATTTGGTCATGAAACAATTTCAAATAGAACGCAATTCAAAAGTAGGGAAGTTTTATTTTATAGAAAATAGGATTGTTAAATAAAAAAGGAAGTGTTTTCGAAAGATTTACACTGAATACGAATCGACACTCAAAAGTTGCCTATGTATTCAGTTTTTGAGTGCAAAAATGCACCTTGATGATTCTAAGATTTTAAGGACTATTTAAGATTTATTTATTTATATACAAGCTGCTTAGTTATGAATTAAAAAGATTTAAAAAAAATCATGCTCACCCATATTAAAAAAATATAATAAAAACTTTTGAGAAAACTGGAAGCAATTCAATCCAATAAATATAACTATTTCAACAATCGCTTGATGAAAATAGTAAATTATTTTGTTTCTTACCACTTTACGTAAAATTGTAAATTAATAACCTAAACTCCTGCGCAGCAATTTATTGTGAGCGCTACCATGCAATTAAAGCACAAGTAAAAATCATGTCCGAAGTAAGTAAACTGCTATAAGTGGGAGTTGGCCGCTGATTGGAATGCCCCACTCTCAATATAAGCCCCCATAAGTGTATTTAATAAGTAGGTATGGCAGGTGTATAATTTTATAATAACGAAGACCAATTAAAGCACTTACCGTATCGTTGATTTTTTTATATAATTTTCTGTTAAGTAATACACCGTTGTAAGCGCCAATAAACAAGAACTTTCCGGAATGCGCTAAGAATAGAGGTACTAGTAATAGTCAAAACGTTATTTAAAAATAGACAATCGGTCAGGTATGATTTAAACAGCGATCGAAGAACAGATTTATAATACCGATGCGTTTTTTTATTATCTTGTTACGTTTCAAGGACAATCTCATCCGATATATCATTTCACCGTTATGTAAGCACAAGAATCGATGCATAATGAAGTAAATTGTTTTAGAAAGGTATTTTAGAATTTGATTTATATGACTGCGACGTAAAATAATTGGATATTTTTCTTATTAATTTGATCATTAATACATGTCGATGGTATTATTACAACATTCAAATAATATTGTTTTTATTTTTCTTATGAATGCGATGTGCCATAACTCATAAACGGTGCATATTTGCAGATAAATAAATTGGCGTTAATCGTCTTAAAATCTAAAGATTAGTCAGATTTATTCAGAAAATCATCGAAAAATTGTTTTTTTTTGCGGAGACTTCAATGATGGATTGCACTGCAAACCCGCGAAAATATATTTTTAAGCGAATAGGTAGGTAGGTACGTCCTTGTCAGTTTGATGATTGCTCGGTGAAAAGTAAAAGGGCAAAGAATTCACGAAACGCACGGCTTCGAAACTGCCGGCCATGGTCAGTGCATGAGCGATGACAGACCATTAATTATATAGCTTGCATGCGTGCAGTACATCCAGTTTACAATTGAGATTGCGTTGTAAATGGTTAACAGACAAGTTCTTCACTTTCAGAAATATTGAAACGTTTGTCACTCATATATAAGGACTTTATAAAAAGTTTTATACTGACATAACTATGCAAATATGTTACAAAATCAGTAGTTCTTGTTCACGATTTTTTTTTTCATTTGGTGGCTCCTTTAAAGAATGAGTGATTATAAAATGGCGACACATGCCGATATAAAAATGCACTTAAAATCAAGGACGACAGCTTATCATCTTACGTCACATGGTTTCTTGCAGAATTAAGTAATGGATCAGCGAGGTCCCAAATTGATCGTGATTTAATGAGAGCAAATTCCACTGAGCTAATTAAGTCATTTTTTGTTTATCTCCAAGATCGAACAGTAGTCTGAAACCTCACGCAATTTAAGGAGCGTAATTGGGCTGCACAAGTAGCAATATTGATGTACCGACCGAAAATAATTGACAAGAAAATATTGTTCTTTACTGTTTATTCAAATATACCTATAACTTCTAAATTTGTATTTATTGTATTCTTTATATGTTACAGTTTTGATAGTAGGTACCTAAAACTTTGAAATATAGACGCTAGGTATTTCACTAATGTTACTTCTATGGCTCTGGCTCTTTCAATGTTAGAATTTATGTCAGAGACATCCTGTATATCTTCAAGGAGTAACCAGTAGGTTGTTTGTCTATGCAATTATTTTTCAGCACATTTTTAGCCAGTAATTGACAAATTTCATAAATACAAAATTTCATAAAAATTACTACTTTTCAATTTTTAGAACACAATAATCCTACAAAATATCCCATTAAACTGATATTTACGGACAACTTCTGTTCAATACTATTGAATTTTTATAATATTTTTTGGTTTAATGGGTTTGGACAATTCTAAACGTCTATTTTTCTTGATATTGCATTTGACGAGAGCAAATCTTCGATTTTTCAAGATTAGTTGTTGCAAGTTGTTCATGCTGTTAAATATAGATAATATTTAGGGGTTGGTAGCATCACATTATTGTTTTAAAAGAAGATCTCTTGAGTGAACATTTAAAAATAAAGACTTTTTCTCAAAAACTAGATATAGTTTAGAATGGCATGGTGTAGGTATTCAAACTAAAAATCAAAATATTTTATTTGAATCAAAATATGATTTCTTTAGACTAAATTTCTTTGGTACCTAAAGCAACGTCTTTTTCGACTAAATCCAAAAGAATATATTTCTTAAAAACAAAGAATCTTTTCTATCTGCGTATTAGGAACCATAAGCAATTTGATTACGGATATGGGGGCATATTTCACAGTTGGCTTACCATGCTGACAGATTATGGTTCGAAGTAATTAAAATTACTTCGCTATCGGCAATTACTCATCCACAGCAAGAGTTGCTGAGTGCCGGGTGCACATTATTTATTCCTATATTATACTCAAAGAAATTTGCACGCACCTAAGTAGGTACCTAATTAAGTGATGGCCCGCCGATGGCTTCCTAGAATCACGTTTGTTAGCAACTGTATATACACAAATAGCACTAATTACCTCCAGGGAATAAATCATAAACCTCTTATAATAAGAAATGATTAATTCTACCACATCGGAAGAACAACGCGCGAAGTTGTTTTGCCCGCAAATGAAGACGTTGATAACATCGATATGATAAATATTTCGATAAATAATAACGTCGCTCAGTTGAATAGAGTGCTGGATAAGTAGGTATAGGAATACGTATTTAGTTCAGTGATTTCAACGGGCGGTTAAGGTGCATAGATGCAGATAATTGCGAGCAATTAGAATCATGTTGCAATGGGCCGAGATAAAACACAGACACTTGCATGCTTGTTACGGTACGTTGGTTCTCTTGAATATTGCCCGTTTATGTTATAGGTAAATGGAATATTTTAGCAGAACGACAAGGTACCTATATCTTGTGAAAATGTATAGTACCTATACACACATAAAAATTTTACGGAGAGAATTTGCACGTAGTTAGTTGTACACAAAAAAGAGTGATTTTTTCTCCGAAAATCAGTTGATTGTGTGCTAAAAATTGTTGATATACGTAATATCGGAGTTAATTTAACTACACAGCACGGAGTTGAAAATAGTTTATATCCGAAATGGTGAAAATTTTCACTGGTGCTGTGAAATGAAAATTAACACTATGCAGGGTGTTGAAATAACTGACAAAATGAGAGAAAGTACACTTTTTGGAGTTGATATGACTGAACATTGTGACGGAGTGATAAAACTCCTAAAAGTAAATATTAATTCCCTGTGTAATATTGTTTTCTAACTCCGTTTTAGAGTGAATAATCTCCAAAAGGGTAAGATTTATACTGTAAAGGCAAAATCTTACGGTTTGAGAACAACAGGCGTCAACATGTCGCCACCAAGACGGTTTGCAGTTTGCTTCGCAGTGTGTTGCGGTCGTCACTTATACTCCTAAGTTTGCGGGGTGCAGTTGAGAGTGAGTTTCATTTCCATTACTTTTAATATTTTATATGTAAGTACATTATTATTTCAAATGGAGCAGTGTATTTTCATACGAGTTAAATACGGACAAATAAAAAAATGGGTCAGAATTATCAACGATGTACTAAATTTCGACACAATTAATACTACAGGTAAGTTACTTATATTACTACATATGTATGTATGTACGTAGACATATGTATGCGTGTACATTACTTATTCGTTGTGCTCACATGCTTTTATAATATTGTAGTTTATAAACATGTTACGCACACTACTAATGTACTATAGAAAAAAGCTTGTGAAGATACCGGCTAGTCAAATGCGCAGTACGTTTGTTGCCGCATTTGTGGTACCTTCATACCGAGTATGACACTGCATTGTACCTACAGAATGCATGTCGGAATTTGTGTTTTTTTTATGAAGTAGTTTGTATTCCTTTGTCCGGCAATGCGTTTTTTTTTAATTTTTTCTATTTGCCTTACAACATACAAAAATACAACAATTCTGCATATATTTCTTTTTTTTATGTACCGTTGGCAAGCTATTTAAAAGAGCAGAGACAAAATATCAAGATATCAAGTATTATGATGACGCGAGTTATGCAATCGACAAGGAGTTATTGGTAGACTTCATATGGCACAGTCAACTTTGGTAATAAAGACGGGCGAAGAGGATGACGATGTTAATACAAATCCTTTAAGTAAATATTAATTTTTATAAATAAAAATTTAAAGTAGGCTTATAAGAAATTATAGAAGCTTTCTGCGTAATATTATTATTAATATTAATACGGAGATTATTGTTATATTTAGGATAAACTGTATTTTATTTATTGAGTATTGTGCAAACATGTATATTCATTTACTTGTTTTTTAGAAAAATAAATTGTTAAAATGTATTTTTGATTTTTACTGGTCCCCGTCATATTCCTAATAAAGATAAGAACCGCTCTGAAAAAAAAAAAAACAACTCTATTTGGTACATATTTACCTTCATTACGTACACAAACAACTCTTTTAGGGAAAGAATAATTTCGCCAATAAAAGAAAAGCACCCCGCAACAGGGTAATTTTAACACTAATAAAGGAGTTACGTAACATCTCCACGGATGTATTTCACTACTACAGAAGAACTTTTGCACTCCGGAACGCGGAAGTTTGACACGCGGGGAGATTATTTTATGTCTATAAAGGAGTAAACCTGCATTTCCCTAAACATATATTTTCAACTCCGTTACAAATAATAATAACTATAAAAAGAGTGAATGAGCTCTGTAAAAATTCAACTCCGTCTGATTTAACTACATGCGCAAACGGTCGCGAGGGAGATCCATAGCGGTGTTGAATCGGTGTTAAATCCAACTCCGTATTTTTATGTGTGTAGGTACTATCGTGGCCATATATTATGTCCCCTCGTTTGACGTCCATTTTCTCACAAATCTAGGGGCAAAAAATTTTGAAAAAATTCTGTTGCTGTCCTTGATTATAATATGCTACAACTCATAAAAAGACGTTCACCTCATCTTAAATTTTTAAAAAGGTGTTATTTTATAAACAACCTTTGCAATGGATACCTACCTACAGAAACAACTTTTGAAACGTAATACGTTAAGCGCAGTAATGCAGATGTACCAGAGGCAACACTCATTAGTCTCAGTCATGTTTCCACCATAGAGCACTCCTAGCAGTTATCTGCAAGACTCCGTTTGCGTACAATGATTAACAGTTAACTTTACCGAAAGTTTAAAATACCCAAACACATACAGAAACTAAACCTTGTTCAATTGTAATCAATTAGGAAACGATTCGGATCGTTGCTTGTTTGGTTGGCCACAGGACAAGCGAGGTCCTTGCAGTCACGCGCGCCTTGTAGTTCATCTTTCGAAGAAATCATAAAAGTTTGTCTTATTGTTTCGTCTGTATTTAGTCTGCGCTCTGCCTCTTACAAAACCAAATACATTGTTCGACACGGTGTTATGCTAATGTCGTTCTATTTACCGTCGCGTCGTACAGAAAATCCGTCCGCTTATGTCTTCAGTATCACTAAAAACTTTCTGTTCTCACAATCGTAACCCATAAGCATATAGCATAGGATAGATACGATGGAGGCATGAGGTCACCTGAGGTGAGTGAGCATCCGCGTTATTTTGGCATGTCACCGCGGTATTCGAAAGTCACAGGTGGGATTTCGAAAAAAAAAACAGGTGTCTTATCATTTTCTATCGTTTTTCACGGGTTCGTCGTCCGATACGTTATTGAAGTCTCCACACAAAAAACATTTCTATACAATTTTATGATTAAATCATCGTCAATCGTAAAATTTTAAGACAATACCCGCCAATTTATGTCTATGGAAAATTGCTCGGTTTACGAGTTATGGCACCTCAATAACATAATACGCAAGATACTGCCATTCAATAGAGCGATTAGGCGTTGTTTTAACTAAGACATTAGCTCCCAGTGGCCCTGGATGATATGTCAACATTTTTTACAAATAAAAACGCTTCTCATGACATACATATAATAAATTGCTATATTGTAAAATATCTTCAGGAATACGCTGATTCCGGAATATTGATAAAACTGTTGAATCGTTTACGTTAACACAGAATGTTTTGAGACGGTCACGTAACAAAAGTTAATAGCCAATTAAATGATGAACAGAACCGATAGTGCAGTAATCTGCGAGCAATAAAACAGTAAATCATCCTCGCTAAGCGCGCTCGCAAATAATTCATTTCTATTTCAACGATTCAAAGTATTTCGATCTTTTACGTTTTTAGTCAGTCCAAATAGATAGGTACTATGTCTTAGAATTTTCTTAATTACTGTTATCCTGTAGCGGTGTAAAATAATTCGAATCGCAGTTACCTTATAAAGGACAAAATCAACTTTTAGCATGACACTCAGTTCACTGTAACTAAGTCAATAAATTTAACTTGAACAGGAAGAACCATATCCCTCTTTATTACTTGTTTATTTTACGTCGGTCTATTTCCGCAACTTAGACCAATTACCGACGCTGAGGGCAGGCTACACACACCCAGTAATTTTGTTGAACTGAAGGAATTCCAACCTACAGTAAGAGGTCTTTAACGTGCACGTCTCATCATGACAGCGCACGGGACCACCAGCTTTAGTTCCTCACCCGATGGAAAATGCCGCAAAGGTATTTGTTCCCTGCCTAAAATACCAGGAGAGTTAATTTTAGCCCGAGCCGGGATTCGAACCCGGGCCTCCAGCGTAGATAGCAGCCGCTCAATCCTATATGCCATCAACCCCCCATTCTATTTTATTGTATAGGGTTATAATTTTATAAACACAAAATTCATTATAACTTAAAATGACCTAAAAAAATTTGTTCAATAAAGTTCTGTTTATTCCAAATTGTTCAGTTGTTTTCAACCGCAATCTAGACTTGGCACACGCCAAGTCTAGTCTAATTGCAAACATTTGCAATTTCTATCTGTGATGTTTAAAAATTCATTTAAGTAGGTAAAAATAATGTATTTGAGGTATAGTTTTAGCGGAACCTCATATTATACACCATGCAAAATGAACTTACCTATTCCTTGTTTTCTTCTGCATTGCGGTCGTCTTGGGTCTTCCAGCTTGCGGAAGCTCATTTCTCCAGGATTTCCTGTCTTGGTACTGACGCCATCCCCTCAAGGCAGCTTAGGTCTTCCATGTTACTGGATCGGGTAAATCCGACTCGAGTCTCCGAAATTATTACCTATAAGCAAATATTACAATTTACTATACGACTTATCACGTTTGCTTACAAACATAACACAAAAAATACCGAAACTGCAACCAAAAAAACCTTGTATATCTCCATTGCAGCTATAGAGTTTTAGAATTTTTACTATAATCCCGCCCCCCTCATTTACCAAGTGCCGTATCTACAGCAACAGCAGATGATGATATATTGCAATATGACACAAAATGTGGAACTATTCCTTGTGAACTTGGGAAAACCCTTATTTAATTACTATTATCAAATTATTTTATCTAATTTACATTCATTTTATTACCAAAAAATCTAACCAAATAAACTGCAATATGCAGACGGAATTTAGGACAGTGTTTGAATTTAGGACGTTTACCTTATTTGTCCTTACCTTGCTTTGCTTTTATTTGAAAAAAAATTAATAAGTCAGAAACTATTATCTTTGCATATGCACTCTATGGTATTGTTATTGTTAGTTATTCTAATACCCCCAGTATTGCCTTTGGGTTATGTGACACCCTGTATCCTGATGAGACGTAACTCATTCTTTCAATAAGCATACTAAACGAATAGATATAAGGCTTATATTAATCAATATTTAAGTGCCACAATAAAAATGCCAGACATGCAAATTGATGTGCAACATGATTTTATGAGCGAATAATTTAGTTTAAACTTATAGACGTGGCAGATTTTATATAATCGAAGGCTTGGATCGGTTTATAGCCAACTTAACCCATTTAAGAGACATTGTTGTTTTATGGCATGAGTGCACTGGCGTCAGCTAAGTGTATTTCTTTATAGAGTTTATTGTTTTAAATTCACTTCATTATAATTTAGCAAAAAATAGTTCTCCCAAACATGTATTCATAAAATCTATAAAAAAGTGGAATTGACATTATCCTATTGTTTATTACTGTACAAAAAAATAGCGGACGAAAGATACGTTGTTTATTGTTATAATCTTGTTTATCTTGCTTCCCCATATCTGGAAAGTAGCAGGTTATTATGTTACCAAAACTAGGTAAACCACCGAATACCAATGATAATTGGTCCCCTAATTTTTTTTAGCAGTGTATTTATAGTCAAGATAAGGCTGAACTGCGAAGAGAGTCGGATGAGGTATTCACACAAAAAATATCAAAATATGATTTCGGTACCGCAGAGTAGTGTCTTGGGGCCAATTCTCTACTAATCAAGTTTTCCAGTCGCTAAGCTGTCAAATAAGCACCAAACCCCCACCAACCGCTATAATCGCTTCTAAATATGACAATAAAACTAATAAAAGATCTCAACGGGTAACATAATTATAATACTGAACGAATTTCAACACGTCCGCATAACCATAGAAGTATATTAGCGGCAAAACGTAATAAACCTAATTACTTCATGTCAGTTAATTGTCCATCAATGTTCATTTACATGAGCTAATACTATTTTCCCGGCGTTTCGCAAAAAGGAAAGATCCTTGCCCAAGCTGCTAATTAAAGATTTTAATAAATTCTACTCCGCCGCATATGCATATAATTTTGATGAAAGTCTTTCAGTAAAGTCCTTAAATGGTATAATCTAATCCGCATAAAGTGACGGCACGCTGAGGACATATCGTCAGTTCGAGCAATTACTGCGCTAGCGTTAAAATAATGATTTAATGATGCTCGTAACTAGAGCTATAATTATGTAAACTATATTATTATACGGGGAACGCCGGTCGACGATAAAAATTCGCTAGCCAGTCAACAAAGCCGCGTTAGTATGCAAGAACGGAGTTAATTTCGAATCATTGCATTTTCTAATAGCTAGTAATTATTTCTCGGAGATAAGTATACTCTTCATAATTAACTTAGGTGGTCTTGTACTGGAACTACGTGTCTAATTTCAAATGTTTATTGGCTTATAAATAACTATCGATCCATCAATACAATTAACTGTCAGAGTATCATTTATTTTTAATACACATGGAATCGGTTTCGGGAGACTGGCCAATATGTTAGAAGAGGTGGACAAGGTCGAAATCGAAAAGCTACTCAAAATCAAGACCGATTTCCTGTCCTTCCCAGGCGTGAAATAATTAAATTAAAAAGCGTTTTTTTTGTAACAACCCTAGCTTTAAGCATTTTTCTTTATATGTAATAACATATTAATATACGCGAATCCGTATCAATAGTCGATCTTAGCATGTTAGATAATGCGAACAACACAACGTCGAGGTAATTAGGATCACAATATCGCAATCATACGAAGAAAGAGATGCTGTTGTAAGTGCGCGAATGCAGCCGCTTTTCCCTTACTTACCTCGCACACACAATTAATTATCGACTTTATAATAAATTATAGCGTGATACTTTTTTATCGCGAATAATACCGGCTGATTACCGAAGAATTGCAACGTGTGGATGTGACGTGCAATAAATCAAATCATATGTGGATTAAGTGCACAGGTGCTCTCAGGTATGAACGCGCTCGCTTACGGACGGCAACGAATCAGATTTAACGACGCCAAACCACTTTAATAATAATTATACTGAAGAATACAACGGCCATAAAGGATAATATGGATTCTGTTTGAGGAAAATATACCGATTGTGAAACCGTTTGCGTCATGTTATTATTGAGTTTTTGTAATTGAAGAACACCTAAATTAGGTCTTGTTGTTAATTTAGTCAAATTAACGCTAACGCTGTGCAGAAAATGCCCATTTTCAGGTATATAATAGTTATATATAAACGAAATATACAATATTTCGGAATCCCGGGATTATAAATCGAAATCCCTGGATCCAAAAAGTTAAACCTAAATTAATTTCTTATTTTTTTGTTAATTGGTGAAATGTGGGCACAAATTCCATCTATAACAGCACAATTTCTGATTAAATTAAGTATCAAGCATAATATGTTCGCTTGCACTAACGTGTTGCTATAATAGGAGAAACAGATTTTGCAAGAAGTGGATATAATTCATATGGAGGCAAACAAAAAAATACTTAAAAATATTTAAAACCGACACAAACAACATAAACATAAAAAAGGAAAAAATGTGGCGGATTTCTTTACCTGTATTCAATTATGTACTACAGAATATAAACTTAATAAATGGATATAAAATACAGCGGATTAATCCCTGCAAAATTAAACTTAAATTGTACCAAAATTGATATACTATTAATCGTTGTTATTAATATTTCGATGGTTCACTTCAATCGACCGAACGATGTTATTTCTTGTTCCGAATTTCATTGACTTTACTCAATCGGACAATCCTAGCTTTTTTTCGATTTTTTGTGGAAAAGTTTTGTCAACAAGTGCACTTAGATAAAAAATGTATTTTTAGTGTGGGTTGAGCTATTTGAACTATATTTGACAACACCGAAAGATGTACAAGTATTATAATTTTTTTTTTCATGACAAGAAATTGAATGTTTAATACTCTAAGAAGTTGCACTGATTATTTCATCAATTTTGAACAATAAAATAACGGTTTATTGCGTGTAGAACTGGTTATAAAACTCATTATACCTGTTTTTTGCAAACAATAATAGTTTTAGTTAAAATGCAAACAGTCAGAATGTTGTTTTTGACTGTCCATTTGCGTAATAAACATCTATGACGTATGAATGAATTCTAAAGTTATCCAATTTTATCTTAAAGAACAAAACAAAAAATTATCAAAATGTTTATTGGCATTAATATGAAAAATTGAAAATTTGTCACGTTCAAACAATTTTTTATGCAGCGGCTATTCTTGAAACATAATTGTAATATAAACGTAACATTTTTGAGAAAATTTAAGATGGGAGAGCAAGTTATTATCTAATAGAGTTTATATATTGTTTATTATTGATGTCAATGCGCACACTAGACACGTTTTAAACCGACAATTTTGGTTTTCTACTTGTAAAACAAAATTTGAAAACGTTGATCAAGTTTCGGGGTAAAAGATATTGTCCAATCAAGTATTTCCAAATGTTTTAGACGTTTCTTCATATTGACTGACTGGATTTGGTAACTATTGGCATCCCAGGCGTTTTGATCCGGGAATTATTAATAATACACATGTATGGCAGAACAAATAAATAAATTCTAATTAACTAATTTCAAAAAAAGAGTGTTACAATGTGTGAATTGTGAATGCAAAGTAGAAAAACTAATTTTATTACAAAATACAATTATTATTATGTCGATTTCGTGCCAATTCCTACTTAATATTACGTACTAATTTATTACGCAATATCAAAATAAAAACGTAAGTTAAAATAAAAATGACTACAAATTTAATATCTTAACTATGCAAGATATATCTTACAACAAAGCTTAAAATGCCCCACACACGCACTATCCATAATTGCTTCACTTAAATAGATTATTCCTACAAACTTGTTGTAAGTTGAACATAAATAGACAGTGCGAGATTTATGTAAGATACATTAAACAGCGTTGTATACCTACGTAAAACTGCAAGAGTACAGTATCGTGATGTGGCGATAACAGCAAAAAGGCGCGTATTCCGTAAATGTTGCCGCTTCATACCGGAAACTTAATACCGATATCTTATCTGTAATTATCATAATTGCCAAGCGTCATAATCATTTTATACGTGGCTGAATACGGCCGAGTCTTATCAGGGATTTTTTGACGGAGGCGCGTTTGCCTATAAACATACACCCGTAATTAAACCCTTCTAATTGCAGATTATACGGCTTACGCACCGACAAACGTTGGCTTGCAAATTTACATAAAGCAATTAGTGGCCAGACAGTGTGCGGGCCTTCGTAAAAATTTGTCCCATTCAATAATTTTATGTTTACTCATTCCACTATAATAAACTTTTTTAATTTTCCGATCATGGTGGTCTATTAATGTGGATTAAATCATATTTTATATGATCATGATACTCAAGCCTGGGAAACCTCCACACGAAACAACGTCTTATAGACTTATCTCTTTGCTGCCCATCATGTCAAAAATCTGCGAAAAATTGCTACTCAATAGATTGAAGCCAATAATTTAGAGCAAAAGTTCCAGACCATCAGTTCGGATTTCGAAACAAGCACTCTACTATTGACCAGATACACCGAATAACCAACATAATCGAAAGAGCATTATAGAAAAAAAAGATTTGTTCTGCAGTCTTCCTAGATGTGGCACAGGCTTTTGATAGTCTGGCATGAAGGACTGAACAATAAATTAGGAAGTATCCTCCCGACACAGTTAGCACAACTATTAAAATCTTACCTGACTGACAGATACTTTAGAGTCAAACAAGGTGATGCATGCTCTGTCCTTAAATATAAGGATTCAATTAAATATAATAATATAATAAAAGCAGGAGTGCCGCAAGGTAGCGTTTTAGGGCCGGTCCTTTACCTACTCTACAGCAGTGACCTCCCAGCATTAGAAACTAATAATGTCGCAACTTTTGCAGACGACACGGCTATCCTAGCTGTTGGGAACAGCAATGAAGAAACGACGAGAAAACTCCAAACAGCTCTTGGTCATTTTCAGGTCTGGACAAAGAAAAAAAGAATCGAACTGAACGAACTCAAGTCAGTACATGTTGACTTCACCAACAAGAAGATACAACACATCCCGGTTACTATTAATAACCAAATAGTACCGTACGCAAACACAGCCAAATATATCGACATGACATTAGACGCCAGGCTCCGCTGGAAAGCACATGTAAAAAAAGAGAGGAACTAGGAATCCGTTACAGAGAGATGTACTGGCTGCTAGGAAGAAACTCTACGCTGTCTGTACATAATAAGCTTCTCTTGTACCAGCAAATTCTAAAACCCGTGTGGACGTATGGTGCTCAACTCTGGGGTTGCACCAAAAAAAGCAACATTAAAATTGTCCAGACCTTCCAAAATAAAGTATTGAGATGCATTGTCAATGCGCCTTGGTACATTAGGAATGATGATCTCCACAAGGACCTCAAAATGGAGTTTGTTTGCAAAGAAATGCAAAAATTAGCATGAAGTCACGAGGAAAGGCTTCACCATCACGTAAACGTTGAGGCCATCCAGCTCCTCGACAACACCGCATTAGTCAGAAGACTCAAGAGAAAGAAGCCTTTTGAGTTAGTGTGAATGTGAGATAGTGATAAAAGCAGAGTAAGTGCTGGTTGTAGGTGTTAGTTCCAAAAGCAGAGTCAGTGCTACGTAGTGCGCAAGAAAAACGTGCCCAGTATACCAGGACTAACTGAGAGACATCGATGGGTGCCTGTTAGGTTAAGTTACACTAGTAAAATAAATTAGAATTAACTTACTCATTAGTCAATTATGACTAGATTGTAAAGCTCCTATCGAATAAAAAAAATACTTTATTGAATACAGAGTGGAATCATAGCATCATAGCAGAGTGAAACATTTTCCAGTTAATTTCGTTAATATCCGTTTATGCTGCTCATCCTCAAGCATACTACTATTCAGACTCGAGTGTTACAGGAATTTGCAATGCAATAAGTACGCGAAAACCACCTTACAACGCTAATTAATTACAGGTTACTATCAAGTGCAGATTCCGCATCTGGCAAGTCGGGTATCCATTTTTCAGATTAATCAGACCTAGCCGCGTGTTGGTCATTATTTAGGGGCAATTAATTCCAGATATTATTACTGAAACATCGACTTTCCTTACCATAACTCAACCGGCTTACTAGCGCAGGACTTGCTGCAGAATACGCAAACTAATAAATAGTGGCACTTTTTCGCAATTATGCACTGTTTATGATCAGCACGTTTTTGTTCAGCTATAATAAAACCAAAGTAGGAAACGTATAAACCAGCGAACATAATCGCAATTTACTTACTACAGAGACAAACAGTACGCAGAGTAATATATACAGGGTGATTATCTGTTCGCAGGCCATTAAGGCCAGCCTGTATAAACATTGTGCAGAACTTTATGCATTATCGAGAAATGTGTCTCAATTCAAGAAGATTACAAAAAAACACGTGCGGGTATATACGAATGAGCATATTTTATAACCGTGTCACAACATGCATAAAAACGAGTTACATAAATTACAATTAAAACTTACAAATTTGTATGCAAATCCTAAAAATATTGTGTCATGCTCGCTTAAAAAAACAAGTCGTTAATGGGCTTCAGCTGTCATTAAACTCCTTTCTCAGTTGGAATAAATAATAAAATGCAATTTGCATAACAAATTTATTTTACTTTTGATAAGGAATGCATCGCTTTCTGTTTCAGTACTTTATTAGCTATGATGATCAAATGCAAATAAAAATTCATTATCATTCATTATCGAGCGATAAAGCAATGTTTGTTGAACATGTAGTAAAAATTTGTTGATTGAAAGTTGATTGATCCAATAGTTATACCAATAGTTAATAATATATGTAGATCAAAAGTTATATAGTGACAAGCTTGCGTTGTGCCTAACAACCCCCACGAAGGGGTTGTTGGGACAACTTACCCAAATCGTAAACAGGTGGGGAAAAACGTCGGAAAACAGGAATCCCCTTAACAAAATGAAAGTTGGTCATGTCGGTATAAACGAACATCGCCTTTAATAAACACAAAGAGTCCCGTGCATTAATTTGCAAGTTAACCTCATAAAGTATGCGGGCATCTCTCTTCCCCCATGAGATTTATTACAAGCTACGATCCGCCCACGTTTTGTTGTGTCGCCGCCTTCCACCAAGCATTCAACCTGCCTCTCGGAATGCTTCTTCTTTCTCTTCCTGACCACTGATTTATCGCCGGTTCATTGTCTGCTGATACAAATATGATGTAGGTTCGAATACACCTTACTAGGTGCAGCAACTGTTTCATCCTCATCGCGTCAACCTACGATTAGTATTCCCCCGTCTATCGAACGGGATGACCACACAGATACAAACTCATCTCTCAAAGAGGTTAACATTATAATAATTAGATCAATTTCAATGTGAATGTGAGCTGAACAATCTAACTACCAAATCTTTTGATTAAAAAGAACAAATTGTCCACTCTAACAAATAAATTTTTATGTAACACTCATTTATAAACAACAAATTTTTAATGTAAAATTCAATTTTCGACCTTCAATTGTTTCTGGTTAACGACATCATTGAAATTTCTTTTATTTGCAAACCCAAACTTGCCAAAAAGTTGCACCCAGTGTTCTAGAAACCTCAAAAGGGCCTCGTAGTAAATAGAACATTGTCCCCAACGCCCTACCCTGGGGAACACCTAGTTTAATTCTTTTATATCCACACTACGCATATTTTTTTATCCCGAATAACGTCGTATGTCAGTAGCTCGATGTATTGTATGGATGATTTTGCGGTTTCGTCTACAGAATAGTGAGATAGGTCTTGCAATTGACTGACATTATGCGGAGTACCCACATTCTTCGAGATAGTTCTGTAACGCTGACAAATGGATCCGTACGATCGGAGTCGTTCAATAAACCAATCCCATTATATTCTAATAATTCCTTTTGCGTGATGAATAACCATTGCAAAAGTAGAATGCAACAACAGCCGAGTATAGAGCCGGCCTGATAATCGCGATTCCTCTGAAAAGGACAGTCAACGGCGGTTGAATCGTGCGAGAGATATTGACAGCACAGATCCACCCAATTCATAGGACAATGGGATAGCACCGAAAAAACGCCGCCCATATTTCGCCATTCGATCACAACATACAGACTCTTCTTTATGGTCGGACTGTTCGAGATCTATGACAAGGTTTTTAATTTGTACGTTAGGCCTGATTCTCGCATAACGATATACCGTTACATATTGTGGGCAAATTGATTTCAAATAACGCAACAATGTACCACATTCGAACAAAAGTAGTCGTAGTGAAAGTGAATATTGAAGATGAAATATGTATTATTAGTATTATTCAATATCTAAAGGAGTTAATAATGTTATTTCGTCAATAATTGCTGTAAAGTTCTTGTGATCTTGTTATTACGTTTATAAGTTAAGTTTACAATGTTGCTCATGGTATTTGAAATGAATATTCATTACATTCCTTAATTAAAAGCATTCATATTTATAGATCCGATACGATTGTACTAAAACATCATACGATTGTACTCGGAATAATAATTAAAAAGAATCAGAACTATATTAATTATTTATTAATTATTTGTCGGAGAACAGCGATCGGTTTGCTTAGAAAATTATACGTATTATTAATTATGAATAATGGTCATTGTGACTATAATTAGCGGTAGTTATAATAGATAATTGGGATAAATATAATCTCTGATATGATTGACGGAAAATTCTAATTAATGCAAGTGCATAGTAATAAAAATGCAAACACATACTTTACTAAACATTTAGCTCATTCTTTATCGCACGCATATGAAAACGCTTGACTATTTCAATACGAAAAACAAAAAAAAACGTTAAGAGTTTTTTGATTCGCTCATCAGCAATATTCGTATTTATATCTGTTGTGTGAAAGCAATGACAGCTGAATTTCATAGATTTTACAATTTTAAACTTTACAATGTGTATATTTTAACGAACGAGATTTATTCAGTTCAAATAATTACGATTGTGTCCAGTGAAAGAATTATAATTTTTTAAATTAACGAACTGAATGTTTGAAACCAGGTACCATAAGATCCGATAATAAATAAAGTTCATTGGAGAATCTCGAAGATTTTATTTAAACTCATCATATACACCAATCAAAATGGAGGAATTCATCATCAGATACATATATTTATTTGAATCAAACTTAGATTTCTTTGGTGTAAGGAACTGTCTTTTTAAATCAAAAGAAAAATATTAATTTGAGCGGAAGTAATTTTTGATTGTGTTCAAATATAATAAAATTTCCAAATAAATTAATCTCTACAAGCAAATAAACTAGTGTATTCAATGAAGTAATCATTGTTGGCGCCAAAACAATATGTTTTGGTCCAAAAGAATAAATTAAAAAGAATATATATTTTTAAAAACAAGAAATCGTTTGCACCCAAACACGAATAACTGATCTAATAAGTATTTCTTTAAGAGAATGCGTCCATCTTTAACCTACATAATAACAATGCGGATCTAATACGTTTTGCATTATTATTTAGCAATCAAAAGAAGGTCTAGGACATTGCTAGCATAGCCAATCTTGTCTATCCGCGACTGTACAACGCACCGGAAATTCCAGACAGTTCACTCTAGCCGCTCTAACTATAAATAAGAACAATACCGAGAATTGGAACTGTGTAATTTTTAAACATAATTTTATACTTAACCAAATTTATAATCTACGAACCAAATCCACTTGCGGTTGCGTAATTTTTGTACCTTACAACGTTACAAATTTCACATGACAACTGAAGGCGAGGAATGAGGTGACCGTATATCCTTTTAGGGATTATTTTCCTGGCTTATCTTCCGTGTTTATGTGACAGGTTTGACCCGGTGGCTTATTGGTAATTTAATATTAACCTGCTATACCCGTTACGTATATTTCACTGAAATATGAGAAAATATAGTTATGGTTAAAACGTGACGCATATAAATCCGCGCGGCCGTAAGTTATTGCGCCACTGGCCGCGCTAAAAAGATATACGATCCGGTGTCGCGTTCGAAAATTTTCAATTTCTGCAATCAAATATCGAAGTCGCGAATACCGGCGAGCCTAATATACATAAACGTGGAATATATTCACGCATAATTGACGATAAAGTGTATTCTTGTTGCCGATGCCGCGATACGGCAACAATATATACCAAAGATTGACGTTTTGAAACATACGTTACGACTACGACTCGTGGACAAGATATTGTATCTTAATATACCTACCTTCAGTTGTAGGATGTACCACTAAGTTAGCATTGTTGAGCATTGTCAACTTCTGCATTCGTTCAATAAAACATAATCACAGCACTACTTATGCTAAAGATTGTGATTTCTGTTTAGAAAATATTTTTCTTGGCATGAATAAATTAATTTTACTTCTATTCTTCTTCTCTTGTTGGATCAAACTTTATAACTTTTACAGTATCTGGAGAATGCAATAATTGCCAGAGCTCAGCGCATACAGATTCAACATTCGATTCCGAATTAGCGAACACTTTGCTACCCTAACCTTGACTTTTTTTGTAATTGTATAATTGTAGTAATATCCAATGTTTGTTAGTTGTTTGTTATTGATATTTTTTGACATTTTCATTACTTTAGAGTCGTCTGAATAAATGTCTTTTCTTTCGTTCTTTCTTCTATGTAAGTTACAAATGTAATAAAACTTCCTTAACCTGTCTGAACCTTACGCCTTTACTTAACCAATATTAATAGCAATTAGATACTTTGATTGCGCGGAATTCACCCAGCTTAACTGGGCCGCTTCTTGCGCCGTTACCAACTGTCATAAATCATCTCACTCTCTTTGCGGAATGTTTTCTTCTGGTATAGTTCCTCGCCAATTGTTTCCTTATTGCAATGGATCGCGTCGGGCTCATTATGAAACTCCAAACGTCGAGTTATAAAATACACCGATCAGATACAGACGATTTATCGCAGCGCATCAGAAAAAATACGTCGGGTGTTATTACCGGCGCGCATGAGACTGTACCTAGTGGAAAAGGTGTCGGTAACTCGTGAGATGGGGGCGGGAAAATCAGGAAGCATGTGCCACGATCATAATTCTCGTGTGAAACAAGTCGACGCCGTCGAACAACCGTCGAAAAAACGAAATAACTCAAAAACCAAGCGATTTTGTATATAGATAAATTAGTCTCAAACGTCTTAAAATTTATCGACTGATCTAATTTAGTCATAAGATTATCCAAAACAATTGATTTTCACGGAGACTTCAACGTTGCGTCGAACAACAAACCCGCTAAAAATATTTGTTTTCTATTATATTGCACCGTAACAACAGGTAATTTAATGGTGCAGCGGTAATAACCAATAATGAGCCGTAGAAAGAAGCCGAGTATAATGTGACTGGTCTGTGTACAGAGTGCCGAGTTATGGTTGTGTGGATGGTTACGTTCACATTTAATGCATTCATAAAACGTACACCAGAACGTATTCTATTCTGCAACGTAAAATTTTAATTACTATTTTGCCGTGTAATAGAGACTTTACTATCACAACATCAGCGAGTGATTCTGCTGTACAGGTGTACGGTAATTTATCAATTTGCATAGATGAATGGCGACTAGGGGGATATGAGACGAGAAATTTGCGTGGGCGTTGAAACACGAATCTGCGCTCGTCAATTTAATGCATATCTAAGATTTTGTAATGCCAGGCGGGCCATTATAGATATTTTTATCTGCAATCTGGTGATTTACACTTATATTTGTTAAGGCCAGCACAGTTGTGATTTTTTTTTTGATAATGGTGTTTATTACGGTGACAATGGGAGAACTAGCAACGCTATGCATACAAAATGAGGTTACGATGATTTTAAATAAGATACTGATACTAACCAACATTATGAAAATAATGCCCAATAAAAATAGAAACAAAAAAAAAATTACTGTAACTACTGTGAAATATTTTTTTTAGTAGCATACAAAATTGTATTAGCACCAAATCGTACTCGAATGGTAATATCAAAATTTTTATGGAACATGTTTGAAACATAGTTTGAAACTATAGTACCGAAAAATATAATAAAAAAAGGTGAAACTATGTAATTGCATATTGTTCCTTGAAAGTTCAGCCCACATGAACACTAACATGTCGTAAAGGGTTCTTACATAATAAAAAAAGGATTACCCACATGAATAATATGTATTTAAATCATTACATTCCATAGCTGCTGCCAGTAATTGTTATAGCTGTTCCGCCAATAAGGCTGCAGTATAGGCAATTATAAATATTAGTGTTTACATAATTTCTAACACTTTATAGCGTTGTTTGTACATTGCCCGATTCGAGCGGCTAAGACGATTTTATTGCACTTGCAGTAATAATAATTTATATAATGAAACAAGATAAATATCCGTGAGAAAATATCCTGAAGAATGTGGCTCGTTCCAAGGCGCAAACGGATAATTACTGAAAAATTCGTATTCAATTCAATATAATAGATTTATTTATACGTGTTTTTATTGTGATACCGCGTATCATAATAACTTTTGTTAAGATTTATTAGCTGTTGTCATGATTTATTGAGGACATTTCTACAAATAAGTGCATTATAACTATAATCGGATACTTCTATGCGGTTATATAAATATATCCGATCACTAGAATATTAACTTTCTTCTGTTTAGTAACTCAACTATTAATTTTCTTTTGATGGTTTTGATAGCACCTGCTGATAATATTTGAACAGAATAAACCACTTGCCAAAATGTTTATTTTTCTACTTTGTGTTCAAAATAGAAACTTTTTTTAAAAGGTTTAAAAAATTTAAGACATTAAAGTGATGTGAAAGATCAAGTGCGTCACTTTTTTAGAACTGAGTGTATTTTTGGTACTTATTAGGTGCTGAAATTAGGAATTATACTTAATAAGAATTACGAGCAATAATTAATGAAGACACAGTTGCGACACCGAAGTTTCTATCACAGTTGGCCGAGAATCTTCGCACAGAACAACGTACCTAATTATCATATTTTACAAGACTGGTTTCTACAACAGCATTAATATTTACTTTATCTGTCAGGTATAACTGGGAACGGAGCTTCTGCCTACTGATTGTGAATCACCATAAAATCAAATTTAATTCAATAAATTCATCACTTTATATGCCTCTTCTTGATTGTGAAGAAACGAAATAAAAACATTCATTAAATGATGACGTGATAATAGTATATTATTCTATGAGCAAGTAATGACAGCAATTTCTCACGAGAACGAAGTTTGCAAAGCGTTCGAGTGAGAAATTGCCATTACTTGCGAATGGAATACTATACTTTTTCTACGACCATGCAACGAAATTTTATAAATTAATTTTTGTGCATGTAGGGACAGCTGTATGTCACTATGACGGTTTACAGGATTTTGACAGATTAAAGTTGTTTGGTGCGCCTTGTCACTTAGCGACGTTGTCAATGCCTTAACAATGTCGCTAAGCAGTGTATCAACAATTTGGAAATGAAAAATCCAGAGCTGTGATTGGTTCTAAAGCCATGAGGAATGAAATATTTCTCACTACTGGCGGGGTATGAGGAGCCAGGAATGAAATATTTGTCATGTGTGTGGGGAATGGTTAGTATTACTTCTCATAAATTGCCATGATAATGAATGCATTCCTTAATAGGAGTAGAAAAAATGTTTTATCCACTTTGAAAACAAGCCAAAAATGCGTAAAATAAATATCACTACTATAAAAACCAAAGTACTAACATTGAAAACAGGAGTATTTACATATACAATAAATAAGTGAATAAATGTAAACTTTTATTGCAAACTATAACCGACTCTGATACAGTCACAGTTTAACTGCTGACGTGGCAATTATATTACTTCAACAGACACACTTGCAAGCAATAAAACCAGAAACATCTACGGAAGTAAATCTGTTGAAAAATCCCTCCTATCGCTGTCATATAACTATCCTAATTTACGATCTAACCCATCAACAAATTATGCATGGTTTATTGGCAAGTAGGATCGCTAAATTCGAAATATAAACCGCTTTCAAATCTCTCGTAGCACACTTCTGATAGCCGCACGAAGTTGCTCAACTTCTGCGAGCAAAACTGAGACATTTTCGATTTTGCAACGTGCCGAGTGTATTTTTCCATCAATTTTAGGTATTCTGCTGTTTGTGTATGTGTGCGCAATAGTGAGAATAGGCGCGGCTCGTAGATCGTAGTCACCTCTGACCTAGCCATCCCCTCTCAGAGCAAACATCCTTTCACTACACTAGCACACATGCACAAACGGAGAATCATTAATTCTTAAATCAAATTTCTATTGTAATTTATATTTATGCGCCAGTGCGAATGCCTCAGGTAAGATAAACGCCCCAAATTCAGACAGGTTAAGGCGATTTTGTTGCATTTGTAACTGTAGAATTTATATTAGGTGGTGATAATGACTATGTCAACTTTTTTACTTTATCATACGCAGTATGATAAAGTTTTCTTTCTTAAGAACCAATCGATCAACTTAATTTTTTTTTATCATAGTTGAGTAGAGAATTTTATGCCCTTTCAAATACCATTTTTGAACTTCCCCCTCGATATCTTAATCGACGTCTTTCCACTCAAAGCGATAATCGCATCATGTCAAGAGATATTAAGGGTTGACTTATTTCATACCTTCCAGCTTCTGTGCAGTCTATCTTAAGAACCAATAAATCGATTTAATTTCTTTTATCGTGGTTGAGTAGAGAATGTTTTGCCCTTTCAAATGATGTATCACAAGGGATGATATCTAACCCCCTCGATATCTATCGCGTCTATCTTTGAGTTTCCACTCAAAGCAATAGACGCATCAGGTCAAGAGTTATTAAGGGTGGATACTTTTGAAATGAACACACTGTATATTATAAACCTAATCTGTTTTTTAAAAAGATTTTTTGATTGATATTTGAGCTTTAATATATTGGCTTTCATATCAACATGATTAGATAAGAAACTCGCATTCATTAATATAACTTTCGTTCATAAACATTTTTTCCCACATTGAAAACGATCGTCACTTTGTGCTGTTATAAAATTGTTTGCATACTGCAATAATTATATTATTGCGGATTCCTGATCGATTGTATAATTTATATTACAATTTTTCTTTGGCATCAACCGCCCAACGGATAGCATATATGCCACCTCCCTTCTATATATTAATCACAATGTGCGGATAAGACAGAACGCATTCATCAATGCATGTTGAAATTCCCTAGCAGAAATATCTTGTAGTTTGCGGTTAAATATAATAAACTATCGGCCGATAACGCTGTAATAAATTGATCTGGTAAAATTATCGTATTACGATAATGTAATACCCTATATGCATGCGTTACTTTATTATTACAAATGCCGATTTTGTAATACGTATACCAGCCAGAAAAATTATTTATTGCTTCTGGTAATGTCGGCGCTATAAAGGATACGCGTTTTACATGATCAAGGTTAACGGACTGCCTCTTTTGTCTCACAAAATAATAAATAATAACTAGATAGGTACTTGATTGTAACACACACACACACCTTAAACTTTGTTTTTTGTAAGATTAAAACTAAAAAATTTGATGTGGCCAGGCACATGACTTATCATACTATATATATAAAATTAATAGTTTAGCTGCATGAAATTTGTTAGAGATCGGTAGTGTCTGCATTAAAATAAAACTGTTAGCCAGGAGTTGACAGATATGTTTATACTATTGACAGTAGGTATTGTCAAAACATCAACGTTTGACACTGACAAATCCTGGCTAACTTGCTTTATATTAATGTAGACACGACCGATCTCGATCAAATAGAATTTGCTCATGCAGCTAAACTATTAATTGAACCAAAACATGTCATAGACATAAATTATTCAAAATTTCGTCTACTTTAATTTATTATTTAATTATTTTAGGCAAGTATTCTTTTTCTTCGAAGTTTTGATTGAGCGCCCATCGATACATCAAATTAAAAAAAATTTTAAATGAAAAAAATTTACATTCTTCAGAAAATGGACCGTTCTAGTCATTTCATTCTCTTTTTTTCTCATAGAAATAATTCGTGTAAGTCTAGTGGAATGGTTATAAATATTTGAGCGTTAATTACCATTTGTTTAAACAAATTCTATTTGTATAAATTGTTCGTTTTTCTCAAAAATCCGCCTGAATTCTGTTTTCTGAGGTCGAAATGGCAGTTTATTTTTGTGAAGTTAATTAATTTATAAATTTCATGTTCGAGGTACCTTCCTTAAACAATTTTTTTGCAATTCGTCTAAATTTATTTATTTTTTCTAAACCAACTGTTATTCTCAAGTGTGATCATTTATATTTGGGATGGTTTTCAATATTTCATCAAATTAGAGTACAGGGAACAGTTTCCAGACAGCAACAAATTAACATTATCTTGACATACAGTGGTAGGAAATCAGAATAAGAAATTGAGAAAGAAATGTGATTAATAAAATTGGCTGACTAAGAAAATTAATTTAAAAAATGTAACTCACCAATTTCCCTAAAAGAAGGATTTAATCAATCAAATTTTTTCGAATAAATGATATTGAAAACATGATATTTTATTATTTAAACTGGAAATAATATCAATTTAAACAATATCAATATAAATGATCATGATAAATGATCTCGAACATAAAATTTATAAGTTCTTTTAACAAAAATGTTGTCTTTTCTACCAGATTTAGAAAAAGTTGATTGACCATGATTTTTTTGGCGGATAAAAACCTATTTTTAAGCCAAAGCAAAAATATTTATTTGAAGGAACAAACTAAAATAGATAGAGTGCTGTACTCTTTAGAATTAATTACCCAATGTATCTGATCCATAAAGTGTATAATAATAATTTGTATCCCAACTACTTTGCTCGTAATCGCACATGAAGCGAAATAATAACATTCAACCACCGATAAACAACGTAAAATCTAAGTTTCAAAAATCCTCCTGAACAAACTAAAATAGATAGAGGGCTGTACTTTTTAGAATTAATTACCCAATGTATCTGATCCATAAACGTATATAATAATAGTTTGTATCCCAACTTCTTTGCTCGTAATCGCACATGAAGCGAAATCATAACATTATACCATCTAAAAGCAACGTAAAATCTAAGTTTCAAAAATCCTCCTGAACGAACTAAAATAGATATAGGGCTGTACTTTTTCGAATTAATTACCCAATGTATCTGATCCATAAACGTGTATAATAATAATTTGTATCCCAACTACTTTGCTCGTAATCGCACATGAAGCGAAATAATAACATTCAACCACCGATAAACAAAGTAAAATCTAAGTTTCAAAAATCCTCCTGAACAAACTAAAATAGATAGGGGGCTGTACTTTTTAGAATTAATTACCCAATGTATCTGATCCATAAACGTGTATAATAATAATTTGTATCCCAACTACTTTGTTCGTAATCGCACATGAAGCGAAATAATAACATTCAACCACCGATAAACAACGTAAAATCTAAGTTTCAAAAATCCTCCTGAACAAACTAAAATAGATAGAGGGCTGTACTTTTTAGAATTAATTACCCAATGTATCTGATCCATAAACGTGTATAATAATAATTTGTATCCCAACTACTTTGCTCGTAATCGCACATGAAGCGAAATAATAACATTCAACCACCGATAAACAACGTAAAATCTAAGTTTCATAAATCCTCCTGAACAAACTAAAATAGATAGAGGGCTGTACTTTTTAGAATTAATTACCCAATGTATCTGATCCATAAACGTGTATAATAATAATTTGTATCCCAACTACTTTGCTCGTAATCACACATGAAGCGAAATAATAACATTCAACCACCGATAAACAACGTAAAATCTAAGTTTCAAAAATCCTCTTGAACAAACTAAAATGGATAGAGGGCTGTACTTTTTAGAATTAATTACCCAATGTATCTGATCCATAAACGTGTATAATAATAATTTGTATCCCAACTACTTTGCTCGTAATCGCATATGAAACGAAATAATAACATGTCGTCCCGTATACAAATATTGTTGGCGTCAAAGAAATATGTCTTCTGATGCAGGTTATTTGGTAGTTTGATGCAAAAAACCTTAATAACTTTACATCGAACTACTAAACACCCAGTATATAAATCAATACGTGGTCTTTTTTCAGATATACTTTGGAGCAATATCAACAAGTAATATTTCGGGAATCGTTAAAAAAATTCTTAATTAATGAGGTGTCAAAGTTCCAATATATCGATATTAATTTAATACATTATACGATGTATAAGGTATGCCAACAAGGCAACAGATGGCAGCAAAACATGAATTTCGCAAGCATTGACTACATAATATAGACCATAAAAAGCAAGCGATAACATGTAATATAATGTTTTACAGTTATAATAAAAGCAATTCGGCATTTTCATCTATGTATAATATATTCATATATATATATATATATATATATATATATATATATATATATATATATATATATATATATATATATATAGTTAAATTTAATATGCAAAAATATTTTTCGAAATGGCATATTGGACAGAGTCTATCAAACTGTGACGTCATAATTTTTTAAATAGGTCATTATCAGTTGCTATGAATAAATCTAATATTTCTACTCCTGTATCATCAATAAAAAATATATAACAATTTCTCTATCTGGCTTAATTAAATAGCTCCGGTTATTATTATTAACCATATGGTACTATCTCATTGCCGGGTACAAAAGGTAGTTGCAAAACGATTGGAGCGTTTAGTGCACTCGATAACGGTCAGTATGTGTGGTTCTAGTTTTGGATGTTTTCTGTTACTCTTGCTCTGTGTGTATGAAGGCAAGGCTGCCTTTGATCATACCAATTTTGAAGATGAACTGGACAGTAATATTCAGGCAATCATGAAGGTGTTAAATTTTATGGAAAACTATAGAGATCAACTTAATTTGGATGCATACTTTGGTGTTACACTAGCCAAAGGTAAGAAAACTTTTTGGAAATATTATATTTTCTTTATAAACATTTATAATAATTATTTCCAGCTCAGCTTGAACAAGCCATGTATAAAGTTTCAAAGACCAAATATAGCAAAGTTGTGGAAATTATCATTTTGAGATGTGATCGTCTTCTAAGAAAGTATGCAGAAGAATCAAACTTTGACAATCTCGCTGGTGATTACGATGAATTATGTATGCATGTAAGATCAATGTCCACGTGTCTCACTTTAAGTGTATTTGTTTTTAGTTAAAAAGGTGCTACTAAACTCACACATCTGGTACCATAATGTTGAGTTTACTCAGGATTATCTAGACGATCTGGGGTTGTATTCTAACTGGACAACACGCGACTTAACAACTAATACAGATGCTAATTTTGATGGCCTATCATCAGATAAGTGTTTAGGAGGGTTACTAGAACATAATTACGGTGGCTTTTCAGGAAGTTATTGTTCCATTGGTGAAGATTGCAAGGAAATGATGTTTGCTAATAGAAAGGACACTCTTTACCTGTTAACTCACAGGTGCATTTCTTATAATTTTTGTTTCTTTCTTTAAGTATGACTCCGTATTATATTTTTTAGGTTGTTATATTTGCAACTGTCACGAGGTATCAAATGTCCAATGAATGAAAACACAGTAGGGACATATTTGCAGACATATTGCTCGTGGATTTTGAAAGAAGCGAGAACAAATGAATACCTTGGATTTCCAAACACTGACCTATTTTTGGAACAAGGCAAGTGTTGATTTTAAAGTTTGAAATTGATTATAGATCACAGTGTGTTCCCAGATATGGACATAATTGCACCATTTCTCGAGTCATTGTTCAAATTTTTAATTTTAATGTTTTATGAGCATAAAATAACATTTAAAATAAATATTCCCTAAGACATTATTAATTTAAATGTAAAAAATAGAACTTTTGAGCAATTTAGTTCCATTGCATATACAGTATGTCCCTGGATCTACTTACAAAGAGGAAAACAATTACATATTACTGATTTTTCAAACATATCTCAGCTATCTCTAACTATCGAAGTTAATATAATTTATATAAATATAATTTTGGTAATTCTTGATTAGAATTGAATGCTGTTAGAAAAGCAGCGCCTTCCTCTTTATAACTGGGGGACATACTGTATAGTATAGGGCCATGTGGGGACACACTGTATAACAAATATCTCTTCTACAGTCTTGTTATGCGGAATTGAGGGATTTGAGGAGTTCTTAACACCCAGATGGAGGAGATATGCCGTCGACTGGCAAACAGTTCATGGCTGTTATAAAAATTATGTAGACCTCGGCATATCGTTTGAAAAATCCAAAAGAACTGCCAATATTATTGCGTTTGGCTGCCTCGATCATACAACTGGTCTAGGGTTGGCCACTTTAAGTTTAAATGTCAGATATCTTATGGAAAATACCCAAATTTACTTCTAAACTGTACAAAAGTTTAATAATTAAAAATTCTGCATTACTTGCTTCCTTTATCCTTTACTCTCTTTTATCTATTAACTAAAAATTAATAAACCTATTACAGACATTGATAATAAAATCAAAAAAATTAACCAAAGCTAGGTACATACATATTTAAAATGTTAACAATGATAAAAGAAGGTAAGTATTATGTAGAATTATAAAAATCTAAATGAGACAGTAACGCTTATAGTATAATAATTATTATCTAACATCAGCATAGTTTCAGGTCGGTTCAGAAAGTGCAACAATACTTTAACAACGAGGGGAATTATGCAATAAATTAACCGTATACACCTTGACAGGGAAGACAAGCAATTGAATCTAGAAATTATGAGTGTAGGGAATGCCGTGTTATAAGTTATGCGATCATGAATTCGTGACAAAACAGACGCCGCAATTGCGCAAATAAAGGGTACTTGGCCGTAACTCAACACAGACCAGCACATACACACATACACATACACATTACACATACATTGTATATAATGATAGCTATAGGTAGTAGTATGCGAGTCGCCACAAACACGACCTCAAGCCTACCTAAACACATCAAAATAATTTAAGGAACACGATCAATAACTAATATACCTACATACAATGTCATTTCGAGTAATTTTTTAAGAGAAAAACGTGTAAACCTGTTTCTTCTTTTACAGCTTTTTCGATAGTTTATTACATCCATTTTCCGCAACATTGTAGATATTCCTCTCAAGGTATAAACGTATTTGTTCTTTTCAGTTCCTTCAAAAGTTATAGGCCTTTCGAGTATTACCAAAGGAAGGAAAACAAAATACAAAATTTCATATGAACCTATTCAGCGACGCTTTATGACATCATGGGTCCCTGAGTAATTTTGAATTTGAGGGCCCCCATATACAATGTTGAATTAAGAGGAATTACTTTTTATACAAAAATAATATATACTAGTAATACTGATATAACATTTCGGAACAATTAACAAAAATCACAAATAATAGGTAAGGCCTTCTTGCAACTACTTTAATATAAGTACCTACATAATTATTTAAAGTAACGACAGATTCTTCTTAAGAATTACAAAATAATTACCTAATAATTAACTTAAAAATTTAATAATCAAAATTCGAAGAAAGTAAAATATTTTATCTTAATACATAAAGGATATTCTTAACAAATAAATATATTTTTAATATTTTAAATATTTCAAAAAATGCGATAGTTCATTCTTAAATATGTCATCATCAATATGTCCTCTGAATATGTACTTATTAAATTTGTGGTGCAAGTTTATAGTTCTTTTTGAGATGTTACTTTAAATAAAATGTAATTTCCTATTTTGGTTCTAACATTACCTAAGATTCCGATTCCATATCATCAAAAAAAATACAATTATTCCGAATGCCTTTTGCTATAGCAGTTTTAACAAGAAGAAACGTAACGTATCAATATCTGGTCCTTAAAATTCAGAAGAAAGTAACCAAATAAAAGGTTTAGGAAAAGACTTAAGCTAGAAACTGTTATGTATTTGTAAGAAGCAGACCAAATTCCCTTTTTTAAATATAGCATCCTGCTATTTTCGTGTTTATTAAACTTTTGAATTAATTACAAATTGAAAGCAGGGTGTCCCTGAGGTTAGTGGTGTAAATGTAACAAGACGATTAAATGTTAAAATAAACCAATTGAACAATGTTAAAAGTATTTCTAGCGGATCAACAGCTCGTCGTTTTTGAAAGTGACTTAAGTTATAAATACGAATACTTTTAAATTAAAGTGTGTTTCATTTCCTAGCATTTCAAATTTGTAGCTTAAGCCTAAAAATTTTATTAGAATCTTTTTCTTGTCAGCTATTTAGAAAGAAATATATTGAGTGGTTAGGTTTCCTTTTATACACACTGTGTAAAAATAAAGACACTGAAAGATTTACAACATTTTGCAGATAGGAATTTTGATCTTACAGACTCTTGTGGATCATTCATCTTTACAGCATAGAAAACAAAAATAGAATCCACAAAAGGAACGGTGTCGATTGAAAATCTTCGAAGAGTTCATACATGAATTTAACTGCTAAAACTCCCTCCACTCTTTTTGGGGCCCCATAGGCTACTCTAAAGCTCAATTTGATATTCTCTCTACGATTATTTATTAATTAAGTACCTAATTAATTTATAGTTTATAAAATATTGATTTTTGGTTCCAAACCGGCAGGAGCGCAAATATAAAATTCACTATTCTTGAGACGGTAATAAATTAATTAAAGATTAGTTGGGGCCTCACTGAGAGGAGCCAAAACGCTTGCAACGTTAATGAAGGTCCAATACGGAAATGAGTTTTCAAAATACCGCTTTGAGGGCCACCTGTTATTGGGGGACCTGGGCAAATGACCATTTTCCCATGGGATAACGCGCCACTGAACCTATTGATAACAAGTTCATATTCCTTAAAAATTAAGAGCCATTTAGAATAGCGTCCTTATGAAACATTTTAGTCAGAACAATAATTACGTTCTGAGAAGAAAAGTGTGGGGATAAACAACACCCAAGTAGAAGATATTTGTACACACTAATTTCATCTATAACAGATGATTTCTGACAAAGTAATTTATACCTCGAGGTGAAAATTAATGTAAAAACACCAAATTATAAATAAATATGCGCAGAACTTTAATTTTTTTTTGCGTACCAAAAGTAGTACTTACTTCCATTTAATTTAGTTAGGTACTGTAATATCGAAAACAGTGAAAACGGACAGCCTGTATGAAGTAAATCTTGCGAAATGACTTATTTTATATCATTTCACATTCTGCTAACAAAACTATCATATTTAGACTATATTCCGTAGATATAAATAAATATTATGGCACTTAGCACCTTCTACACATTATTGACTATGTTTTTTGATTGCTTTAACACCAGAATATGATGTAATATTTGCTTAAGAATATTACAAACAAATAGTGAAGCTTGTCTATTCAACATCTGGCCTGCGAGAGACTATTTTTGAACCATCTCGGAACAATGTTTTTAGAATTTAACTCGTTATTTACCATCTACTGATCACATGGATCAAAAGGAAATTATTCCTGACCAACCGCCATAACGCACGCGCAGTTGCGACGCTTCGCTAACACAAACATCGACATTTCACATGATTGCGCAATAACCAAAAAACTACTGATTATTATGTTATTGTACTCACGTTTGCGCTGGAATTCTCGGAAATTCGGCGTCGTCCATCAGGGATCACTACGCGACAGAATAACCGACGACACGGACACTAAAAACTCCCGAGAACCGTCAAATTCCGAACGAAAATTCGGCAGAATCAAAGAAACGTCAAAACGTACTCCCACCAGCGGTACCGACTGAACTTGCAGACCAACGCGTGCGCCGTATTTGTGCGCGTAGAGCCCCGAAGCCTACTACACAATTTCAGCGAAGATTTTCATAATATTATTATACATACCCACTTTGATTTGCATAACTTTGGTAATCTTGGACCGATTTTGATTATCTTTTCGGTACATTGAAAATAATTTCATAGACATTGTCACGCACATAACATAGCAATTTAAATAAGCAATTTTTAACTGTGTTTTTATAGAGGGAGGCTCCACAACTGCTTGAAATTACCCCAAGAATACAAAGTATAATTACACAATTAAATATTGTTTTGTGTTTTATTAAAACACAGTTTAATAAAATTAGTGTTCGACATCGTTATATATCAGTCTAACTGTATATCAATTAATAACAAATTTCATTAATTAATTAATTGTTCCGAGATATATAGAACATAGTGTCTCTGGCAAGCTAAAGCAATAGAAACCTCATATTTTTGTGCAGTCTTAAACAAATATGAGATAATATTCTGATGTACATTTTTATCTAGTTTATCTAATGAACAAGCAATCAAAAAAGAAATTCAATAATTTATAGAAGGTCTTCCGCCAAATAAATCATATTTTGATTCAAATAAATATATTTTTAGTATGAATACCTCATCGAACTGTATGTTAGATCGCGCTGTAAACACTCTCCTCGCAGTTCGGCCTTATCTTGAGTATAAATAGTATACTGGTTAAAGCCTACAGCACAGTTGATGTCAAGCTAGTTTTTAACTTGTGTTATAAACTAATACTTGAATACGAGTAACAATCTAACAATCTGGACCCTTCATAAGTAATTAATTAACCTTTTCAAAATATGGGTTGTAAAAAGTAATGTTTTTAAGTAAAATAAATTTGCAACAATTACTAACTTAATAATAAAATAAAATTTTGACTTTATACATAAAGAAGATCTCAGATTTCCTGAGATTTTTAGTTAGGTACTTCATTCGTCAAAAATAAATTAATCGACAATAAATTAACACTGGCCAACAAATTATATTTTATATATTTTCTTTCGTATTAATTTTGACCAATTAAGTAACTGGAAGTACATATGTGTTTTTAAATGGTTTTCATTAAGTTAAAATTTATTGTAGGGTGCAAATTTATATTAGCTTGGAAAATAAAAATGTGTTTTTAATATTAAATTAGTATTTTCAAAAGAAGCCACTTCAAAAATTGAAAAATAAAATGTTTCTCCTGTTTGTCCCGCGATTTTTCTTTGTCAAAATATTTTGTCCGGTTGGTTCTTTCCAAAAACCAAAACGGTTACTCTACTTTTTGGAGGTTGGTAACTCTAAACTCAACCCAATGGTTGGTTTATTTTTGCACCCCCTGAAAATATTTCTGCAGGTGCCCATGCTCAAAACAATCATATTATTTGAACTAAATAAATCTCGTTCATTATAATATACAAATTGTAAACTTTAACTTAAAACGTAAGTTGTTTGACACAAATAAACGTTCTTTCTATTGAACGAATAATTCAAATAAATGCATTATTGAAACGCCAGATTTCTTTGAGTCAATGCAGCCACTGCAAAGAAGTGGCAGTAAACGAAGTATAACTTTTTCTCGTATGGACACTTTTACTTGCCCTGATTGCAAACCGGGACGATATTATGCCAACTGATTGTATGGGCGCTCTAAAAAGCGAGACGTTACTGTTATGTTATTACAGTAATTCCACCTGTGTGCCCGTGTGCTCAATTTAAATAATTATTTTAATGTAATCTGCATGCACAATACTCGTTTAATGACCGCCGCCGCCGTATAGTTATTCAAAATTCGTTTGCGCCGTAATGCGTATTACTGCAGACAGAGGTAGACTGTGATCAACAGTAATTCGTAAGATACGTTCACCGTGAGCTACCGTAGTCAGAATAAATTGATTGAAATTGTATACGTTACGTCAAGTGAGTGTAGCAGAAATACTTTACAGATGCAATTTGTTACTTGTGTTATACAGAGTCATATAGAAAGATAAATACCAACAATTATGATGTTATTGAAATAGTTTTTGATGATTTTAATGCACAATAGTTTGTTGAATATCAGCATACACGTAGTAAGCTATAGTTCATCTAAAGTGATGAGGATTTCTTTGTTTATGTAATGTATACATTTCGGTAACTTTTAGAACACAATTCTGGTCGTGCCAATAGCATCTGTCATTTTCCATTCGATATCCAAAATAACAATATCCAAAATAAATATCCAATAAATACAGACTATTATAAGGATGTACTGTGCGCTCAGATCCAATAAAAAGTCGAAAAGTTATGAACGTTCAAATTCAGAAGTTTCCCATTATTTTCAGATTTTATGAACTTTAACAACAGTTTGATGACCTGTTTCAATCCATAATATTTTATATCAGTTTCAACATCTATTAAATCTATTATATATATATCTACAATATATACTACAAGTACTACAACATGGTCCCTGAAAATACCCTAGATTATTTATTATATTGACCAAGAAGTCTATAAAATGGTGGCAGCCATTATTTTAAAGAATAAGCGACACCATAGCCAACCTACTACCATATGACCAACCTTCTGACTATGTACGGCAAAACATATCATTAAAAAAATAAAATTATTACTTGACTGTTCACGTCACTCAGCATAATTCAGTGTAGTTCATAAACCATTCAGTGTATCCAGAGACACTCCAATAAAGTTACTTGCACAATCCACAGTTGAAAGTATATATATGTATGTATAACGTTTTCAAAATTAATTGCCAAAGATCATCTTCTACTTGTAGTGTGCTGGGCTTTCTAATACCGTTTTCTTCATACCATGGCACGGGTTATACTATCTATCCCATGGTAGGTATTTCTAACGCTTCCACAATAAATAACAGTAGCGGTTGTAATTCGCCCACATTCACTTGCCCATGTATGACACGCCATTTGTTTGGACCTTTGCTATTGTTGTGTTGTTGCACGTTTAACGCTGAAAAAGTATTTCGTTCTGCCGCCTGGTGGCGCAATAAATTTCTATCCGCGGCGCGGCAAATGAAAAATTGACGCGCTTGTCATAGCACTGCAACGGATAAACGGGCATAAATCCTCCGGGTTATTTATTATACGCTTTATTATAAACTTATTTATAACGTTATACCACCGTCAATGAGGTTTACGGCCTGTGTAAACAAACTTAGACAAATCTATTGTGAAACGGATATAAATTATACCAGTAGGTGAGCTGTGCTAATAAATAGCGATGATATTTTTATAAGCTCCATATACTTTATTAGAGTTCTATATTTTTGGTTATGCGCTTATTGACATTATTCAAAATTAGAAAATTTAGCATCTTGTCGATACAATACATAATCTATCTAGATATTTGCTGGGTAAAATAAATATAATATAAGGAATAGTAAAGAAATATTAAACACGAAAACAATTGAAATTTGAAGTTGAATTTATACATAAATAACCTCTGATTCTATAAATTCTAAATTTCTCAAAATTTTGTAACCGCTTAAAAGACAAAAACGTTATTAACAATATTAATGATTTCATTTACATTCCACCAATGTAAAAATAAACAACCATGGCTCTAATATAAACATGTGAACGCATAATAAATAACTACAAATTAAATTAATAATCAAGCATTATTTTGCATTTTATTTACAGAATTCTAAAAAAAAAACGAAAGATATTTATTAGTGATAGATATAATTTTATTATTTTTGTTTGTTTCTCAAGCTTAGCTGCGTTCGGATATTCTATACTGTTGACGTATTATACCTCATTATTTCTGTAAAGTATAAATCCACTGGTTTATTTCATAACCTACATGATTGAATAGGATTTTTCCAACAAAAGGAGTTTCATGTTAAATAATCTATCCAATGATATCACACACGGCCTAGGTTGAAACTTTGTGCTGGTATATCTTAAGCACATGGCCTCAGAATGTTAAATCAAACTTTATTTCTTGTTCTCAAGCCTTTCTAAAACTACCCAAGATCTTTTTTATTGTTTTGTATATTGTTTTGTCAATTTATCGCTAAACCATCCTCAAATCTCAGATAGAAAAATCTTTATTATACCAAAGCAGTTAAACGACAACATTAAGCCACTTGGACATGGAATATATTCATTAGCAAGGTGCTAGGGCGCCGACAGCTGATTTGATCGTTCATATCGATTTGTCTCCATCACTTCTCCGGCTCTCAAACGCCGGTAAAGTCGCGATCGGTAATTATTGATCGATTATTTGCCACCAAGGCGTTCGCAGCGGGACTCCGGCTGTCGGTTTTTCTCGATTTTATGAACCGGCTAGGCGCATTTCGCGCAGTCGGTCAGTGTGCCGGCGCATGAGACAAAGACTCTGCCGCCCGGCTAGCGCAATATGAATATTTTAATTAAAATCGTGATCGGCGAAAGCGTTCGACTAGAAAATTTATATTTCTCCGGAATACAATAATGTGCGTCTAGGTATTTATAACTGTTCCGAAGACACAGTATAACTGCAACGTTCTCACCAGGTGGATTTATCGTAATGCAACTCGAACCATTACTCAACCTGCTGACAATTAAGCGCTGTGGAAGATTTAGAAGGAATCTGCTATTATTATTATTGCCGCTAAAGGAGGCTTTCCTAACGTCTTGACTAGATCGAGGATTTTCAGTCCTGAGCTGGAAGTAATCTAGAAGTAAACTAACTCGTCATTCGTTGCCAATAAACGAAAACCTTAGAAGAAGTGACACAAGCACAGATTATTATCTATGGAAGGCGACTAAAGCACTTAAGAAACCAATCACCCAAGTTCCGCCAACACAAATATCGGGCTAGAAATGACAAAAACAAAGCTATAGTCTTTGCAGAGTACTTCAAAACAATCATTCACTCCAAATGAGGACAGAACTTTGTAAGCAATTACCAATTCTAAAATAATCCGAGGCTTTCTAATACCCCTGTTAACTCCAACAGAGGTAATAAATAAAATAAAAAATATGGTGAGAGCTTACTAAAATTACCAAAAAACCCATAGTTTACATACCTAACCTTTGCAACGCAGCATTTAGGCTTAAATGTGTGCCAACTCAAATAACGACACTACAGATTTTACAACATTGTATACAGGCTGATTTTTGTCTTATACAGGGTGAAATATTTAAACAATGTTTTTTATTGTTTTTAGTAAAAACCAGTGGAATTGGATGTTTGTAACAAAAACATTGGAACGACAAGAGAAATCTAACTGTGTACTTGAGTTATCTTTAAAGATCGTGGAGGAACCATTTTTTGTGTTGTTATGGGCGGCATGTTTCAACTTATCATTTTAGGTAGTCTCTTCGTTTCGTTTCAATTATGATGTTGGTATCACACTTATTGTTTAGCTGTAAATTTTAGACAAATATTACTTGTTCAATCAACATTTTTTGAGTATGTCACATCACATCAAACGTCTATTGTTACTTTATTTATGTTTATGACATGTTAAAATAAAGAGCACTTCCAACATCAGCCTGCACCCAGCCTGAATACATTGTGTTGTTCCTTTTTTAGATATTTTTTATTTGAAGATGTAGTTTTTACGTGAAAAACGAACAGCAAACAACTGACCGTCAGACAAGTGAAAGCAAACTGCCATAATTTTAGTTCAATTAAAAACGAAGTTGATTTTAGTTACAAAACACTGCCAAAGCAAAATTTTATGATTTTGTTGCAAAAACACTACAAACACAAAAACAAACAAATTTGCAAAAAATCTACAGTCCAATAATTGTAGTACAACATGGTAAACAAGTAAGAAAAATCCTTAGAAAATTGCAAAATCAAACAACAAAACTAAACGTTGGCCATAGTTTCTCCACTATCTTTAAAGATAACTCAAGTTCGCAATTGGTCTTCTCGCTTTTTTGTGTAAAAATTTCAAAAAGATGACGTCACAAAGTTTGAGTATGTATACAAAAAAAAATCACCCTGTATACGATGCTATAAAATCTCTACTGTTCCTTTTGACCAAAAGAAAACAAATGTCATTACCTATTAATTTCATTACATCTTTCATTCCACATTAACTTGACCCAATATTATCAGATAAGTTGCATATCCATAAATAAAAGAACATTACATTGGATTAAAACGTTTAATTATTGCAAATATGGTATGTTTTCAATCTTCACAATATAAGCAATTAGTTAATCAAAGAAATGCTTGAATTTACATAATATATTTGGAAATTTGAGCAATTGCAAATTTGTACCATTTTCTTTTTTTTACCTACGACGAAAATTATGTGGGCCCCATTCATAGAAAATCAATAAATATACAGAGTGATTTGCAATTATCGACGAAAATTTATGCGGACAAGAAACTAAAGTGCAATTTCAAATTTCGTGACTGCAATTAATTAGACAAAAAAATAATTAAATTAAATTGAAGTAAGTATGTACTAATTTTGACAATGAAATAAATTTAAAAGTGCTTCACATATTTTTATTTATAATTTGGTATGTTTTTGCATTTAATTTTCACCTCGACTTATAAATTACTTTGTATCGGTTCAGTTTTCAACATTATGTATGTATGATTGTAAACTTTAACTGACAAAATAAGTTGTTTGACACAAATAAAAGTTCTTACTACCAAACAAATATATTTTTATCCGCAAAGAAATATTTATTTGCCTCTACTGAAACACCAGATTACTTTGCGTGAATGCATATTTATTTGAATTAAACAAAATTTTCTATCTGTGCACCTGAAATGTTCCCTGCGATAACTGAAGGTGAAAACTGACCACCGACTTACAGTAGAAACGATAAAAAATACATATTAATATCTAGAAGTTATGATAGTTAATAATCGCCTTCCTTAGGTTAATTTGATGTAATTTGCTTTCTATACAGTATTATAACCAAAAGATAATTGTAAGAATAATAATAATCATCAGAATAGTCAATGATGGCTCTAGGAAATTACGACTTTCATACAGAAATTACGTAGTAATCTCATCTTTACATGAAGATATCCACCGGGGAATAGAATTTTCTTATTATCGCACTGTCTGACGCCTCAAAGAAAGACAGTTTTGCCCGTAGAATAAATTACCATCCGTAAAAGGTGTTATTAGTTTATAAAGTTGTTTGAAAATGACAGTTTACATATTGCTTGATGAAATAATTGTACGTATTCTCACGAATTGTGCGCCTAACGAGTGACCTGTTAGTCGAAGAACCCAAGAAGTGGAAATAATGCAATATTTCATTCAATCTACTTCGCATACATGTTAACCGTTCCGTGCTAATTTAAACTCAAATAAGTAATAATTATTTAGATTCCTTTGGAGCGCGGAGTTTAAAGACGTTTTGAGCACAAGGTTTCTTGTTTAGTTGGCCCGAAGAGACGCAGAATTATAGTGATTACAGGCTCACTTGGATCTACCTTCGAATTACATCTGTACCACGAGAAGAATGTGCAAACTGCGTGTAACAACAACTTAAACACGTTAAATTAATTCTGTGCTTCTTGCAAATTGTGTTATTACGATTAGGAAATCTATAATGGCAATGTGTAGGAAAACCGCCTATAGAATAAACTACCTATATAGATAAATACTAACCAACCGGTTCGGATTGCAGTACTTTCGAGAATTTTAAAATTCCGTTTTTGTTATCGACGAGGGAAGCAATAATCATTAAAATTTTCGTATGATTGCGATATTAAATTTTATTGGTTTTTCGTAAATCGTTGCAATTGATGTGACTCTTGTTTAATGTCACAGGATAAATCCCTTAAAAGCGTAATTTAAATGCCCATAAAAGCATTCGATTCTTAATGGATTTTCAATATTTATTATGTTACTCAAGTTTTTTATCGAACTTAAATTAATACTTTTAATACATAAACATCTTCGCTTAATGCATTTGCATAGTGCCTGAAATCAATAACACTCTTTATTTACCATTAACAATATCGAGTTCCATCTTAAAGTGCTAAATTTAGACCGAAAAAACAATTATAACTTTTTGAGAGATAGAGCGTTCTAATGTAGTCATGCTTATGCATTGGGATGTGCTGAATTCAACGGTGAGGTCGGTTTTCCCGTAGCGTGTACGGTTTGGCCAGAAAGTGGGAAACTATAATTTCCGTGGTTTGTCGCGCTTTTCTCGCGAACCGCGCACCTTAGAGCAACGCCGCTTTGCGTTCAAAGTTTCTTATATAGTAAAATGGTTGTTTTTAGCATCATTTTTGATAATTCGGAACGTAATAACTGCCGAACCGTTCCAAATAAGTAAAATCTAATTATACCGGCGTAATCAGCGTCAAAAATTGTATCGACAACCACAACCTTAATTTGATTGAAGGTAGTTAGGTTTTTGTCGACTGGCTAAAATTTTGTGAGAAATCACATATTTTAAACAATAATTTTGAAGTAGCACTCCTATCTCAAAAACAAGGACCCTGATCAACATGAAACCTTTGCTATCTTACTAAAATGGGTGCGCTGATTACAAATTTACATAGGAAAAGGTTCTGTCTCCACTGGTTCCCGAGTTGTGCTGAAATTACGGTTTTTCAAATAATACAAAAATAAGCGAAATGGACCACATAACATAAAAATGGTAAATCTTAGGCATATAAAAGTATACATTTTTTTGATAGACTCAACGAGAGCTATCATTTGGTAGTGGGTAAACCTTTCTATCACCAACGGTTGCAATGTTCAATTTTATTCTATCTAAAAGTGCTAAATTTAGACCGAAATAACAATTATAACTTTTTGAGAGATAGAGCGTTCTAATGTAGTCATGCTTATGCATTGGTATGTGTTGAATTAAACGGTGAGGTCGGTTTTCCCGTAGCGTGTATGGTTTGACCAGAAAGTGGGAAACTTAATTTCCGCGGTTTATCGCGTTTTTCTCGCGAACCGCGCACCTTAGAGCAACGCGGCTTTCAGAAATGAATTCCTCGGCCAATTTCTCATCCGCTAGCGTTTGAACCGTCAACATCGGTCGATTGAATTGGACACAGTTTGTGTTCAAAGTTTCTAACATAGTAAAATAGGTGTTTTTAGCATCATTTTTGATAATTGGGAACGTAATAACTGCCCAACCGTTCCAAATAAGTAAAATCAAATTATACCGGCGTAATCAGCGTCAAAAATTGTATCAAGAACCACAACCTTAATTTGATTGAAGGTAGTTGGGTTTTTGCCGATTGGCTAAAATTTTGTAAGAAATCTCATATTTTAAACAATTATTTTGAAGTAGCACACCTATCTCACAAACAAGGACCCGGATCAACATGAAACCTTTGCTATCTTATTAAAATGGGTGCGCTGATTACAAATTTACATAGGAAAAAACAAAATTTTGTATCTGTGTACTTCTATCCAAAAATGTCTACTCTATTCGAACAACAGTTCATAAACATTAAAGTACCTACAGCAATTACAAAATGTTTTGCTATCTGTAACAAAACGTCAATTAATCTCAAACTGAAGCTCACGTTTATTTAATTTAACTTTTCCCATATCCATGTGAATTTACCTATAACAAACCCATAATCAATTATATCAGATACATATTAAGATTAATCCCACAGAATAACGAACACCGTAATTGAATTTAACACTACGAGAATTAGAATGTGTGTACACATATACGAAATACCGATATCATCATTTCTAACAAAATCATTAACGATACATTCACCTATTCACCATACATACACACATACATATCGTCTACGTTTTTAGTCTACGACCTACGTGTGGAACGTGTGAATGTAATGATGTAACACCATACAAAATTTAATTAAACGTCATAAAATTATTATATTACTCGTGTAAGATGCGGTGTGTGAGGTATTCAGGCCAATTTCAGTCTGAGATTTCGCGGGGAGCTTATAGTGCTCGAGCTGATTACAAAAATGACCTGTCAAAAGTAACTGCTTATAATAATACGCACTCTGCGATTTAATAACGTTAATAATGGCCAATAATGCCAAGAACAATCGAGATTTTGTTGGCTATCTGGTGGATATTTTAATCCAGTGCAAGGACAGATGTTTGAAGAGAAGTTTTACTCGGCCGATTTATTACTGTAATTTCGCAACGTTTCGTTTAATTAGTGCATGCGTCAGTTTTGTCTTGCGTATGGTGTGTGGGTAATTTATCTTTAAGATTATATAAGATCGCTTTTGTATAATTGTTACTTTATTTTGTCTTATAAAAGTCGAAAGCGTCGCACGTTTGGTTTCCTTTGGCAAAATGGCTCGTAAATACAGATGATTGCTTAAGAATTGAGCGTAAATTTAGGAGAATTGTTGTTACAAGATTACTTAAATTTATCTGTTACTTAGAAACAATCTTAAGAAACAAGACACAGGCGTTCGATGCAATGCATCGGATAATATTTCTCTATAATGGAGGAAAAATGTTGAACAAAAATTGAGAAATTTTGACTTAAAAAACACAAAACCTCATATTAGTACTAATCTTGGTGTTCGTGATAAATAAATCAAACAACTTTCTTTCAAAACTAGCATTTTTTGATAATTAATGTTCATTTATTTAACAAAGAATGTGTGCATTCACAATGCACATTGTAACACTGTGTTTAGTTTATTTTTTCTAAGATTGGCAACATTGATATCAAATGACATATGTGACCTGGTCTACGGAAAGGGGGTTTATGTGCGAAAACCGGTTACCGAGATAAGCGCTGGTAAAGTTTTGAACAACGGTGCGCTCGTTTTCTTCCACAAATCTACCCCCCCCCCCACCGCCGCCAATGTGTCTAATATGTTAAAGATTTTGAATTGTTGTTTAGAAGACGCGTTATAATTTGTCAACGATATGTATTTCGGCAAAAGTAATGAACAGCGACACCGAAATAGACGAACCAGAATCATCTACTGGAGATACAGAAGTGGGTGTCGGCTTAAGTTATACGGATGATAATGATTTGAAAATTGTGTCCCAATTCTTTGATGAAAACTCTGTTGCACCCGGGAATGTATTTCCAAAATTCCTCGTGGGATACAAGAGATATCCAGAATGTTTTTTAGAACTATTGAAAGTAGAGCAAACTTGGTCATTCTTAGCTTAGAAGAAGCAAGAAACTCTAACAATGAGTTAGAACAGGGTATTCTGAATTATCTGGACGAAAGAAGTATGGAAGTTGGAAGGATTGTGACGTTTTGAAAAATATAATATTCCACATGTATCACAAGGTACCTATCTTCCACGGCCATAACAAACCAGTTCCGGGTAAGCGGCCCAGGGGCCCTTGAAAGGTATAACGCTGAAAAATTGCGAATAGGGAAGAATTTGAGTAGGTTACTCTTATTTTTGAAACATTGAGTGAATAAATGCCACACATTTTCTAACCAGTTGGATTGTAACTCGAAAGGCAGTGGTACACATTCAACACCGTTCGTAACTTAGCAACTGATGCCAGAAAAAAGGGCTTAGTAGCGCCAGAACCGCTGAAAAAGTTCAAGTAAAAGAAAAGTAATGGTAACAAGTCCTCAAGTAGGTACATCACAGGCTAAAACTGACCAAACAAATCATAAAGCGGAGTGAAAAAGTAGAGAGGTTGAATTTAATATAAATATTATTTCCTATATATATATATATATATATATATATAGATTATTTATTATTTTGTAAATTATCATTTGGTTTGTATTTTATAAGACATTTCATTTCTCTAATTTATTTTACTACGTACAAGAAAAAATAGCTAAAATAATCTTTTTACATTTTGTGTTTTTATTGTGTGTACTCTAACTTCAAATACGAATAACTCGGCCGTTTAGAAAGCTACTAAGCTGGACTTGGGTTCGTTAGAAAGAATTGACTTTTCTCTATTCGAATCACCCAAAACCTCAAAATCGACATCTTGACACATAAACCCCTTTTTCGTAGACCAGGTCACTTATAAATTTCCCCCAGCATCATAACTGATAGAAAACAACAGAAAAATAAGTATAGTTATAGATCATTATTCATTAGGAATTTCCTTTTTTTTGTATGAAAATTTCATAGTTTTTAAGATGATTAAAGTTAAATTACTTTCATGCTTCATTTTCGGAGTAATGGCACAAAATTATCTAAAGCTGAAAATAGTTTATTGCTAGTACATTACCGCACCCCTTTACCTCCAATAAATTATATAATATTAACGTAGAAATAATACTTAAAAAAGAAAGTGGGAAGAACTACAGCTCCGTCTTGCATAACAACAATAGCGAAATGAAAGTACAAAGCGATCGGAGAGCTTTTCAGCAAGCACTCCAAATACCACGAGGAACGCCGGGGCGCAGAGATTGATTAAAATAATAAACAATTAATATCCATTATTCTCGTAAAAGCGGGACTACACGGAACGGCACTAAAATGCATTCACCTCGAAATTATTGCGATTGCTCGTGTATTCAGAACAATGGACCGTTTGTTTTTATCGGTACGCTACACGGTCGGATTTATAGAACCGGGCGCAGAGAACCGTCGGTCTCGATCGGGAACCAGAAACCTATCGACAGTATTTAAGGAAATTTGTAATGCATCAAGTGTATTTATACGGCGTTTCGCCGGTCGCAAATGGACAACTTTAAATATGTTTATTATATTGCGGTATTCCGTGCCAGGGAAGACCTCTTTATTGCATTCGCGGTGGAATGCCTCTACGCGGTATTGTAGTGAAATTTCCTCCATATAACCCTAGCCGTAAATGGCGAGTATGCATATAAGCAAACATGCTCAATCTTCTGCTGCTGGTTGTTGTGTATATTGGCTGTTAGCACTATGTCAGCTTTGAACAGAGATGTTTTGCAATATCCTGTTATCCAGAATTTTTTTTCATTAGTGTCTGTTTTGTGTCCCATTTAGAAGACCAACCTCAAAGGCATTTACAACCAAGTACTAGGCCCTGCAGCTACTGGACAACCAGAATCTAGTGAGAAGACTAAAAAGAATTAAACATTTCGAGCTAGTGAACTAGGCAAATGTGTAAAACGCACAGAACAGTGAGCGAAGTGTTAGTATTTCTTGTTTAGGACAAACTATATATAGGACATCAGGGGATAACATAATATAGACAAGTACATAGTTTTAAAATTCAAATTGAATTCGACGAATCTGAGCTTTAAAGTTGCATATCACGTCATTTTCAGAACCGATCTAAATACTTCAACATTTATGACATAATTTCTAGGATTCAGGATTCATATTAAGGTTTCCTATGAAGCCATTTTGAGGTTTCCAAAACAATGGATATAGGTGGTTTAAATTTGTAAAAATTACCAAAATTGTGTTTTTTACAATTTAGATTATTAAATGGGCTTATAAAATTTTCAAATGCTGAGTTATTTAAACCATTAGAAATATATCTTTTTCAATGAACAAGTATTCTTTAAGCTACTCATTATATTTTTATAGAGGTATCAATTGTGTTGCAGATTGATTTATTTAAGTGTACAAATATATTATGAAAAGAACATTTGAATACATAAATGCACAGCTATTTATGCTGATGTACATTTATATAAATATAAGTACCTACAACAAATAAATTGTCGGACCCGTTGTGTAATATAGCATTCGAAGAAAAATATGTAATCACATACGAATTCAGAAATCAGAAATAATACTTGTAAATCAACTTACCAATCTATAGCAAACTGAGTCGTCCATGGTTGCCTTGTTGAAATTCTGCAAAGAAAAATAATTATTAGCGTAAGCAGATATATGCAAATATTTTATCGAATTCTTACAATAAGTGCACTATTTATTTTATTTATTGCGCATATAATCTGTACTGGATAGAAAATTCTGTTTAATTCAAATAAATATGCATTGTCTCAAAGACATCTGCTGTTTCAATAGAGGCAAAAAAAATATTATTTGCGGATACAAATGCATCCCTTTGGAATATTTGTTTCGTAGAATAGTATTATAATACAACTTTGATAAGACAAAGATTGGCGCACGAGCTGTTTTAAGCACATCGAACATATTTGGGTCAAACAACTTATGCCTTCAGTTAAAATTTACAAATTTGTATATTATCTAAAGAGATTTATTTAGTTCAAATAATTATGATTGTATTGAGTAAAAGAATAATAATTTTTTAAATTATTGATATTCTTGGTTGAGTTAAAATGCGATATTTCAAGGTTGCGATAAATGGTTCTTTGATAAAAAAAACAATTATTAGTTTTTTGAAACGCATGACATCAACTGAGAGGTAGGCTTTCAACCGGTCTACTATTTATACTCAAGATAAGGCCAAACTGTTAGGAGAGTGTTTACAGCGCCCATGGCCGGCCCTGGCGTTTTTGCCGCCGTAGGAAATTCTCAATAGTGCCGCCCCCCTGATTGATTGATTAGTTACTTTTATAACAAACCAACTGCAAATGATTGAAATAATTATTATCAAATAATAAATTGATGCATCATGATTCATGAGTCCTTGCGTGTAATATTTTTTATTATATTTTGCAAGACGCGTTAGTAATGTAGAGAAAACAAACATCCTACGTACCAAGATATTATTTGCTTGTTGAAAGTAAAACGTATTAAGAATTCTATAGCCCGAAAACTATTTCTTGCAGGCGTAAGAATGTATTTTTCACCGGTGCATTCATGCGGTATTAATATGTTTACCTCGAATGGTCTGCCCAATATCGGCGTAGAACGTATTTTTACGGCGACAGAACTACAAGTTTTTGTCGAGCCAGCCGATGCGTTCGAGACCTTGCAACGTGTTTGCAAGTCCAGATGTGCGATGTACCCAAATCTTCATCAAAATTTTATCTTTAATATGATGTATAATAATTTGTTCTGCTAAGAGTAATATTTTCGGAGATATTGATGCAAGCATTTCATGGGGAATTTTTTAATCACTGATAGTTTTTAATTAATTTCAATAATAATATCATCAAAGACACACAACATTTTAATATTATTTTTTATTTTTAAAATTATGTGTCTACCCAAATAAAAATTAACTAGCTTACCATTTCGGCAGCAAATGCTAAACCGTTAAGACGGAGGAATCGCCAACTTTTAAAGCGGTTTCTATATCTTTGGAATGTGCCAGTAAATCATTTTTACTTATAATATTTTCTTTAAGTTTGTGGATATCGCATAAAAACTCAAAAGGATCGTTAGGACTATTTTATACATATTTCTCTTTTGATTTTTGTATAGGATCACTACACTACAGAACACTTTCATATTATTTTTCCAAATTGATCATAATATTTTTCCTAACTGATCCTAATTCTTTATAAAAGCTAATGAGCTATTTTATTTAAGTATGTCTATTACAATTCAAATACAATTCCGATTGTATTTGATTGTATTTGACTATTCCTTTATTTTCTAGATTCAGGCAATATTTTAGAGCCTTTTTTATTGTAGTTCAGTTGGTTTTGCCGCCCCTAAACTTTGCCGCCGTAGGCAGTTGCCTACCTTGCCTACCGCCTAGGGCCGGCCCTGCAGCGCCATCTAACATATACTTGGATGGGGTATTCACACTAAAAATATATTTATTTGAACCAAAATATGATTTCTTTGGTGGAAGTAAACCTATTTTTAACCCAAAACAAGAATATTTCTTGAAAGGAAATAAATTTCTTCTTGTATACCAAATATAGATTTCTTTCGTATAATAGTATATTATTCTATGAGCAAGTAATGTAAGCAATTTCTTACGAGAACGAAGTTTGCAGCACGAGCCGTAGGCGAGTGCTGCAAAGCGTTCGAGTGAGAAATTGCCATTACTTGCGAATGGAATACTATACTTTTTCTACGACCATGCAACGAAATTTTATAAATTAATTTGTGTGCATATATTAGGGACAGCTGTATGTCACTATGACGGTTTACAGGATTTTGACAGATTAAAATTGTTGACAATGTCGCTAAGCAGTGTATAAACAATTTGGAAATGAAAAATCCAGAGATGTGATTGGTTCTAAAGCCGTGAGGAATGAAATATTCTCACTACTGGCGGGGTATGAGGAGCTAGGAATGAAATATTTGTCATGTGTGTGGGGAATGGTTAGTATTACTTATCATAAATTGCCATGATAATGAATGCATTCCTCAATAGGAGTAGAAAATAGTATATTATTCTATGAGCAAGTAATGAAATTGCCATTACTTGCGAATGGAATACTATACTTTTTCTACGACCATGTAACGAAATTTTATAAATTAATTTTTGTGCATATAGGGACAGCTGTATGTCACTATGACGGTTTACAGGATTTTGACAGATTAAAATTGTTTGGTGCGCTTGTCACTTAGCGACGTTGTCAATGCCTTGACAATGTCGCTAAGCAGTGTATCAACAATTTGGAAATGAAAAATCCAGAGCTGTGATTGGTTCTAAAGCCGTGAGGAATGAAATATTTCTCACTACTGGCGGGGTATGAGGAGCCAGGAATGAAATATTTGTCATGTGTGTGGGGAATGGTTAGTATTACTTATCATAAATTGCCATGATAATGAATGCATTCCTCAATAGGAGTAGAAAAAATCCTTTTTTTTGGGTGGAGATTTCAACGATGCGTCGAACAACAAACCCGCAAAAAACCGTCGATTGGTACGCGCGGTAGTTTGAAAAAATATCTAATAACACTCCATAAAACGGTTCGATGATTTATTATACCATTAGCCGCATGCGTTCAGGTATGAAAACCAGTGTGTTATGATTAACGGGTGTAAAGGCGCTTTTTAATTGTCGGGAATATCAATTAGTTTCAATTATGGTATCCCACCTATCACTCCGCGCGCAGGTATTTGATAACTATGCACCGACACGCAATATCACTTTACTTGCAAGTGCCGTTTTATAAATTTATAATTATAAAATCATTCCGGAATTTATGAAAGAAGCGGCAAACGCTTTGCGCCGACGCACTATCCCGGCGCGGTGGGGCAATTAAACGCAATTTATTAAGTTTGTTAAAACGAAACGGGATGTGGAGTTTAATAATTCCCTTTATTATTAAGACGTTCTACTGGAATTCGAAATCAACGTCGTAAATTTAAGAGATTGCGTGCGCGTATTTAAAATTTTTAAGCAACAACGCCTTATTTTTTTGTTTACGTCTTTAGTGGAATGATATTGGAAAACGCCAATTGTTATTTATAGCAATGTTCGATTTATTTTAAATGATTAAATATATCGTGTTGCAATTGCCTCGGATGTAAGCTATAATTAAACCGATTAAATTATTTCTATATATTATTTTGTCTTTATTTTTCCTTCATGTACCTATTCACCAACAAAATTACTACTATAGGATAAGATACTACAATAATTTGTACTTTAATTTTCATTAAAATATAATAATGCCAATGTTATGAGTCATAAGTATGTCATAAGTCATAACTTATGACTTATGACACACATAACACAACGTAAACAAAAGAATTAGACGAAACAATTTAGTTGCGCAAGCCGTTTCATTATACTACATTATACCCGGTATCAATTTTCTCCGAAACACGTAGAGGGCGTGTCAGATAATGCAGTCATTAGAAATCATAATTCCCTCATCACGTGCGTATACCACACTCTTTCATCTTTCATTAGGGTATTGAGGCCTATCTGGTAGCATGTTCTAGATTGATTATTTAGATAAGTTACCGATATATTACTTAGTGGACGTCTTAGGCCTGGCATAATAGACGCCGAATAAGCATTTTACTATAGGCAGTTACTTTTTACTAGTCAAGTACTTTAATTTACTCTAATGATCTCTCAAGTAAATTTTTAGTTTGCGAGTACTACTACAATTGACAAGTATAAATAAATACAGTACTATTTTATGCGTTTCCCGATGTTTTGCGATCTTCAAGGTTATGATTATAATTCACCCACTGATATATCGGAGATGACGCTGCTTACCGAGAGATTTGCGACTTCGCACATTGGGGTATTAGACCCAAAAATTTGGCCATAAATCAAATTTCTAAATTGTTAAATTCCGAAAAGTAAACCAGTTTCTGGGATAGGTAAAAGACCAATGTATTAGAAGGCGGCAATATTTTTTCACCTGAGCCCTGAGCCACGTGTCCTTGTAAGCCAAAAGTTATATTTTACTATGGCTGAACATAGATGCACATAAGTTGACGCTCTTAAAAACGGTTGTATTTTAACGATAAATGTCACTTTTTTGTTATACATTCTTTAGAACCAAGTATGAACTTTCATTCGACATTATTTTTATTAAAATTTACCCACAATTTTGTTTATTGCAGGGCCGAAACATTCGCTGTTATAAAAAAACAGTTTTATGCGGAACTTGAGTGTTTTAGTTTAGTGTTTAGCTTTGTTAAGCTTTTGAAAGTGGTTCAAATTATAGTATACATAATTGACATTACAACTACAGAAAAATCTGCTGCGGATAGGTGCGGATGGGGTTATTGTGATGTTATTTCTAATACGTTGTAAAGGAAAATCCAAAAATTCATGTACCGGCTTATATGTAATTTGGTGCAATTTCGTGATACCGTGATAGTAGAGGTAATTTAGAACATATTTAACCATATTTAGCTATATACAAATGGTTTCTGTTATCGAGATATTGACAACTTTATGTTCAATGCATCTTGTATGTTGTAAATGCCGTTCTGTACGTATATTTTTCCGTTTTGGATCATGTATAGCAAACAACCCCGATGACCAATACTCTTAAAAATCATCCGAAAAAACCTTAAACTTAGTACTTGTATATGCATTTCTTGGAAATTGGTTGCTTGAAGCCAATCGGATTCATATTCAAGGCAAGAAAATACTTCGAAAGCATCTACTACGCATACATAGTTAGTTCACTGGTTTAAATTGGATTCTTGTTGAGGAGAGACAATAGTAAGTTTGTGAATAGAAACTTGTTAGGCGTTTTCGATAAATGTGTTTATGCGGAATGCGAATGCGGGTTCAAAACATGCGTTAAGGTCATACGACTAAAAAACGACCGTTTCAGCTTGAAGTATGATGAAATTTAGAGTTTTTATGGAAAGAATAAGTATAAATATTAGACAATTTTGAAATAATACTAAAAATAATAGATTTTATAGTGATAAAAATGGTAATATAGCTACTTAACGTCTAGCTACTATCACGTCTTAAAAGGAATGCATCGAAAGGAGAACAGCATGAATAGCATATGTACCGTTTCAATACACAATATCGACTGGTGTAAACTTAAATTGTCTTCCTCTACGACTAGTCTTTAAAAATAAAAAAAAATTTCAGGATTTTCTTACAACATAACAGACCCAAACATGTTATCTCATATAACTCAAAAACGACATGTTTGTTCAATTTTAAATCCGTATATGCCGCGTATTTAAACTGGACATGCCATATAATATTTTATGAATTTGACACGGTAAAACATAATAGAAATAAAATCACAAAAAAATATTGATGACAAATGTTGTAGCAGTAATTAATTTACAATAGATGTAGTGCAGTGAAGAACAATTTTTAATACAGTTTTCCTTTTCCTATTCTGTACTGTTTTATTGTGTTTATTAAATTATTAACCTTCAAATTCTTAGTATGAAGGTTAAATTGTTATACATAAATAAAACAACACATCTAAAGCCTTTTTAGGTGAAAAAATAATTTTGGCCAGGTATTCAGGTCAAATGCCCCACTGTGCTTCGTTTGAAGTTTTGAGTTTTTGGTTAAAGCTTTCTATCTTACAAAGGAAGAACATTTTGTTATTGCGCATATCTAAAAGAATGCCAAGTTGCATAGTTTGCAGCATTGGGTTTGTTGATTATTTCGTAAGATAGACGGTGAAAACGTCTAAATAAATCAAAGGATTTACAATATTTGCGTTGATATATCTCACGATAAAATATGCGCTTTTAAACTAAGCTAAGCTTATCCATTTTTTAGGTATAAAGGTTACTTGATTTATTGGCAATTGTATATTTAACTAATAGTGTCATCTGTATAATTATCATAGTTCGTTGGCATCGTTATTGCCAAGCTTTGACAAGTTGAAATACCAATAACAAAAATACAACAAATACTACTACAATTGTGAAAAAATACAGATTATGGAATAGAAACGGTGGTTACTATATTTAGAATGTAGGGTATTTTGAGGGTACCATGTTGTAGTACTGGTAGTACTGTAGTAAACTGTGAACTTCGTCAAATGTTTGGGATAAAATAATGACAAAATCTTATTGTAGATAATTTTACTCTACTTTAGCCTACTGTGATAAAAACTTACATGGCAACTAGTGAATAAAGGATATAGATATAGAAACAACCTAAAAGTTAACTTAACAATAGTGGCCAAATAATTATACTTAGTATTTACAATGCACACATTGTAACACCGTTTTTAAGTAACTTTTTTGCAAAGTTTGATCGTTTTTTCATCAAAATATGACAGAATGACGTTTTCGGTGCATTGTGAATACAAAGTAGAAAAAACACTTTATACATTTTAATTACATTACTCTCCGTGTAAAAGAAATGCAAATAGTGCCTAGAATGCCAAACTAACTAACTAACTAAGTAACGATATCGAATGTCCGATCGCAATCGGTAAGTAATTTAAAATACCATCTCGGCAGGTCTTACGTGTTTCTCAAGAAAACTGACTGAAAGGAGTAACTGAAACCTGTCCGTGTGCCACCGCCATCAGATAATCAGATAGTGGATCTGATAGTTGGCCACTGGAGTCATTATCAATTGCACAATAAACTGCCTGCGACTTGATATCACACGTCAATCTTAATCTGTTCGAACGACAAAGCCACCGAGAAGGTGTATTGTACTTTTAGCGTTATATATGAAACGGGAAAGAAAGTACGAACGATAATGAATCGGCCATTGTTGCCCACGCAATTAACGTAACTAGAAATCAAATTAAATCAAATGTAAATTTAATGGTCCACCAATGGTGTAACAGATTTTTTTTTTACGAAATATCTTACTTCTAATTGTAACAACTACCGATTATTATAATTATTAGACCACTATTTTTAACTTAACTTTTTACTTTATCATACGCGTATGATGAAGTATTGTAATCGTGCCGAAAAAAATGAGATTTTAGCGGAAATAGGTCTTTTTGGGTCACCTGATCATTTTTGACCAAGGTACAAAAAATGTCTGTGTGTGTGTGTATGTGTGTATGTGTGTGTGTGTTCTCGATTTTTGTGGAGACGATTCCGGAGAAACTACTGAAGGTATCGGGACGAAACTTCATATTTAGAAGTTTCATGACTAAACTTAGAGCTGAAAAGCTTTTGGTTCAAAAGGGTCCAAAGGAACTGAATGTGCCTCTAAGCATTTTTCAAGGATTTTGCAAATAAGCCGCCATTTCTGTAATTTCCTCAAAATAGTTAAATTATAAATTAAAGTAGAGGAAATGCTGAATAATTTATGTCTGCGTTATTTTTTGGTAAAATTAATAGTTTAGCTGCAAGACCAAATTCTATTTGATCGAGATCGGTCGCATCTGCATTGATATAATACTATATACTGAGCTAGGATTTTCCAAATATTGTCAGTCTAATGATAGTACCGGTAGTGTCAAATACTGATGTTTCGACAATATCTCACTATATCTACTGTCAATAGTAAAAAGATCTCATATTGTGATACCGTGTACGGTCCTTGCCTGACGGCGTCGGATAGGCAGCGTGTTCAGCGTGTCCAAAATGCATGCGTTCTGTTTGTTTTTGGTTTGAGGAAGTATGATCATATATCGAATGGGCTGGGCGACTTGGGGTGGTTGAACATGGATAACACTAGCACTAGGGTGTTGCATGCAGAAATATTATATCATAAGTTGCTATCCAAGAGGATCCCACAATGCCTCATGCGGAAGATACGTTGTAGAACGGATGTCCATAACCTTAATTTAAGATTCAGGGGTTTGTTTGCTCCACCTGCCCATCGCGCTGAGCTGTATAAACGGTCATTCTCTTACCAGGTCAGTCACATATACAATGGTCTCAGGGAAGATATGAAAAAATTATCGTTATCGTTTTAGGGGAAAGATGACGTGTTGTCTGTTTGCTCAACAGGGGGGGCTTTAGGCATGGCACGCACATCGGAGGCTGTTTTAATTTTATTTTTAATGGGCATGTGCGATGCTTTGTTGAGTTGGGTTTGCTACAATTACGTGTAATTAGACTCTAGAGTAATTTTTTTGTTATAGTTTTTGTTTGGATAAGTTCTCTCTGACACCTGAACTAGTAATTTTCATGATCTGTAATCAGCGTAAAGCCAAATGAATTATTTCGTTTAGATGAATCCTGAGCATCTGAGATAGTATCCGCGCATGCCGCCAGCGGAAGTGATAAATCACTGATCTCGAGATGTCACTCGGACCAAGATCAGGATATACGGTTAGCGGTTAACGAAACGCTCTAGATATTGATTGCGATATGACCGTAAATAGTCCCTATAAACGCACTTCGCCGCGCTACGTACCATTAACATTTTGCTAATCAACTCCGAACGATTTATAATACGCACTTTGTAGATTTATGTAGTCATTTGTATTACAAATGTCTCCTTGAGCGTTTCAGAGTTTTATGCTGAATTAAGCGGTAAACTGTCACAGCAAACCGAAGAAGAAAGATAATGTGCACAAATTGAATACAAGATCGGCGCTTTGAAACCCATGACTTGTCAAGAATAATCGGAAAATGTTCATGCATGTTGCCTGGCATTGAATCACTGTCAGATAAATGGAGTGATTGTTAGATAGCTGTTTCTCTATTCAGAAAGTTGGCAATATGCAAGGGTTAAAAAATGGCTGTAATTAGTACAATTTTAGAGATAAATAAATGAATAAAAACAAAAGATGCGCCACGCAACTCCCACTAAGGGGTTGTTGGTACAACTAACCTAAATAGCAAATCCAACAGATTTGACAACAAAAACACGTCAAGAATTTTGTCACATGTAACGTCAAATTTGGCATGAATCTTTGCGGTAATTACATTTTTGTACTAATACTGATTTCGAGAATTAGTGCCCAAAAACTACGTAAAGTTCCCGATAAGCTGGACAATGAAATATCACAGATTATTGGTGGAAATGATTGTAATGTAACTGAGTATCCATACTATGTAAGTTCTTAAACAGGTAAGTTGTTGAATTATAAATACACATCAGAGTTCTCAAGGTTTTATTAGATCTTTTTGGTGCGAAGGAGGAAAACAGCCGCGTTTGCGCTGGTACTGTAATATCAGTGAAGTTCGTTTTAACAGCAGCGCATTGTTGCAACGAAACTTGTGATGGTTATGTGATGACAAATCCACTACCAGAGCACAACAGAGAATACTGGTCATATGAACAAAGAAGATCAATACAATCGTGCCGGATGCATGACGACTATAACTCGACTTCTTTTGAATATGATTTCTGTATGATAAGAGTAGGTAGGTGTTTCATTACGATACATTTTATATTTCATCAGAATATTTCTTAGTTGCAGACATCTTTAGGCCAAGATCAGGAAGTAGTGAAATTAGCAAATTCAACCTTGCTAAAAGAAATGTTTGATGATAAAGAAGCAGATGTGCTTTTGATGGGTTATGGCGACCATTATTACGAAGGTGAACATACCAAAGCTGATGTAACGAAACCTTTTCAATGCCTAAACATAAAAATTGCTACTGGTACTGCTTGTGGTAATGGGACTCTACTGACTCTACTGACTGATGATGTGATGTTTTGTACGATTGAATCATCATATCAGGGCGAACAATCAGCTGCTCCGGTAAACACTGCTTTGCTACACACAACGAAATTTTGGCTCAATTCAAAGCTAGCTTAGGGGAACACTTTTTTCAAAACCTGTAACTTTTTCAATAATAGCTCTAGGCAAATCAAATTTGGTATGCTTTAAGGGCAGATATTTAACTAAAGAAAATTACAAAACGATGCTACAACTCTTAGTTACTTCTAAATTACACTTAAAAATGTAAATTAATAACACAAAACAAAATGGTAATGACTGTGATAGTATCAATGAGAGTCGGGTTTTCTTTGGATTGGTGAGGTTTAATACAGTGTATGCTCCACATTATTTTCAAAACAACTACTCTCTTATATCATAACGATAGCTTCCTTGAAGCAAATATTTAGGTTGTTTTATATTAGAGAAATATTCTTATTGCAAGTATATGTTGTCTTAAAAGAAACATATTATGTTAAGAATGTTATTTTGTTAACATTAGACTATTTTTCTGTGTGTAATCTCCGTAATTTGACGTGTCAATTTTAGGGAGATTCAGGAGGCCCAGCGATCTACAAAGGTGTCCAAGTTGGTGTCATTTCCAATGGACTTCTTGGCTACAAGACTTACATTAACAGAGTCGATGCTGTATTACATTGGATAGAACTTATGCGGAGTGCAAGCCATGGATGTTTACCTGACTTTAATGTAATATTTATCGGTACATCAATGATAATTGTAGTGATATAAGTAGTCTATCTAAGAATGAGGTTGTAACTATGTATATACAATTAAATATGTAGTCTTTCTTTACTTTTACACTGGTCTAATTATACTTGTTGACGAGGTGTTTGTAACATTAGTTGTATTAATGGTAACGGAAACATTTTATGGTCATATCAGATCAGCAAGTCATTTAGTTCTTTGATATCTTCTCTGATAAATCTCTTCTTGTATACAAATATTGCTTGAGTTAAATTAAATAGATTCATCTCTACAAGCAGATGAACTAGAGCATTCACTGAAATAAATATTGTTGGCGTCAAAGAAATATATTTTGATCCAAAACGATAAATACAAAAGAATATATTTTCTTAAAAACAAGAAATCCTTTCCATCTGTGTAACAATATTTCTGTACAAACCGCAATATTCCAGCAAATAAATATTGCTAATGCACATTGCGGCGGCGGTATTGATTAGAATGCATTTCCAAATCATTCAATCAATTACGGGAATAGTACGTGATACTGGCGGCTGAGAACTTCACACAAAGTCGAATAACCGCCGAGCCCAGTTGCGGTAAGGTAGGTATAAGGTAATGCACCAGCCGGCGTTTCGAAAAGCATACATCAAATAAATTAAACTATTTGTTTGTTATCGAGACGGATTTGTACGTGATGCTATGTACCTGGAATATAATTACCTGCGGTGGTAGAACGCTCTCGTGTTACATTTTCGTTCGTGGATGTTGCAAGCGAATAAACGGACCACAATTACCATTTGTCAGCGTACTTTTACGACGCCCGCCATCCGCATGCAGATAAAAGTCAATAAATAATGATGATACCGTCCCGTTTACTAAAAGGGGAAATACCATTCGACATAAGAATGTTACTGTAGTACTCTAGTTACTCTAGTACCAACATAGAGAAAAAAATCCTTGCTAGTAAGGCTACGTGAGGTGTTAATTACGTGAGGTGTTTTTGGCACTTTTCCAACCCTCCCTCCCCCTCTGCTGAGATGTCGTGAGATTTAGCTCAACCCCCTCCTCCAGTCTCACGTGAGATTTTTCAAAATATGTGTAGATGCGTTGGATTTATATTTAATTTTATAATAATTTTATTTGACTAGTTGAGACTAGTATTTGAGATTGCTTAGAAAGTAGGCTAGAATCACAGTGAGAATTGAGCAATAAAATACTTACAAAATACCTACATAATACACAATATTCCAAGAAGACGGTTTACAATTTTTAAGTTAACATAATTAGTACAACTTAGCAGGTTTTAGTAACTGACGTTAATAATTAATAAAAATTATAACAATTTTTTTTGCAATTTGCGCAATGTTTTTTCTTATTTCACAAAAAAACACATTTGACTCCGTTCTTTTTCAGTCTTTGCTTTGATAGTATTTATGAAATAGATAGCGGTCAGAGGTAAATAAATTTCTCAGTCTAGCTGCTATAATTTTTTCAATTTTGTTGATGTATTAAGTTGAAGAAAATCTGCGGCTATAATATTGTACCCACAACAATTTAGTGATTTATTTATATGTGATCTGGTCTACGGAAAGGGCGCTTATGTGCGAAAACCGGTTACCGAGATAAGCGCTGGTAAAGTGTTGAACAACGGCGCGCTCGTTTTCTTCCACAAATCTACACACTTGGTGATCTGCTGTGTTGCTGTCACTTTGGATGACGAATGTTGAATTTTGCTTCCAAAATTCCTCATGGGATACAAGAAATATCCAGAATGGATTTTTTAGAACTATTGAAAGTAGAGAAAACTTGGTTATTCTTAGCTTAGAAGAAGCAGGAAACTCTAACAATGAGTTAGAACAGGGTATTCTGATTTATCTGGACGAAAGAAGTATGGAAGTTGGGAGGATTGTGACGTTTTGTAAAATATAATATTGTACATGTATCACAAGGTACATATCTTCCACGGCCATAACAAACCAGTTCCGGCTAAGCGGCCCAGCGGCCCTTGAAAGGTATAACGCAATACAACTATTTTAGAATTTGTGAAAATTGAATGGCGAAGATGAAAAAAATTGCGAATAGTGAAGAATTTGAGCAGGTTACTCTTATTTTTGAAACATTGAGTAAATAAATGTGAGACATTTTGTAACCAGTTGGATTATAACTCGAAAGGCAGTGGTACACATTCAACACCGTTCGTAACTAAGTAGCGCCAGAACCGCTAAAAAAAGTTGAAGAAAAGGAAAAGTAAAGGTAACTGCCAAACAAGTCCGCATGTAGGTACATCACTGGCTAAAACTGACCAAACAAATCATAAAAAGAAACGGAGTGAAAACGTAGATGCTAAAGACACCAAGAAGACGAAAAATTAGATAGGTTGAATTCAATATAAATATTATTTCCTATAAGAATAGATTATTTATTATTTTGTAAATTATCATTTGGTTTGTATTTTATAAGAAATTTCGTTTCTCTAATTTATTTTACTACGTACAAGAAAAAATAGCTAAAATAATTTTTTTACATTTTGTGTTTTTATTGTGTGTACTCTAACTTCAAATACGAATAACTCGGCCGTTAAGAAAGCTACCAGGCTGGGCTTGGGTTCGTTAGAAAGAGGGGAGTTTTCTCTATTCGAATCACCCAAAACCTCAAAATCGACCTCTTGATACATAAACCCCTTTTTCGTAGACCAGAGGTCACATATAGTTTTCCTGTCATAGATCAAATCCCAATTAAAATTGCAGTGATATGTAGAATTTTTTAACTTTGTTTCTAGAAGCTTTAATATTTAAATTTTTATTTTGTTATTTTTTTGTCTGTAATGAAATCACAGAAAACGAATTAGCTTTGTTTTTTAGAACGTTTCTCTCAACGTGGTATATTTTGTTGTATTATTCAAAACCAGTAAATTTGTTTACCATCTTCTTGAAACCTAAAATATTTATTAGTCTTTCGTCATACCTCCACCACAAATTTAGAAATAAGTTGTTTCCTTAATAGTCAAACTTACACATGAGCGAAATATTGCATAATTCAAATAAATAAATTACTTCATTAGAGATAACATTATTTCTGGATGAAAGTGTATTTACATATTTACTAAATCTATTTGGTACAAAAACAAACGTATATTTGACAAAATTATGGTAAGGAAACGAGTTAAAATTTACAACATGAATTATTTAAAAGAATGAATAAAACTAGATACAAATACACTACAGTGTATGAACAATTTGTTTTCGGAAAATAAAAATTTAAAAAGTTGATGATAACTCATCAAACATGTTTTTTTTCAAATCAAATAACAATTTTAAAAAAATCGTTAAAAATCGCCATTCCGAAGTTAGAACCATTTGATTACTGGATAATAGATTTTTTGCATAGTTACTGAATACAAATTGACATTTCTATAGGTTTTTATTGCGTTGATTTAGGGAAAAATGAGGTCAAAATGTCAAACAAATTTTACAAATTTATGATGGATGTACCAAACGTAGTTGAAATGAAAAGGATCTCAAACTAATCTTCAACTTAAATATTTTACACAAAGTCTTAAACAATAATCGCTTCTCTTATTTGAAAATATGATGCTCTATCATGTTCATCAAATCGCGTAGTAAACATAACTAAACATAACCACGTAATAAGTAGTAAAGTCACCAGTAACCTATAAATACCAAAACCCATACGTTACCAATACGTTTAACCTATACATACAACGATAACAATTCCAATATAAGCATTACAGCATTATCGGCGACGTATGTAAACCGTACAGGTGACTCTCGCATAAATAAGGCACTTTCTCTAAACTACGATCGGTTAATGCGAGTTACAACAGTTGACACTGCTAATGTGTCCCTTGATCACGGTGCCTGACTTACGGCAATCACCGCGTGGCTGTAGCCGGTGGAACCCCGTACGGATTATACGGACAGGTAGCCGGTCTTCGGGCTGCTGCCATTTGCGGGCAGGTGCACCTTTGTTCTTCGGCGCGCTACTGAAAACGTCTATAAATCACGGGAGCGTCAACCGACGCTGAAAAACAAAACGAAAATACATCTACGTATACCGAGTGTGCCGATGAAACGTGATCCGAATTGCAAAATCGTAATGCGTGTTGTGCAGAACGGTAGGATTGCGGAGTACTTATGCCGGCCATCGAGTAATGATGACAATTACTTGGAAGTGAGATTTTTCGAATAATTTATTGCATACACAACTAGAAAATTTTGACCCAAAGAAATCTGGTGTTTCAATAGAAAAAGGTTTGGTAGAAAGGATATTTATTTGTGCCAAACAACTTATGTTTTCAGTTAAAATTTACAATTTATATATTATAACGAACGAGATTTATTTAGTTCAAATAACTATGATTGTGTTGAGTGCAAGAATTATAATTCTTTAAATTAACGAAATTGTTGGTTGAGTTAAAATGCGGTATTTTAAGGGTGCGATAAATTGTTCTTTGCTTAAAGAAATTATTAGTTTGTTGAAGGAATTAATTCTGGACCTATTATTGACTAGAACTTTTCGGAGGGTACAGTACAGCAAAATCTCCACGTGTCACCACCTTTTAGATATCGTAAATCCTCGGGCAGTGATTGGTCATTCCAGTTGGTTTTTCATACAGGGTGAGTTAATACTACCCGGCGGTCGATAATTAATAAGTCGTTTTAGAAAAAAAAATATTTTATACAAAAGTTGTTTGACAAGTTTGAAAGTATGTACATTTTTTAAATGGAACATCCTGTATTTTTTATTATATTATGAATACTATTAAATTAGTTTATCCAACCGTGTATCTTGCTAAGTCACAGCGTTAATAGTTCGAGAGATATTCACTGTTTTTCGAAAGTTTGCGCGTTGTAGGGTCTTTTTAAAAACTATGTAAAAACGACATTTTTGCCGATTTTGTTTTTAAACTATCTGAGACAATAGTCAAAGCCAGTAGGTAGATGATAGTATCCAAAGACATTAGATACACTATACTTAGGAAATTTTGCTGTTTTTCAAATGGCGCTTGCTCGCGTTTTTTAAACGCAACACTCTGTATAATATGTGTAGGAAATGTTAGTGTTTTTCAAATGGCTTTTCCCGAGTTTTTTAAACGGAACACTCTGTATAATATGTTGGCTGTAATAACCCCTTATTTCGCTCCAATTTACATCTAGTATGTAATACACCAAATGTTACTATTTTTTGTGATATTTGCAATTGTAAAATTTAATCTTGCTGTGAATAAGGTATTTGGTAGTTTGATGTAAAGTCTTCAAGTGGCGATAGATAATTAATATCTTAATTAATAAGATAATTTAGAAACGATTTCACCAATTAATAAATAAAATTTTACCAATTTTATATGAAATTTTGTAAGTATATTTTTCCGTCAAACGTATAGCAACCGAATACGCGATTTAAATATTTCAAATTACCGCTAAAGTATACCTTAAAATTTAGGGTATAAACCCTATACTTTTGTGTTAACTATCGTGAAAATTTGATGACTTCTGAGTGTTGAAAATCAGATTTTCTTTAGTGTGATTTATGTGCTCACATACAAAAACCACCATTAGATTCAGATTTTCATTCATAGCAAAAAAAATCTATTAAAAACACTACCAAATGACCCACTTTCCACTCACATTATCTCAATATTACTCATACTATCATTCATATTATCCCAATTTTGAATTGTCTCTCCAGAAAAATAACCTATTTTAAACCAATTAACATTAGTAAGTAGATATTGTTGGTTGCTTTTTGTACTGAATACAAATCCGTTCTCAAACGTAGCTCATCAAAACAGGTTTTAACGTTTCTGTTTGTTTTTGTGTATGAGCGCACATACTATTACAATGAAACGTCTCCGCACAATTTTCACACAAGTGAACACTTTTCACGATAGTCCTCCTAAATATACACTGTTTCGGGATTACTTTGGACCCTAACTGAAGTTACTACTTATATATGTCACATCATGCTACCCATCACAATGTATACAGAGCAATATTAAGGTACTAAATAGCATACTACTCTTTAAATTGCAAATATCACCAAAACTAGTAAAAATAGATATACGATATAGTGAATATAAATTAAAAATAACGTAAGAGATATTTCAATTAATAAATAATATACAGGATGTTCCATTAAAAAATCTCAAGAAAAAACCATTTAAAAATGTTTAAAAACTAGTGCATGCCACGAACTAGTGCATTTTTTAGACAATATCTGCAAAACTGTAGTATGAACGTAGTTTTTAAGAAAGGCCTGCAAAACTAGAGTATTCAATGAAGTAAATATTGTTGGCGTCAAACAAATATGTTTCACTATATATGTTTTACTATAAAGCCAATAAATTGTTTCATTAGTGACAGTGCGTTCATAGCTACTCTGTAAATTACCTCCGGTGGCAAAAATATTAATTTACTCGAACTCCTTTAAACAATCTGTACTCAATTTACTATACGATTGCGACCGAAGAAATTGAACAGAAGATTTATCTATATTACCGTACGCCAACCTTAATTCAGGTATTTGCTTACCATCGCCGCACTAAATTATCCGGAAGGCTTCGAAAATAAACGTGGGCGTATCTATCCTTGTGTCTTGTGCGCCCCCAGGAGAAAAATCGCTACCCGGCCGCATGTATTTAATAATTGGTTTCAGCGAGTCGCATGCGTATATCGCGCAAAAGCATACGTATACCTACATTATTCGCATCGTGTATCGTTTCAAAAATAAAACGGCCATTTAATGGATACGTCCAGATTGAAAGCAATTAATTACGATACCAATTAGCTGCGCAGTCATAAATATAGGCACAGATACGGTTCTTTTTCTTCCAATCCACCGCGAACCATTCATTGGCCAAGGCAAACAGAACGGATTGATTAATCAATATATATTCCGTATGAATGTCGTTCTTTCTTTGATTCAAGTAAAAATAAGATTGGTTATTGCAGTTGGTTGTAATAGCAGGTTTTCTACTAAAATTGCTGCGAACACAACACTTGTTGCAATCTGTAGTCAACTAGTTACGTTTCTGTAATACATATGTATAACATAAAACTGAGAAAATATTTATACGTCGTAGACAAATGGTTGGTTCCGGCAAAAGGCTTTCGCCTAGGCAAAAGCTATTTGCCCAAGCCGTTGTTAGGCAAATAGCATTTCTATAGAAATCGATCGTCTTCTCTTCCTTCCTCTCTGTCAGTTTTGCTCATTTGTATAATAAAAACTCTTCGATGACAGGCATTGCCATACATATTGCAGCAATATTTTTTTTATTTTTCTGTGCTGATTTGATTCATACCTAAAAGTAACCTAAAAGTCTTGTTTTAGTAGAATAAAATCCATATGAAATCGTATGAAAATTAAATGCTATTTGCCTAACAACGGTATTGACAAATACATTTGTCGTGGCAAATTGCATTAAAAATATAAATAGAGATTCCATATCTATTTGCCAAGGCAAATAGCTTTTGCATAGGCAAAAGTCTTTCGCCTAAAATAACCATTTGCCTACGACATATATACAAATACTCGAAAATGTACTATGGTTACAAGTTACTACAATTTAACAGTTCTAAGAGTTTCTTATGTCAAATTGCTTACGATATGAGTGATCGAACGCACGTGCGTGTGAATTTCCAGTTAAATGTGGAAGCGACACAGCACAGGACAATATAATTTATATTAGCGGACAACGAGGTAAAACAAATACCGTACTAATGAAGCACGCACTTTAGAGTGTCATATAAATCAAATTTTCAGAAATAAGTCCTTTACACTCCAGTTCAACTCCACTAAATTTGCCCGCGGTTCTTTTGCTTGAAGCTTAATACGTCGACCAGCACAAGTGCCGGATTTCAAACACCACGTACGATATTTACAGAGTCCGTCATAAAACTAATACTAATAATGAACGTTGTTACATTGTTGTGGACATTTAATGTCGAGTATAAAATAATAAAAAAGAATGTTCTTTAAAAAGCTATAAAAGCTTAACTATCATAAGCAGATACACATCATATGGAGATAACAGTTGAACTTATGCTATTTTATGCATTAAACCAATCTTTATTCTGGCCTGAAACACTCAAATAAAGTAAAAAGAAACTGTTCGTCTGCAATATTATTATCTAATACTTGGAAAGTATATTTGTTAATAAGAAAGAAGATAACTATTATTTCTTTTCTTTAAAAATGAATAGATATCTTAAGAAGGAATATTTGTTTAAAAAATATTGAAATACATTTGTAACAAAAATTCCTTATATTGTCTGAATTTGGGACGTTTTCCTTACCTACAATCAGTCATTTATAGATGTGGCTTTATAGCCGTTTTACACTACGCAATTTACTGCACAATTTAATACACAATTTGTGCAGTAAGTAGGTACAACAACATCTTAAACAGAAATTGTGACGTATTTTCTTATGCTGAGTAGTTTGTCTGGGAATTGAACCATTTTCTGTTTACAAATTTCAGTTGCTTACTATCTTCTTGTGTAACTTCTTGCGCAAGAATTCCGCAAGTGTAAAACGGCTCTTACTTTTATGACAGACCCCGTACAATAGAAGATCAGTCAATACTGCTAAACACCTGTAATCCGACAACTCCTCTTTTTTGAAACGCGCAAACCTCGACTTCGGAAGCTTTTATTTGCTTGAATAGGTTTATCGAGTGTAGACATATGGCACACGCGATTGCTTCTTTATTTATAAACATTGTACCCGTTGTCTGTGTGCGGTTTGAAACCACGTGGTCGCGCACCGGGTTCTATTCATATCACCGCAAAACATGCAACATGTCTAGCTTATTTAATTATTCCATTAATTTTATATTTGATTGACAGCCATTGTGAGCGCACTTTATCGAATTTGTGGGTTCTTTCCTCGCTGTGTGTACGTGTTTTTTTCGTTTGAGATCGACGTTGGCGTTGTTATGGTGTATCTACCTATAGGTAATTATGTAAAACGTCATTACCGGCGTCATTGTACGCGCGACTGTACAGTAATTGACCGAACACATGCAATAACGTATTCTCTTGGCGTATTGTAGTGTGTCAGCGCCGATAATTCTGTGGCTAATCGGCAGTCGCAATTATTGATAGACGATCTAACGTATTGGTCCGCGTGTCATTAAAATTACCACGCGTCGTTTATGAACTCGATGTCTGTATGTGTGTACACAACGTACACATTTGTGACGAGTGCATTATTAAACAAACAGATAAAATTTTTACGGAGAGAATTTGTATGTAGGTAATCAATAATCATACACAAAAAGCTGTGAATGTTTCTCCGAAAATCAGATGATTGTTTCCTAAAATTGGTTGTATACATAATAACAGAACATGACGTTTAATTACCCATTGGTAAAAGCTGTATTTGTATTATTTGCTGCGAATATATAATATTGATTTCCATTTATATTATAGGTTTCCTTGACATTGAAAATTAAGAATAGAATAAAAAATCAGTTAAAATACAAATTTTGATATTGGCTTTTTACTTTATTATACGCAATATGATGAAGTATTGTAATCGTGCCGAAACAAAAATTGAGATTTTAGCGGAAATAGGTCTTCATGGGTCCCCTGAACATTTTTGACCAAGGTACAAAAAAATGTCTGTGTGTGTGTATGTGTGAGTGTAAACGATTTTTGTGGCGACGATTCCGGAGAAACTACTAAAGGTATCTGGACGAAAGTTCATATTTAGAAGTTTTATGACCAAAATGAGCTGAAAAGCTTTTGGTTCAAAAGGGTCCAAAGGAACTGGCTATTTACTCTTAGCATTATTCAACGATTTTGCAAATGAGTTCTGTAATTTCGTCAAAATAGATAAATAATAAATTAAAGTAGAGGAAATTTGGTATAATTTATGTCTATGATATTTTTTGGTAAAATAAATAGTTTTGCTGTAGGAGCAAATTCTATTTGATCGAGATCGTGTCTGTATTAATATAGGATTTGCCAGATATTTTTATTCTTATGACAGTAGCTGGAGTTAAAGGCTGAAAGGCTTTTTTTTTGTTAAAGGCTTTTTGACAATACCTACTGTCAATATCTGTCAAATCCTGGCTAATTCGTTTTATTTTAATGCAAACACGATCGATCTCGATAGAATCTCATGCAGCTAAACTATCAATTTTATATATTGTATGATAAAGTCATGTGCCTGGCCACATTTTTTTATTTTTTATTTCTCATATCGTATTTGATACAATCATAAAAATTATAGTTCATTTTTAAAAACATGCTCAGAAATTGAAAAACTTAAGAATCACTTTTGCAACAATGAATTTTAGTAATTGTTCATAATTTGATTAAATTTATAAGAAAATTGCAAAGCTGGTTGTCTTGTATTGATTCTTCGATATTCAACTGTATACTTTTCTCGTAAAAACTAAATTATTTATGCAATAATAAAAATTAAAAATACTAATAAAATTCATTTTTCGCATTTTTCTCTGAAATTTTGAGGTTATGTTAGTAGTAACCTCTCCAAAAACTATAATTTTTTTCATAATCTACAACTTTTATATTGGATACTATTTGATTATAAGACAAAAACTGATTATTTTGCTTTCGTATCTTATCTGTATATTAGCTTTTATACTCTAATTTAATGGTTACAGCATTAGTGTAGAAATGTCTGTTTCTTTTGTATTTTTTTTTTCATACAATTTAAAGGTATAACCAGTTTTGCAATATCTTCAAAATTTTTAACAAATTATGAACAATTACTTAAAAATTCATTGTTGCAAAAGTAATTTAGGTGTTTTTTTTTATTTTTGAGCATGTTTTTAAATAGGAACTATTATTTTTATTATTGTATAAATATGTACATGTAAAAACAACAAAAATTGCCACCAGAAAAACTCCGTACGAGGTTTTTTCACCTCAGAATAACTAAATATCTCTAAAACTTCTTGTTTTTTGAAGATAAAAAAATGTATGCTTATTTAAGACACAAAAAGGCACGCTTTCACAAAATATTATCAAAATTGAATTATTGTTGCGACAATGAAAAATACAATTTTGAAAAATACCAGTTTTGGCTTCCAATCAGTTAATTTGTCTGAGTAATATTTGTGTTTTGATTCTTTACTACAAAGAAATCTAAGTTTGATTCAATATTTATAGCAAGAAGAGATGTATTTACCTGAAAAAAATATTTTCACTTTTACTTAAAAATAGGCACCTTTAAAAGGAAAGTAATTTTTGTTTGTATCCAAATAGATTTATTTGACTTAAATAAATAATCGAAATAAATTAATCTCTACAAGCAAATAAACTAGAGTATTCAATAAAGGAAATATTGTTAGCGTCAAAGGAATATGCTTTGATCCAAAAGAATATATTTCTTATAAAGAAGCAACCTTTTCTGTCTTTTATCTGTGTGCATGAAAAACTGAAAGATATCAACAAAAAAATAAAATAAATTAACCTGATGTATTAACATTTAACATTACTTTATCATCAGTTAAGTGATTCTCTCGGACTACCGCGTACATATCAACGAACGCTGCTGACTAGAATTTTCCGATTCCATGTTCGGAGAGTGCACATGCCCGACCACGTGAAGGAAATAAACGACGCCTTCAGTGGAAAGCATGCGCATTTTATGTCCGTTGCTAGACGACAAGTGCTCGAACGCCCCCACACATTGCATGATTGACACTTCTTTTATTCAAAAGGGAGGGAAGTCGGCCGTAATTGGCCGGATGGAGCTACACGCGTCGACACGATTGGCCGAACCCTGCACACCGGAAGTGAAAGCTATTTGCAATGTAGAAGTGGGAACTTGTTGTGTAAAAGTGACTCGACTATGGCAATTAGCCACATAGGTAAACAGATACCTCCTATTGAATATGTACGAAAACCCATCAATACATATGAATTCACATTTCTGTAACAGTTATTATTAATAATGAATTAATTATATTAAACTCATAAAATAATCATTATTGACCTGTTATGTTAATTTAATAATAAATAATAAAGTATACCTACATATAAGAAGAATATAAGAGATACTAAAACAATCGCACCTAATTCCGACACTAAACGTATGTTTTTAAACATTTATTCTTAGTACAAATTTCCATATAGAGCTATTGATATATTGTTAATATTCCTTAAGAAGTTAGAACCATTTAAAATACAGTTTTATTAATATTTTGTTATTTTTAAGGTTTTGAAAAAATAAATAAGTCCTTATGAAACATTTTAGTCACCAATACTGACGTACACATAACAATAATTACGTTCTGAGAAAGAAAGTGTGGGAATAAACACCCACCTAGAAGATAGTTCAATATTGTAGATCTCACATTTAACTTTTTTATAGAATAATATAACACAAAAGTCATTTTGGAAAACAAATTTCAACAGGTAATTTCGTTTTTCGACAATTTTTCAATGATGACTCATTCCTATTACTTAAGTATTCTTTTGTTTTCAAGTAATGCAATGAGAAATCTGTATCATTGAACGTTCTTGTCTCAAAAATACCAAAGTTGTGTCAAATTTTTGAACGGATGTAACTGCGATGTAAAAGAGCCCATAACGATAAAAAGAAAGTCCAAACTTTGTTCTTAGATAACAAAGCTAACATAGATTAAGCAAATATTGCAAAATTGAGTTTCTAAGCTCACGTGATCATTATTCACTTAAACACTGCAAAACATAATAAATTCTACACTTACGTCTATATTTATTGCTGCTACAAACACGCAATATTGTGTGCACCGCCCAGAGCTATACATAAGGGAAATTTTATTTATATATATATTTATTTTTTATTTATATACAGCATAACGTCGAGCTAACAAATAGTAACAAATTAAATTAATGTTTATCTACAGAGATTTTATCGCACGCCTTTATGCTTTTCTCGGTGCATCATAACGCCGTTTTTACGATCAATATATTGCGCGGAGTGTCCTTCACTGTTAAAAATATTTAAATTATTGTTACGTGTGTTATGCAAAGAGTTTTATGGGTACCATAAAACTAGCTGAGATCGTGATGGTACCTAATAGAGGACCAGATAAGACACTTGTTTTATTGGCTGCTAGGATATTCCAGGATTCAAGGAATATATAGGACCTTGTGCGTTTGCATATGTTGGTACAAGATTGGTACATACTTTCAATTAGGTTACGCAGATAACTGCCCACGTTCGATATAAATTCAGAGAGCGATAATTTTCCACCTTAGCGTGAAACCAAGGAACTGAAAAATGTAGCTGTTTATAGCATAAGAGGTAACTTACTTACCCGATGCTTATGCAAATTTACTGAAAACGATACCGATCAGATTTATATGCTTGTCTCTTGTATCGGTTAAAATACGATTTCAATTAAACTTTTGAACCACTTCAAAATGGCAATGTTGCATAACAACTACATGCATGAACCTATTTTCGTTTTATCTGTTTTTTAGTTATCAAAGTAATGCTTTGACTATTTGCTAGCAGAAATTGTTTAAGTAATAAAACCTCAGAGTCAGAAGTATTGCAAAATACCAAAAGTGGATGACATGAAAAAAAATCACTATTGAAGGATCATTTTTACTAGTCTCATATATTTTGATAACTAAAATCTGGCAACCCTAGTTCTCGTTGTCCCTATTCTTCAATTGGTCCTAATATTTCTTTATGTGTGTGTAAATACGTGATCTCTTCGTGGATTATACCAACGTTCGACTATAATTTAATAAATTAATACGTTTGAGGTGCCAGTTTGCTAATACCATGACGCATGCTGAACAAAACGTTTGCCATTGGCATACAAAGCTGCAATTATTCTGAATTCGTGCGAGCAATACTTTAATAATTAAACGCCTTATTCCGTATTATATGACCTCATGCGCTCTGCTAACTACACACATGCATTTCATACAATTACGCACGTAAATCACCCGAAGTTATTTAAAAATGTTCAATCATGCGTTTATTAAACGAAGCACTGATTTATCGACAATTAATAAATAGCTTATTAATTAAAACAATGCGAATAATAGATAAATCAAATCGCGCAATAATATACTAGCTATGAGTATAACACAACAACGTCGACTGATTTATTTTTATTAGTGCGGATTTGGTAATAAACGATTTACTGATTTTGTTAATAAGGAGCGGTCACGTTGAATAATTTGGCTATTTATCCGGCTTACAACACGATGTTGAAGGTCGTTTCCATATATATGTGAATTATTAGGCTTTTTATGAAGAATTACCTTTTAAGCAGTTTCACGAAGTCAGTAATTGTTGGAGGAGTAAGTTGTGTCAGCTCTGCTGGTTCAATGATGGCGGCTCCCAAGTGGTTTTGTCTCATCTTCCTGATGCGGTTCTTTGTGATACCGCAACAGGGTTCAGGTCCGTAGAAGGGAGTCTTAGAGCCTTCTCTGGCTAGGATCTCGGCTTGTTCTATTCTATTTGAATCAAAGTATGATTTCTTTGATTGAAGCAAACTTTTTTAACATGGACGTCACTTCCACTAGTGATTTGCTTGGACAATATCCAGTAAAGATACTATGAAGTGCTAATCTCTCTTTTCCTCTTTTTAGGTTCTACTGAAGATGGCACCATAGTTGCTGAAATACGTGTTTAGGTTTCTAAAATACTTGTTGTGGTTAGGGGTTTATAATTTTATTATGAAGCAAACTAATTTTTAAACCAAAGCAGAAATATAACTTAAATATATCGAACTGTCATCAACGGCGATTGTGCAATGGCTTGCGCATACGTATATGGTTGCGTTGATGTCTATACATTGAGTTACTGCAACTTCCAATACCGCCTCGTATTCTTCGCTTCTTCGATGGTAGTCGAAGAGCTTTCAGTTGCGTTGGAAATGTAAATGGCTGCACGCAATTGAGATATACACATATCATTAGATATGTAAAATACATATTCATTGCCGCTGGACATAAATGCTAGTCTGTGTACAAGGATGTCCCACATCGAAGCCATGCATCAGGTGGACTGCAATTATTTCCTCCAAAGCACCAGTCAATGATTCATTGCTTGGATTTGAGATGCAATCTAGTTTATCTTTAGCAATACTACTACTAAAGAAACTATATACAAAAATTGTATTATGGACTTAATTATTATGAACTCTGACAGACACAAGTTTCACTGAACGAAACCAGTGTAGAGATTTTCATGAAAACTTTTGAAATTTTCAGAAATATGTTTTGTTCTCTGTTCTATCTGTGTATAAGTATAGGTAAAATATACGGAAAGCATTCGCTTGTGTAAATTGTACGAGTGTACAGAATTAGACGAGTGTGATCGTATTTTGTTCAAGGAGAGAGCAATAAGAACAGATGGAGTCGACCCAGACAGTGCTGGTATGCAAAGAGTTCCGTGAAAATGGGAATCCAGTGTGTGTGTGAGAGACTAAACTGCGCGGATCAGACGCACTCCGAAATTTCTCATTTTGTCTGAGGTCGGGATTTATTTTTACGCGTCTGGATGCTCTCGTATTAGCAGCTGCTTTCTTCTTACGAGCAGATGGCGTAATGCCGTTATAAATCGGTGTTTCTATGTTGCACGCCGACCATAATTAAATTGGTCCATTCCCAAACTGAAGACTACCTTTAAAAGATGTATTCAGATCACAGGAGAACAGTTTCGTTTTACTTTTTCTTGCTGTCTCAGGCCAGATTTTATTTTTTTAATGATTTTTTTTAATGAATATGGCATGAGTTCATCTAGTAGCTGATAGCTTCAAATGTGGTGTATTTAATAAATTTGTAAATAATAGTGATTAAAATGCCAGGACACCGTATTATTATGAAAATATAAACCGAATGTCCTAAAATAGAGTTCAATATCGTAGATTTCTTATTTTAACCAACTAAACAGAAATATTTCGGAATTTAGAACAGCGTCTGAATTTAGGACGTTTACCTTACCATGACCACCAAAATTGTTGTTTTTATATGTCTACATTTAAACATAATAAGATGATATTTTACAAGATGCATGTCTGCGACCAATTATGTGTCTAAGATGTGGACATGGCTAAATGAAACGTTTATGATGAAGCAAGAAATAATAGAAATACTGAAAAGAGCAATTGCAATAATTTGTGTGTACCTACTGCAATAATTACAGAAAGCACAACAAAAGCTGGTAATTAGCTTCGTGGATAATATCTAATTACGGAATTAAAACAATTAAATAAATTACGCTAGAGCAGTTTAATTAGCCGGTAATAATAGTAATAACAGTTTTGTAAATTCAACAAACAGATAGATTTTGCCCGCGCCAAAATAGTTTCTGCAATGATTCGCAAAGTTAATCGTGCGAGAAATTAAGTGCAATTCGTGAAATATTTCACAGTTTATGCCTGCTTGTGATTTATTGAAGTTGGTGTTAAGTATACACTGACCGGAAAATTGTAAGAGAATAAAAAGAGAAAAAGGTATGTTTCAACCAATTTAGCTGAACTTTGATACTTAGTAACTTTTGATAAGGTGTGGCATGATTGACTCTTTGAGAAACTGGAACAGCAGCTTCCTACTGAATACACAGAACTGTTAAAATCATATCTGAAAGACCGTCACTCACTTCAGGGTGAAACAGAATGACGAATACTCCTTCGCTACGCAATATCAATGCCGGAGTACCACAAGGATCTGTATTGGGACCACCTTTGTACATACTGTATACTTATGATATTCCTGTTTCGGGATAAAGCACAGTGACAGCATTTGCAGACGACACGGCTATTTTGGCGATTAGTGACAGTGTCGAAGAAGCAACTGAAAATTTGCAGATAGCTGCAAACAAAAGCAACCTTTGGACAAAGAAATGGCGCATCAAACGAAAGGAAGGAAAATCCACGCATTAAACTAAACCGATCAGAGAATTAACTATATTCCAGTAACCATTAATGGGAACGATATTCCATACGCGGATACATCGAAATAACTTGGCATGACACTGGATGCCAAGCTTAGATGTAAAGCACAAGAAAAAGCGGGACGCACTCGACCTAAAATTCCGCAAAATGTATTGGCTAATGGGACGAAGGTCAGCCCTGTCAGTGCAAAATAAGCTCATACTATGCAAGCAATTATTAAAGCCAGTATGGGTGTATGGAATACAGTTATGGGGGTGCACTAAGCAGTCCAATATCAACCTCATTCAGAGGTTCCAAAATAAAGTTCTAAGGGCCATTGTTGGTGCACCATGGTACATCAAAAACGCCAATCTTCATCGGGACCTTCGCGTGGAGATGGTAACTACCAAAATATCAAAATTTGCTCAGAAGCACGAGGATCGTCTACTCCACCACGACAACACTGAAGCCATCCAGCTGCTAGACAACAGTGCGCTAGTGCGTCGGCTGAAGAGAACTAAACCATTCGAACTAGTGCGGAAGTGATTAAAAGCAGAGGACCCGTAGAGTATTCACAGTGATAGCATAAGTGAAAACAACTACTTGAGTGGTAAAAACTGTCAGACTAAAACAACTTGGCCCAATGGGAAAAATTGTAGGAATACTCATGCATTTATCAGTTTAGGTTAAGTGAAAATAACTTGTTAGTCATTGACTAGGTGTTATGCCACAAACACTCTGTGTTGGAACAAAGTAAAAAAAATTATAAGATATATAACCTTATGTCATAGGTTCGTTAATAGAGTAAGCAGGACTCGATTGTCTCTAGAAATTGATATTGTAATGTCAATTTAAAGCTAGAGAGCAATACGTTTGGCGTGAGTTGATTTGAATAATGAAAACAAGGTCGGTTCGGGATCAAACAGTGGTCCCCATTTAAAATTGAAAATACCTCGGGCGCGAAGTGTGATGTAAATAAGACATTAGTTGGGAAAAATGCAAAGACAGTGGCAAGATTTACGGCCGGCACGTGATGAAATATTGCGGTGCACGTAAGGCAGAATCGCCGATATATACGAGGAATTCCATTGCCCGATTTCATCACGATCATCTAAATGCGGCGATTCCGAACCTTTTTGTAATTTACCGTGCAAAATATTTTACATACAATGCCCGTATAAATAAAGAAAATTTCTTAATGCCTTATCCCACCATAACATCGCCGGGGCGAATTTACATAAAGCTAATTGTACGGTATTACTCCGGCACATAAATAAGTGGCTTATCGATAGCAGAAATCGGTATAAATCCGAAGGCATGCTCACTGTTCTCTATTTGAAACGTATTTATTACGTATTGCTAAAGTGCTGATGATATCAATTCGCCGCAGCGCAGAATTGATGTTTCGCTTGTTCATATGTGTAAGCCGTTCTTGTAATGCTATAGAGAACGCATGCACTCGATAAGGATTTTACATGGCCTGCAAAACCTCCTTAGTTCTGCACATCGCAACTATTTATTGCTTGGAATTCACAATGCTTTTCTGAGGAAGAAATCAAATCAAACAGGGAATTAATACTAGAACAAAGTCATAGCATCAAAGCTGACAAGCTGAAAATTTTTACTGATTAAGCCAGAGAAGATACAGAATTGTAATTTTCAGTATTAATCACCTAATTTATCTGTCACCTCGCAATGTATGATAACCATCTCTATTCCATTCACTTTTAACGTGATGCCATAAAAACCCAAATCATCCCATCAAATTCAACCATGGAAAAATATTATGAGATACTGATCAGCTTGATCATGGTTTCATTGTTGCACAGCTAGATATTATATTATTATTTTTGATAATGTCAAATGCAACTTTTACTTTGCCGTTCCACATTTGTGGTGTTATTATTTTGTACAAGCGTTTCTTGGTTAAGGGCTTGTTATTATTTATTTTTCTGTTAAGAAATGATAAATTATTATTCAATTTTGAACTGTTACGTACTCACTAAATTCTTTGTTTCTTTCTTAAAAAATACATATATAATATACATAAAATAGTAAATATAAAGGTAACAACAGCCACTAAAATGTTGAACAGCATCTGTCAAATACAGATACGCAAATAGCTTACCACCAAAATTCAAAGAGCAAAAAAATGTTTAGTTTTGTACAGGATAAGTAGCAGATCAGCTAATTTATTTGTTGGGGATGCAAAGATTAATACTATAAAGTATTATTATAATTGTCTTCTAATCGATGAGTAATTTTGGTACATTTTTGTCCTAGGCTTTATTATATGACTATGTATTATACATATGCACTTTTATCTACACAAACATTATTTTCAGGAACAAAATGCTATTCTTAGTAAAACTTTTCATATGGACCCAATTGTTTTTGACATTCTTCAATTCTTCAAAGTATCAAATATTAACAAATTAAAGAAAATAAGCAATAAAATGCATATCAAACAATGCGAAAGGGAAAAAAATAACACAATCAATACCCATAACAATAATAAATGTAAATAAATTTAAGTAAAGAAATATTCAAAATAAATGAAATGAACGAAGAAACAAAATACATAGGAAACTTTTTAGACTTTTGTTTCTCTCCAAGTAAATGTCATATTATTTCGTTGAAATGAGCGTTGTAATTAATTATAGATGCTTGTTTTTCTTGAAACTATACCCAACAATTATTAACGTATTAACATACAACATAGGTGCCTCCAAAGGTGTCCTTAAAATATATGAAATTTTGGTAACTAATTTTGAGATTCTATTAAAATATATGAGACTCATATCAAATATAAAAAATCTGTCGATTACAAAAGTTGTCGATTACAAGACACATAGATTTGTTTGAAAAATGGGAATCACTGTAAGTAAGTATGTTATACATATTATAATACAGTATGGAGATGTGGTTTGGCATACCTTGCGTATAAACCAGTGGGTGTCTTTTCTTGGTTCTTGCTAATCGTGCATATTTGTCAAATTGCCTCTCCTGTGAAAATTATTAAACAAACAGACTTTCATATTAATCACCGAGCAGGGTGCTGTCTCATCCAGCATAATGTTTCCATTTGTCAACACAGTTCTGCATACATTATCTCTACATACATACATCAATCGACTCTTGTAAAAGAAAAATTGCAAATAAACGTAGTACGAACAAAAGCAGTATGCAGTATATTTAAAAAATATATAACTGATTTGTAATTTTTTTTAATTATTAAGTTTGAGCTTCGGAGACGGAATTACCCGACAATACCTTTCTCCTTCGGAGCAGGGACACTAGTTATTACTTATTAAGTAGCAGAGCAGTAACCATTTTTATTTGGGTATTCCTACATTATTGGGCTTACAATAAATAAAAAGTAAATAATTTAAAGGTGGAATTTTCGTAAATATATCGTTCAAGGGCAATTTTCACATATTTCATGCATGTCACAAAGAGTTTTCGGAACATCCTATGCGCTAAATATGAACCTTGTGGTTAAAGTTCCCTATCATGTCATCCACCAAAAAGTTCAGCCCACGCGTCCACTTGTGTTGTTCATCGTCGCAAAGTTTTACTTTCAAATATGAAACCAAAGACATTTTACGACTTGTTATACAACTGCACCCATGAAGATTATAGCACCATTTCAATCTTTTACTAAAAAAATTACTAGTAATAGCCCAGACACAACATGAACAGAATGCCCCCCGAAATACTGTAAAATCAGAAATCATTATTAAAAATCGAAATTCTCTTAAAATATTTTCGTAAATTACATTTGAATGATTCTGCATTCATTTTTAATGTTCATCACTCTGTATTTAGAGATTGTGGCTAATTCTGAACTAAACTGGCCAAAAGATTTAGGGGCTAATGAAAAATATGTTAAAAATTTAAAGTTGATTTTTCCCCAACAATTTTTATGATTCTTTAACTTACTGGTAGCCTAAATCTGCAGAAGATGTACGGATGAAGAATTTGTATTTCAACTTTAAGTTTTGAGTATAGACAGGGTGTAAGAATGATGTCATGATTTTTGCCTGAACTTGTCACTACTATATAGAGTTCCAGCTATAACAAACTGGCAATAACTGGAATGACACTGTAATATTTTTTGAACATGTTGATTTTCGATTTAATTCATTATCTTTGTTTTTAAAGGCCATACAGCAAGAACAGCAGGTAATAATAACATAGCACGATTTCAAAGTTGATTTTCTCTAGACCCGATTAACTGGTTTTGATGATTTTTTATTCCCATGTGAGTTGATTCCTCAGTTTTAAACATATACGGGGAGAAAGAATTAGTCGGTAGATATACATTTTATTTTACAACAAAACATTAAAAATTGATTCTTTTTAAAAGCTTTCGTTAATATCATTTGAATGGGGGCTTGAGATTAAAAGCGTACTGTAGTAATTGTTTTTGAACATGAAAGGTTATAGTGTAGTCAACTTTATAAGCTATTTTGTATAAATTCAAGGAAAAATGGTTATTACGTAAAGTCGTACGTAATGTAGTATCAACTAGAGAAGCGAATGATCGTTAATCCAAGTGAGGAGAAATTTTTGCAAAAAAACACCTCCACTCAGATTTGAATCAGGAATCCTCCATTATCCTCACCTGTAATAATTATCATTACTAAACCTAACCGAAGCATAGTCGTCAGTAATGTAGGACCAACTAAAGAAGCGAATGATAATTTATTAATCCAGGTGAGAATACATTTTTGGATAAAAACACCTCCGCCTGGATTTGAACCAAGAATCCTCCACTATCCCTCACCAGGATTTAATTATCATTCTCTTCTTTAGTTGTTGTTATTTTCTATGATTTTCGTTAAATTGTGAAAAATTGACATTATTTTTTAATGTTCATGGTACTTTTCTTAGGTAACTCTAAATTTCAAATGAAAAATGTTTGAATGAGACAAAAAACTGTGTTACCAGTTAATCACTTTTTTGAGTCTTTTTTGTATGCGGCCCGCCGAAGTTCAGATCAGAATTTTGTGGCCCAAATTACAAGACGCGGGGTGGCTTTGTAGACGGCGATTTAAAAAATTATATTCGCACGTACATCATTAAACGTCACGCAGGATTGTGGTGTTGTTCAGTGCAGTACCATCCTCAGGACTGGCGGTAATAGTCCACAAATCAAGACGTGGTCGAGGCGTTTTAAAATTCCCGAGCACGTCCCTGGCATCACGGCGTCGCGCCAACTAATGTCAATAGGTGAACTACTCCTAGAACTATCAGTATTTCTATTTTTCTGATTTCTTCGTTTCGCGTCGCGCGTTAGTTTATTCCTGGATGTTATGCTGGATACCAGTCTTATTTCTGTACCTATACCGCAATCGCACCGAACTTGTTTACATCTTATGGTGCCGCTGAATTAAGGATATGTGACCCCGCACGAGAGAAGCGCCCTAACTGCTATCTGTCGTTTCGATAGTATTGACTCCTGTCTATGAAGACTCATGAGTCTCATGACCAATTTTATAATTCATTGTTAAATGTATGCACCTTATTTGTACGTTTAGTAATTTTAAACTGTTTTCTTTGTCACATTTCTTCAAATAAGTATACGTTATTTTTACCAAATAGATTTACTGAATACATAAATACATTTTTATCCAGAAATAAATATATTGTTGTCTCTAATAAAGTAACTTATTTAATTTAATTATACAAAATATCGCCCCAGAGTAAGATTGTCTATTAATGGTACCTCTAAATGATTTTTGGTGGAGGTATGACGAAAGACTAATAAATAATTTAAGTTCAAAAGGAGGTGGTATACAAATTTTCTAATTCGCTGGCTTTCAATAATACTACAAAATATGCCAAATTGAGATGTGCTGTCTAAAAACCAGCAAATTCTTTTGTGGGATTTCATTACAGATTAAAACCAAAAGAAGAGGAAAATATCAAAAATTCCACAAAAAAAAGTTAAATTTTTGTTATACATCTACTAACTAAACTATGTTTTTTTACATGTACAGTTTGCAACTGATGACGTGATCTCTCTCAAAAGTCGACTATTGCAGGACCGCTAAATAAAATTCATCAACTACTACGCTTTGTTTTTTTTTTATTCTACACATTATCCCTGCAATTTTAATCTGGTTTTAATCTAACACAGGAGAACAATAAAAATAAGTCAATCAATTGCTTTCTTCAACTTAAATGTCAATAAGACTAGCAGAAAAATTATGCTAGCAAGACTGTATGTGTCGATGTGTATTATTACAGTTTTATTTAGTTATAATTTTATAATTTTACCAAATTACTACGCCTGGCTTTTCAACCAAATGATAGATAGCCACGTACAAATAGAACGTGAAGTTTATAGTCGGCCAGCCGAGAGTATTGGACTTTGACAAAGTAACCAATATTAACTTTTTATTATTATTAATATTAATTTATAATTATAACTTCTCGTGGTATGTAAGTGCCTATGATGAGTAACTTAAAATTTTGTTTGGAAAGCATTTTAACTACAATAATAAAAATATTGTTACTGCTTTTTATCGAACGCTTTGATAAAGAATTTTTGGACTAATTTCAAAATCTTCCTATAAAACTACACAGTTTTAAAACATCGCGGGACACGGGACAAAATGTGCAACAGCGGGACGTCAGGTCATCTTATGTATGGGGGAAGAGTACTTCACGTTATGTATGGGAAAGAGTGCTATGCAGTAAACATATAGCAACAAAATACGGAAGGGGGGGCAGCTCCCCCTGCTAGCCCCCCGTCCCCCCCCCCCCTGGCTACGCACATGTGTACAATCGTGATTCTTTAGCACCCCCAACTGCAATATTAGGAACTACATAACCAAACTTTTAATAACGACCGACTCAATACGTAAACAGTATATACGAAAATCTAACTCACCGAGAGGTTGTGGGTCCACAATGTATCGAAATATCCGTACCACTCATCACAATTCACATCTGGGTCACAATAGAAGCACACGCGTGTTCGAATTATCGCGGAATTCTTTGAAAATCGCACCCGGTACACCCTTTTCGCGTAGGTCGCAGCAATTTTTGTAGAGAAATGTCAGATTTGTATATATGCGAACCCGCTCGCGTTCAAGTACCGGCCGGTAATACAGTCGTGGTTGTTATCCAACACCATCTAACGGCAAAATTAGGAACTACACTATACCTTTCTGATACCACCTCGATATGCAATAAATATTTTCGATAAAACTAACTCACCGATTGCTTGTGGGTCTGCAATTTTTCAAAATACCGGTAGCACGCATCTCAATCCACATCTTGGTCACAGTAGAAGCACTAGCCCGTTCGAATTATCGCGTAATTCTTTAAAATTTGCACCCGGTTCAACTTTTTCGTGGAGGTGGAGGCCATGTTTCAGACAAACGTCAGATTTGTAAACGGCGAACTCGCGTTTGCTTATTGTAATAACCAGTGGCGGTTCGTATTCTAGAATTATGGGGGTTCCAACTTTTATTGGTACCAGTTTTATATAAAAATATGTAGATTTTCACACTAAAAGAAATATTCCTTACCTTCTTAATTCTTTAATTTTTATTATCTCTGATTATTCTTGACTTTCCAAGTTCTAATTCCTGATTTCAAAATTTTCTATCTCTATCATTTTTTAATTCCTGTGTGCCAATTTACAGACTCGCCGTTCTTGGTATCCTAGTGTTTAAAAAATCAGTGATTTTATTCTACATTAGTACTTTTTGATCATAAATGTTATCTTTCCTAGGTCACCATTTTTTCGGAGAACTACTAGGGCCATCTATTAAAAATGGAGAAAGTGTTTGTGAACTTTTGCAGGCAACAAGTATAGGAATCTCTACTGCGAAAGTACACGTCAAATAAAAAGTTCAACGGTATCTACAGAGATGGCGCCACTGATGTAATACACCCATAATTAAATTTTCAGGGTACTAATTATCACTTAATCGCAAAAAAAAACTACACTAACTAATTAATAATGGGAAATAAAACCACACGGACTAAATCTTCATCTTTAAATCAATTTTAATAGAAAAAATTAACATTTATACATAGCAACAGCACATTTCATATCACAGTTAATTTTATTCAATGGTGATTTATGCAAATTCTCAATGAAATTATTACTTATGATAGGAAAAAGTGTTAACTCATCGAAAAAATACATATTGTCTTTTAATTCAACTAAAAAAATTATTATTTACAACATATCGAACACACTGAAGCAAAACATTTCTTTCATGACGGATCTCATTTTCCAATAAACCTTCCAATAAAGTCCTTTTCCTCCTTCTAAATTTCTGACGCAACAAATTATTAGATCTTTGTTCCAATAAATCTTCTTTCTTCGCGACATTTGATACCCGTTTCCTTTTCCTACCAGATTTTTCACCCACAGTTGCACCTTTATCTACAACCAGAGGACTTACATCATCTTCAGGTAATCTTCGTACAATCTTTTCTTCAACAGGTGCTTCGTCGTCACAACTTTGTTCAACTATCGGCTTTTCAATAACAACACATTTTGTCGCACTTGGTTCAACTTTTTGAGGTTCAGGTTTTTTGGGTTGTGACTCCTGATCGGAGTCATCGGAGGAGTTATAGGCCCCCATTAGGGCCCCCAAGGCATTATTCGGTTTTACGATTTGATTCGAAGAAGTGGGCGTGTAATTCCACTCCGTGTCGCTGAAGTCGTCGTCACTACCTATGTCTTCGTCTTCGTACAAACTACTGGTGCCTCTAAAAGGAAACATGTTCCCGTTCCAGTCGCTTTTATCGTCGATGAGGGATTCCTTTTTGGTGTGTCTTTGTCTTGTACAATTTTGGGTTTTCTTCTTCGTTTTGTAGTTCTGTTTCGTGTTTCTTTTTATTGGTGGTCTCTCAACTGAAACAAGAGATTAACAATGTATTAACCACTGCTTTATCCAAATTTTAGCTAATAAAATTTAATATCAAATTAATAAACAATAAAACGGCAAGGATTATAAACCATTTTTTCGAACAATTTGAGCCTTTTTTGCAGCTTATAACAAACATTAAATTTCCCTGTCCCCAAAAATCTAAAACTTACATCTGTTTCTATTATTTCTTCCAAAACGATCGTTACCCCTAGTCAATCTTTCACCTCTCTTGTGCATCTCGTCTCTCTTATCTGCTTTTTCAGTAGAACCGACGCAAGGAAATGACCTTTTGCGTTCTTCCAGCCATTTCTTGTCAGCGTCTGGTGTGGCAGTCTTTATTTTCTCGTAAAGCCCAGTAGCGTGCTGCATCTTAACGTGGAGCTCGACAACCTTCTGGTGAGCGGTAAAATTACACCCGTCAATATGGCAAACGGTATGTTCAGCCATATGTTTTTGGAAAGCAACCTCGTCGAAAAATTCTCTATCGCAGCTATCACAAGTTGGCTTTGCTGGTAATTGGTCTTCGAAGAAATCGTTGGATTGTTCAGGGAATTCATACGAAGTTTCTTCAGGATATTCGTAAGATGTGTTGTCTCCGTGATATTCATAAGACGTCGTGGCTTCACGATATTCAGAAGAAGTTTCTCCAGCATATGTATATTCATCGTAAGATTCATTGTCGTCACAATCTTGATCGGACATCGAACCTTCATCTGAAATGAAACCCTCCTCGGGGTTATTTGGATCATTTGTAGGATCACCGCAATCCTAATAACAAAAAGCATAGAAATACTTGTAAGTCGTATTGTAGATTAGGTTATTTTCAATGTTATATTAATATATGAAATTGTGCCATTTTAGTATTGAATAGGAGTATAAATAAAAATATAACTTACGCGATGATATCCAATTTAGTCAATATGCAGCAGTCTTGCATAAGTTGCTCAAAATTTGTCATTGCTGTCGTAAAACTCGACAGGAAATATAACTGGTTCATCGACAAACACATTAGACACACACAGGAATCTAAATTCGTGTAAAGATTAATCCTATATTGCAAGTAAAATGTATACGTATTGGATCAATCGTTCAACTGTTTTCTTTACAGATTTTTTTACAAAAGATTTTGCAAAACGATCCAATAGGTACACACACAGAATAATTGTAACCAATATAATTGGAAAATATAATCATTGCAAAACTAGTTCAGTTCAGTAAACTTAATATTTATTCACACATCACTTGCAATTGTGACATACAGTGGAACTTCTGCAAGACAAAATCTTATTCTTTTTTGTAAATCTTAAGTTAAGTAAGTACTATAATTCAAAAGTTTGGATACTGAAGATAATTTTGCGAAAGAAAATGGAATGACTCCAACATATCTAATTTTACAATTTTCTTTTATGTGCATGCACATCACTGCAAAAAAACTGTGTCAGTGCTTCAAGTACAAGTAAGGACTTTAAAAAGATGTATAGTTTGCAAAATCTATTACTTTCAATTCTCAAAATTAACCGTAACAGAAAATTTTGAATTATACATTTAAATTTGGTTTTTGACAGAAGTTCCACTGCAATTTGAAAAATGCAATATTAATAATACTTATCTGCTTGACAGTGTCCTTCGTGTCAGTATTTTTCAATGAGAGGCACTACAGTCACAGTTTAAATGCTATAAACATAGTTTCTTTTCTTTCAAGCATTTTAGTACTTAGTTTTTTTTTTTTTTAATATGTTTAAACAGCATAATAGTAATATTCTAACAATATAGGATTAATGTATATGTTCCTCTAAATATTATTCAGAAAACTGCACAAGAAATAGCTACAGCTGAAAATATCGCTGTTTTATAATATAAATTACATAATAAATCTATATTTCACTTCAGATTAATACCATAGGTACATATACACACTGGTTGTCAGAGTATACAATAATAGCCAGTATTAATCCCATATCTTGAAGTTCAGCATTCTGTTTGCTAGCAATAAGTCTCGAAAAAGTAAATAAGACTTTCTAGTAACACAAATTTCCGGAAATGGAAACAAATACTTTAGGAAATACGCAAAGAAGTTAATAACCAGCACAATCCAGCCGTTCTAGCCTTTAGATTGATAATATTAGAATCGAGTATGTTCAGTAAATACATTCGTGATATTTTTGAAAAAGTATTTATTAATATCTCAAATACATTATGTTAGGTACAAGACATGTACCAAGGACTAAAAGAGGTACATTTTATTACAATGGTGAATACTTATGTAGTTGCATCTATTCCAAAATGAACAGAAAAACATTTTTTACGAATATTGAAAAGTAAGAAATAACAAACATAAAAGATTTACGCGGTCCAATTTAAGAACCGCAAAATAATAATATTACACAAGAAACACACATCTAAATATAGTAAACATTAAACACATAAGTATGCCACATTCTATTGATATCGTTAAATATTCAAATTTACAATATATTGTCTATGGAAATCAACGAGACGAGTGACTGTAAGAACTGAACAAACTAAATTAGACGTACAAGTTATCGCTAAATTGTACAAATATAATTTTGTGGGGCACCTTTTTGCTAATAAGACGCACTTAACTGGTGCACGGCTCGTTGACGACAGCGGGTTTAACAGTTTCGACAGGTCGACCGCAAACAGGCTCTGATTCAGCGGCAATTTTATTTACACTATCGACGGGCTGGGAATTTTTTCCATCTAGCCCGTGGCCGGTATCTGAAACCTGTCCGCTACCGTCATTGTTACATTGTGACTCTACTGTTCGTTTGTTTGCCTCGGCCATTATTTTGTTTACATCCTACAAACAGAAGCAATCAATTTTAATAAGATTCGACGGAATCGTTACGGCTGAATATCTCTAACTAGATATGGGATTTTTTCGTAAGTCTGTTACCGTTTCCAACGCAGATGTACAATTAATTTATTTGAAATAAAATACCTCACAACACAATTTTCTAAGGAACATTGTATTTTTCATTCAACCAAAACCTTGTCACTAGTTTTTTTTTCTTTGTTTGTAATAAAGTAAGTTAATTTAATCGTGTACAGTATTTAGAAGTATTTAGAATTGTCATAGTTGTTTTTAAAAACTTGTTCAAATCATAGTTTCTAGCTATTAATTAAGATAGATTCAGTTATTTTCGTTTTAATTCATAAGTTTATAACAGAAAATGCTAAAATTTGAATTATAACATTGGTTTTGTTTGACTTATTTGATAATATTGTTTGTGACCTTTAACAACACTTTCAAGAAACATGTTGGCTGAACTATGAGTAAAAACAAAATTATATATTTTGACATATAATGAGAAAAAAATTATTACAAAGAAAAAACAGCTTATTAAATTTATTGAAACAATCAAGCCTTAGTTTTTTAATTCTACATCTGTGTCAGGAAACGGACACAGAGATAATAATTGCACCTTTGGCTTATAAGTGTGTAGTTCAAACTGCGCCGGCGTACCGACGCAGCTCGGGAAGTGAAGATAGTGTTATTAAAATATACATAATACCTATAATTGAATATCAGCGGTAAAATCAATAGGTGCTGAGTTAACGATGTTTCGTCGCGGTGCGATACGAACCTCCTCAGGGTGTAGTCCGATATACTCCATCCTCGCCGTCCCATACATTTTATTGCATTTCTCCCTTTGCTCCCGAAAAGCCGCCCAATCAGGCAAATTCTGCGTCGATTTCGCAGTCTTCAACAACTCCGTCTTCTTAGTAAATTCAGCTTTAATAACATCCGTTACCCACGGCTTCGCAAGATCGATATCCTTAATTCCGATACGTTTTTTCTTCAGTATACGACCTTTCTGTATCCCGCCGCGTCTCATTTTATTCGGGGGCATCATCGGGCGTGGTCCAGGACCGAAGCCCCGGGGACCTGGCCCCATCATAGGCGGGGGCATCATCGGTCGCATCATACCCGGAGGTGGGGGCCTCATACCTGGTGGTGGTCGCATTCCTGGTGGTAAATGGGGTCGCATGAACGGTGGTGGGCATGGGGGCCCCCGGGGTCCCATGGGTCCCCTCATGGGGCCCCCCATTCTGGGTGGTGGAGGCATGCCTCGCATCGGTCTCATGCCGAATGGGGGTCCCATTGGGGGCATTCTGCCTGGGAATGGTGGGCGACGCATTGGTTGCGATAATAATGACGGTGGTTGATGGTGACCGCCGCGTCCGTTTCTTGGGTTTTTCTTACCTCGAAAGCCGTTTTTCTTCATCGGTTTTGGTTTGTTGGTAGGGTTAGCGTTGGGTACAGCTCCCATCTGCATTTCTGTTTGGGGACACTGGGGTTCGTTACACGATACGTTAAAACTCGCGGTTTTCTTCGTGATTTAACAGTAAACAAGTCGGTTTAATTGATTTACAACAAGCGGAAATGAATTGTGGAGCATGAATATGACGCGATCAATACGGATTTGGGGACAAGTGTTGCCAACACAGACTGTTGCCAACGTAACTTGATAAGCCATGAGAGAAAATTGTATAGAGGAGGGAGTATGAACTGTGATATGATGTTGGTCGCAAGAATGGCGGATGGATGTAATGTGGTGCCCTATATGAATGGTTGAATGATTTATTTTTTATTTTGGATTCTTCTGATATTCTCTTCAAAGTAATAAGTTTTTTAAGCTTAGACCTCACATACCGTCTATTTTATTTGTGGTTCCTACTACACTACCGATTTCTGATATATAAACTAAAAAATAGGAACACATTTCTATTAAGGAAATCATTATATTATTTGCTTAGATTATTACAACAAGTCACATTCATTAAATCACATATATCATTAACCTATAACAAAACTAAGCAAACGAATAAACGAAAATAAAATCAATACTAAGAAAGAAGTTACAATTCGTAAAATTATTTTTGATAATATCCTAAATATAACTCTCTCGTCGCGCTCTCGACAACCAATACAAAAGCTAAAACCGCAATTCAAGCTTTCATACTCGGCATAAGTACGTACAGTATTCCCAAGAGCAGCTTAGATCATTCGTAATGCCGTGATACAACAATAAATATACAAAATTAAAATTACGAAGAACATCGAACTAACCAAAACGTAAAAAAAACATACATTTCAAAACACCAACAGTTTTTTAGTTTAGTTTACTTTAGCAGAGTTTCACCATGTTTCTTTCATCGGTAATCCAAGTTGATTGAATATCAAAACTCTAAATGATCCAATCAAGTTGCCTGCCTAACAAACATTCAAAGTCTCTTCAAAAAAAACCGAATAAAACATACATATTATGTATACATGATCCGTAAAAGAAAAAACAATCACTAGAGTATATCACGCAGTTAAAAAACAAATTCAAAATCCATTCTGTGCACATCGTTAAAAACATTACGTGAAAATTCTGAGCTGTCCAGTATTCGTACCATAAACCAAGCCCTGTCCGGAAACCGGTAACCAACGGATACAATTAACGCTCATAAAATTTGGCTCCCGAATCTGCTCGACGTCACGAGTTGGCGACAACTGGTTCGAAGGATTCCGTTTATCATCCAGTGCGAATATCCTTGCCATTATCCATCTTTCGCTGGGCATCATCGAGACTCTTCGGGAAGCCAACCCGACGACGAGGTGACGGTTTAACGGTGACAAAGAGACAGAGACTGCGTTCTGTTCGAAATTTGCGATGTATAAGCATTGGCCTAATGACTCCCAATCTAGACTGTATACGCCTGAGTCGGAAGAAAAAAATAGGGGGAAATTAGTGTTTAATTGGTTTGTTGTTGATGTTTTTTGGTTACCTAAGCGTGTGGTTCCGTTTAGATATCCTCCGGTTGGTAATAGCGTTACTAGGATGCTTCCGTCGCTTGCTATGTCGACACTGGCGTCGTTGTGGATTTTGCACTCGTTCACAACGATGTTTCGTAAGGCTGGAATGTCGGAAATGTTAGTGGGTTTACAAATATGATATATCGATAAAAATTTAAAACAAAAAAGTTTACAAGAAATTTTTTTAACTTAAAAAAAACTTAAAAGTTTATATATATAAAGGAAATATCTATAAATAGCTACCTATAACTTTTAAATACAAAATACTTTTGAATGTACATTTTTGTTAAATAATCAGAATTTTATTCTCCTGTATTCAATTGTTCTTTTAATTAAATATTAAACATGTTATTTTTTATTTAGGTATTTACTCTCAATCATTGATACTCACAATCATTGATACTCGGAATAACAGCATTCGAGAACTCCCACACCTGAATCCGATGATTCGGCGTAACAGGCGTGATCATATCCGTAGTATCATAAATCTGCTCCCTGACGGAATCATCAAAATCGTTATCCATCATAACCCCCGAGTACAACGGATGCAAAAATCGTGGCCTGAACAACCCAGCGACTGGGTAGGTCCTCAACTCCGCAAACCTCTCCGACAACCTCTGCCTATTATTCAAATACGAATTAACGGAAGATTGCCACGGTGATGGAAACTGCGACGAGAACTGCGACTGCGGCAAAGGCTCATCATTAACTTGAACCAGAGGCACGTTCCAAGGCCTACTTCGGCTCGAAGTGCCAGCGTTTGTATCTTCGTTATTTAGTAGATTGAATAGGTTGACGTTGTTGGTACGGTAGAGAGGGGTGCTGCGTTCCCTGGACGGGGAGGTCTCGGGAAGGGTTGGAGGTTGGTTGTCTTCATCGTCGGTGCTGGCTTGTTCCGGTGTCGCGGTGGTGGTATTTGTCGGTGTTGGCGTGTTTTCTTCTGGTGTCGGCGGGGCGGTGCTGCTTGTTGTTCCGCTTGTGGAGGGTTGGTTTAGGTTGAGGGCTCCGTTTCGGTATCGGCTGATCAGTCGGTAGATGGTCTGGTACCAGTCGGTCATCGTTAGGTAGGGATTTGTTAACGTACCGGTACGGCAACCTGAGAAAAAAGAATATGAATATGAATGTTTGCATCTTTGCTAAGGATTCATTCTTTAGTTTAGAGTTACTTTTCATATGGACCTATTTGTCTGATCAAATGCTAAAAAAGTTACAGCCATTAAAAATATTAACAGAATAAAGAAAAATAAAAAATGTAAAGAATTTTCAAAATAATTTGTTACATGTTTCCCAAAAATGACATCTGGTTTTTTAACATCCTGCAGAATTGTCTGTCTCTGATATAAAATATACAGGCTGTTACAAATACCCTGACAGAAACCACTACCTTTACGCTAAAAACTTAACTAACCTTGTTGCTGCGGTAAAGTCTCGTGCCTCCGTATATTCCTCAAGCACGTATTAATCTCCTCGAGCAACGTCCGCCTCTGATCCCTGTACGAATTGGTCGGCAACATAGAATTCCTCCGCGCTGTATACGTCTGATTCAGCGCATGCGAAGCATGCCTAACGGCCAACCTAGTCAACCTCAAACTCCGCGTCAACTCCTGCGAATTCCCGCTAAGCCTATTCAGCATCCTACTGCACATATTATCGATACGATACGACAGATTCTCCCTCTCGGTATCCAAATTCATCCCAGACGGTGGCGGAATCGAATCCACAATTTGCAACAAGAGAATCTCCGATAAGAGTAAGGAGAGATCCAAAACGTCGGAGATTAAAGATCGTATTGAAGGGAGGTTAGCTGAATACATGATGTATCGGATTAAGCGCTCTGCTGCTGTAGTTAACATCTCACGAGCGCTGAACCGTAGGGCCCCATCAGCAGTGACACCATTTGTTTGTCTTCGGATCGAATGGTTTAAACCAGATTGCGCAAAAATCCGCGTTCTGCATTCGTTTAGCCGAAACATCAACGCAAACTCATCCCTATAAGAGACGCTCGTCGACCGACTCGGGGTAATCACCCTCCCAATATTTTCGCCATGATCCAACAAAAAAGTTTCTAACCTACGAACCATCGTCCTCAAACTTTCCACAGGAATCCCCGGGACAGAATTGTGCGTCAAAACCGAAGAAGCGCTCTGCATCAAATTCCGATTACAATTAATCCCCCTCCTGTACAACTGCCTCCGCATAACCCTATCCCTGGCGTACAACCTCCTATGCAAAATATTACTCAAACACGTCCTCCTCGGATTATTGCGATGGTTCATGAAAAAAATGCACCGGGGGAAGTTTTTTCGAGGTCCCCTCGCTTGCGGAGGTTGGTTAGTCTGTTCTGAAGGTATCGGTGGGCCGCGCGAGGTGCCCTCCGCGGAGGTGTTGGGTGTTTCTTCGTTGGGAGAATCGTACGGGCTAGAATCACTGATTCTGGCACCGGCCATCATCTGTCGGACACTGGAGACCGCGTGTCGGCTCTCGGTGTTCAGTCGGAAATAGCGTTGGAGCTCCATGAACATCTGCCGGAGCATCTGGAGTTGGGCCACCTCGAGCATGGCACGGTCGATGCTCTCAATGCTTTCGACCTAAAAAAGAAGTAAAATTAATGTAATTCTACAGTAGAACTACAGTAGTTCTACAGTAGACTACTGTAGTTCTACAGTAGCACCACGTTAGTTCTACAGTAGAACTACGGTAGTTCTACAATAGAATCACAATTCATACATTTTTAATGTTGAACTACTACATTTAGACGTGCCAAATGGTAAAAAATTACATTGTAAAATGTCATAGAGAATAAAATACAAAACCTGTCAGAATATCGAAGCCTGCTAAATACAATATCATGTGCATTTAATTGCAAAAACTTATCAAAACCTAATCAAAAACTATATAAATCTATGTACAACTAACCTGTTGACGTAACAATCTAGCTTGCCGTTGAATATGGGAAACTGTCAGATGTAACGACGCCATCAACGGACTCATATTAGTTGCAGTGCCAGAAGAATTTCTCGAATTTAACGGGTACGTATGATCGGCAGCCACCACGTTGTGATTGGCAAATAAATTATCCGACGAAGCGATATTAGCTGAAGTGGGCGCTTCAAATGAAGTTTCCGCCGGTTCGCTGCTACTCTGGTCCCTTAGATAGAACGTATTATCGCTGAAATGCACCTGGGGGTCATTCGCAGAAGGTGGCGTCACCTGTTGAGTTGAGAAATTATCTAATGTCACAATTATTTTAAAAAATTAGATAAAGAATTTGTGAAATAAATGGGTTGAAAGTTAAAAAAATTGACCTAGTCATTACCACCATATAAATATAAATTCTATAGTTAAAAATGAAACAAAAACTGTACTCACTTGATCACTGGGTGTTAACGTCTCGATACTAGTCCTCAAATTCCTCAAAATCGCGTTTGACTGATTCATAATACTCTCCAGTCGCTCGGAAAAACTACTCAGCATATCCGAGGTCTCTCCCAACCTATTCCCCGGTCTCAAATTCCGCACGTCGTTCAAACTCGACTCTAATTCCTGCACGATGTTCGAGTACATATTTCCAATGCCGATGTTTTCAGGATTGATCGTAGCAAACTCTGGGGGTGGATCGAACGGGTGGAATGTGGGTGGTTGCTCTTGGGCGCCCTCCTCTTCGTTTCCGACGCGTTCCGAGTAATTTATGACTTCGTCGGAGGCGAACGTAGAGTTCCTGTTGCTCCGGCTGTAGATGTTGAACGATCGCCAGCAGATTCGACGGGTCGGTGATGAGTTCGACGTTTGTGGGGCCGTCGGTCTGGGAAGTGGTCGTAGTTGTAGTACGCTGGCCGGGTTGAACGCGGAATACCTGAAAATTGGTGTAACTGTAGCCAGATGTGGGTTTAATGTTCGGGAGAAAAGGAAAAACTAAAAACAGTACAATTAATTTGATTTACACTTTGATTTACACACAATTTGGTTTACACGCTCGCCTACGGCTCGCGTGTAAACTTCATGCTCGCGATTTATATCCTTAATTATGTGCTCGTCAAATAATATACTATTAAATTGCAAATAATAGAAATACAACATACCTATGACTATAAAACCTCCTCCTAGGTATTGGCGGGGCATTATTCGTTGTACTAGCTTGCAAATTTGACGTACTCGGCATATGCCTCCCGCATCCCCTCCGAAACCCATTCATATACGCGTCACAATCGGTACTCGACTGCGGCATATGCCTCGATTCATCCACATTAACCCCGCAAGTACTACAAATTCTACTCGAATGCTCCGCCCCATCATTCGGACAAGTATTAGTATTAGTCGTAGACGAATTATTATCCGCCAAAAGATCAGTAACCAACATCTCCAATTCCGTGTTAAAATTCAACGGCCTTCTTGTAGTTTCGCTTGACGTTACAGGCGTGGTGGCAGCACTGGTCGCCGGGGAATTTTTAGCCGACGTTTTTTGCTCGTGACAGGCTTTTTTGGTGCGCGATTCGTCGTTGTCCGAACTGCTGTCGGAGGTGTCCAAAACGCGCCTCCGGCACTTTTTCGAACACCCCGGGTGACTACGTTTTCGGTTCTGATCGAAGAATTTGTACTTTTGCGGTTTTGATTTTGATGAATCGCTGGTAGATGGCGTTTTTGGAAAGGTGGTTCTAGAAGTGCTAGGCTGGGGTTCCGATGGTGTTAAACGGTCTTGATTATTCGTGGCTTTTGCGGATTTTGGTTCTGAGGTACTTTGCGGGCTTTCGGAATTCGTACATCGTATTCTTAACGGTGACGAATTATGATCTTGATTATCAGGAGGAGTGTTGGTAGGTTCAGTCGTGTTTATGTCTTTCTTCGGAATTAGTAAAACACGCCTGGAGTTTTGCGTTTCTTGAGGCTATAATAATAAACACACAATTAATTTAAAAAGAAACATATGGACTTGTGGGCTGAGTTGAGGTACCATTAAATGAAAACGTTCTTTTTTGTGAACACTAAAAAGACAACAGTTGTAAGCATTTTTGTGTAGCAATCGATTTTATTACTTTTGTAGTTTGAATGGACATTTTTACTAATAGATCTTTTAACTGCCAATAATTAGAGGTAGGGTAGAAATTTATGCAACAATTTTAGTAAAAGTTTTAGACATTTTTCTGTAGCAAGTGATAGAGTTACATTTGCAATTCTAATGATTAGTTGTGTAATTATGTATAGTCCGCAAAATAAATATACTATCATTATTCTTACCTCTAAATTCCCCGAAACTACACTTTTCTCGGCGGAATTTTCATCCCGTTTTATATTCTGAATACCGGACGTAGACGGTTGCTCCAAATCAGCCTGAGTCTCAGCACTATCGGTAGATTTCTTCGCGTGTCGTAAAGCACAGACTTCGCTGGGCGTCAAAATTGGCAGACTCCTCTCGAGCTCAACTTGCGACATATTCAACTGCGGAGATGCCCCATCGGCAACCAAATTCGACGTTTGCGTGCCAATGGTCGATATCGGCTTATTCAACCCGAACCTACGGTCATTCAAACCGCCAGAGGTACCGGAATTAGTAGCTCGTAAACCGGTGGAAGTTGAAGGTTGCGGTTCCTGGTTTTCTTCGCTATTCTGCTGTTGAGATGTCTGAGATCTGTTCGAAGAACTAGGCGTGCTGACTCCCGTAATTGTACTCAGATCAATTTCTTCTTCCATGGGGTCCGTACCTTGATCGATCTGTAATTTGAAATTAATACCAGCGTTTTTTTTTTTGTTTGTTTAGAATTTAGAAACTTTTGGGGCTTTACCATTGTTGGTGGTTGGTATATTTGGATGTAGCGATGGACCAGGAGTTCGTACTCTCGAACTAGGTTTCGGTAACAAGCGGTTATGCGTCTTTCTCTTTCAGGTACTGTAGATAGTGGTTCGTGGCTAGTCGTAGTATTAGGGGTGCTGTTATTGTTGTTGATGGTGTTGGTACGACTTCGGGGTGGTGTATGTGCCTGTGAAGAATGTTAAAATAAGGGAATAAGTAACCAAATTGATAACTGATTGCCTTTTAGCAAAAAGGGTATGGAGAAGCTAAAACTGAGTCTATTTTGCAAAGAATTTATTGTTTGTTTTGGTATCTCTTATACAAAAAGTGAAACACCTTTATATGAGTTCACCTGCATCTCGAAGACAGAAGATGTTACAAGCAAGAAGATTAGTATTTAGCTTCTTCTTTAAAACTGAACTAATACATATTTTACCAATTTCAGAAAATCTACAAAAATAAGATGATTCATAAAGTATTGTACAAGAAAATCTGCTACTTTTTAATTATAAACAAAAACTAAAGAAATGTTCAAACGTGACATGTAATTTAAATATATAATAATAATACTACAAGCATAATAAAGCACGACTTACAGCATTACGAGGCACCTGGCTCACCAGTCTTGGGGTAATTCTGCGTCTATACGGGCTACCCGATCCGTCGGCCTGTCTCGGTACAGGCACCGGGGCTCTGGCCCGTTCCCACCTCATTTGCGGACAATTCGACACACCGGTAATCAATTTTGTTCCATGCTTATCGAAAGCTACGTAACGAACCTACAAAAATTCCAAAAACACATACATAAACAGCCGAATATCATCACCTAAACAGTCAGTCTACCTTTTCTTTAATATTTCCAGTCGAAACGCTCATAAACGGTTCGGGTTTACTCCAATCCCAAAAGTGCAATTCATTGCACGTAGCGATGACCAATAATCTGTCGTCAGGATGAAACGCTATCGACGCAATTACTGATGATATATCCGATGTCCAGATTTCACTTCCACCCTACAAAGTCAAATTAGGTAATATTTCGTTTTTTGTTTTTTGGAAATTTGGGAACCTTTCATTTTTCAAATAGAACAAATATTACAAACCCTTTACATACAAGGTTACAAATAAAAAGTATTGAGTCAACAACTAATATACTTACGCTTAAATCCCATATACGAACTTGTCCTCCTAGACACCCAGAAGCTAAAATTTGATTGGACGTTGGATGAAACGCTATACACCATGGTGTTCTTGGATGTCCAGATAAAGTACGAATATTCTTTCCCGTTCGAGAATCAGTAACGTATATGTTATGATTTCCATGCGTAGAAGCTATTTTCGTACCATCCGGACTAAATACCATCAAAAATGTAGATCTTGGAGTATCTGGAACGTCGCAATGCTAAAAAATCTGTTTAAAATACTAGTTCGATCGCAAATTATTAATTTCATTACGAGTTCGTCGAATTTCTTATTGATAAACACATCTTCCGCGTGAACTTGGAGGTCGTAAGGCGCCACAGTTGGTTTTCTACTGGCCCCAATGCTGCGTTGCTCCAGCGTATGCAGAAAATCTATATTTTTTACTGTCATCACATCGAATTCTTCATTCATGTTTTCCTATATTGGAAAGAGAGAATTAAGATGTAATCTCGATTCCTCTATTAATGTTTAACCTGCAATTTAATTGATATTGGGCCGATATTGATAAGTTGTTTGTTATGGCAATTGTAACATCACTCCACATATGATACTCGCTCTACGAATGTAAACAATGGGTACAGGCAGCAGATTATATCGCTAATTATCACGTTGTGGAGTGATTAGGCTTATATATTTTTTGGTTGTTATATGCAGCGGAGTTTGTTGAACGTACCTTTACTATCAGTTCGGTGTTTATTTATAAACCTAAATTATAAAGAACGATAAACAAAACCAAAGACTGACGTAACACATTCTTATTTGACAACTGACTGAGCTGATTGAGTAAACCGACTGCCAATACAAAGAACATAACAGACTGTCTGGCGCAGCGCTTTACGCAGTGGCAACACTGTTGTTTAGCGCCAAATTACTCAATTTAAAAGTTTTTATGAGTAGAAAACGCTTCGGCGTTTTGATTTTTTAGTTTTTGAACTTGGATTTGAAATTAACGACTCCAAAAACATCAGTGTAATGAGTTTAAATTAAATTGGAAGTGCTTTTTATACTTTAGGCTATTTGTTTTTAATTTTTACCTTGTTGGCACCGCGTTTTTTTATCATTATCTATTTATCCAAACTTATAATTAGAATTTGAAAACTATACACTAACTGCAACGTTGATAAGTTGATATTTCAAGGTATCAAAATACCACCTGGGAAAAATAAATCCATTGCACTTTTTTTGCAAATTTTACTAGAGCATTTCACGTGCACGTTTGCTGTTTTTTGCATATTATCATTCTGCGCTAAAATTATTTTATTGTATTCGTAATGCAATATTCTTTTAGAGATATATGCATAGCTTATCAAAATAAATATAAGATCTAACGATATATACAATATTTTATTGAACATTTACCTATAATTACAAAATAAAATATAATTTAACAAAAATTAAAACCAATACGTCATTTTCATGGTTCCATCAACATCCCTTTGCGTGTCCATGATGCTGCTTTGCCTTACAAGCCGCTGTATTGACATTTTCCGACAATCACTGGGTACATCTTCCATTTTAAACGTTTGTAGTTCCAAGTCTTCATACGAATAAGATAGAGGATATTCAGGTCTGGAATAAAAATTATAATAAAAATTAGGCATATTACTAATAAAAGATTTAATTAAATACTTTATTGGTATACATCTGAAGCAATCTTCACAGGTGAAGTTCTTTCCAAATTCTTCTCCTTCTTCTGCGGTTTGAGGTAATTTGTAATGTAATGTTTCAGGCAAACGTAAAGCAGAAATGCCTCCAAGAACTGACATAGCGCCCATGATTATTAAGGGTAAGATTAACATTTCTGAACCCTAAAATAAATGATTATAAAATGAGACTTGGAGAAATGATTGTGGATATTTGGTAGATATATGAACATTTTTACTATTTTGATATTTAACGGTACAGATAAAAATACATAATATTTACCAAGTATGTTATAAACGGTATAACAATCAAACCTAGTCCTCCAATATAAGCCGAAGTTCCAATTCCAATACCGCGTAACTCCGTTGGATATAATTCTCCAGCAAACGGATAAATAATAAGAAAAGATGCAGATATAGCCGATTTTGAAATCAAGAATAAGACCAACGTTGAAACTGTGTCCTCTTTTGGAATTAAAACGGTAGCTATGCAACTGATCCCGCTGATAATCATACATAAAGAAAGGGGCCATCTTCGACCCCATTTATCCATAACTAACCAACAAACAAAATAACTGGGGATTTCAACAACACACGACAAAAGAAAGCTCAAATATTGATTATCCCCGAGAGATGGTCCGTAATAACTTAAACCGACGTAAACAGTTTCATTCGCAAACCAATTCAAAGTGATTAGAATAGTTTTTAAACGCATATTCGGTGTTCCGCACAAAGATTGTACGGTCGCGTGTTTTTTATACAAAGACGATTGACTTGAATTGCATCGATTTAAAATCCTTTGCTTTAGTTTGTATGTAAAACTAGCTGGTAGTTCCTTTTTGTTCATTCTAGCTAAAGTTTGGAGTATGTTAGAAGCTTCTAGAAATCTTCCTCTTGCTAATAACCATCGCGGACTTTCCGGTAAAAAAAACCAGTAGACGTAATATAACAAAAACGGGAGGCATGTCACGTAAGCAAGGTGTACCCAGTTTCGGACCAAATACGTAACACCAGCAAGTAGCATTAGGCCGATCGTATAGAACATGCAAGTCATAACGGTGACGAATGATCGATAATTTGGTCCAACAAGTTCCAGTGCTGAAAAAAAAAATGTTCATAAATTTTTTAATTTTCGATATCGTTTTTTACATATTATGAAGGGGATTTGGTATATAGCTGGAATTGTTAGTCCTACGATAACTCTGCTGGCTGCCCACCACCAGAAGTTTTGTGCAGTTGCAGTGAAAATACCGCCGAAAATTAACGTCGTCAAACATATAAAGAAGGTTTTTCGACGTCCAATTCTGTCATTGATTATTCCGAAATAGTAAACGCCGATGGGTCCACCGATGTTCAGTGCGACTAGACCGAGAGTTGGGTATATGTCCTTGTCGCAAACTAAGTCAAACTGAAAAATATTTGACGTTACTTATACTGACGTATTTTATAACTGAAAAAAATAATAGATGAATATCTAGATTGTAGACTTCCGCGGTCTGAGTCAAAGATATATTGATTTCCGGGTGGAAACCGCGTTGAGGACTTTGAAGTAGTCAAATTGAATAGACATCAATCAACAATATAAAGGCTATAGAACGTCACTGCAAGCGTTAATAATGCACCAATATAAAAATAATAAAATGACGTTCATGAACTTAACAATATCTATTCGATACGCAAAAATAGCACGATTTATCTTACGTCGATGACAATACTGGACGAAATCTCACTGGTATCGTACTCCCACCCATCCAAACATGGTTCGACGGGCCAACTCCTATTAAACGGAACGTCAACTACGCCATCTTCCAAAAATGCACTCCAATCAACAGCAAATCTCTCACATCTACTAAACGATGAATTAACTCCTGGAATAGCTAAAAACTTTCGTTGCTCGACGGTCAAGTTTTTTAATTCCGGAACAGAGCACCAATGCTCGGGGACGTCAGCCATAAATAATTGATTAAAAGCACCGAAACCGCATGGAAAACACGCCGGCAAACAAACAAACCACAACATAATTTTCTGATAACGTCCAAATTCTCCAACCTCTGGAAGAAGGTCGTCCAAATCCAAGGATTCCTGTAAATATTCGGAGTGTAATATTTATGGTTTATACGGTGATTTTGAATTACTTACGGTCTGCGGTTTGTCTGCGGAATCCATTTTGAATGGTAACTTGATATAGGCCGATACGATCTAATTAAATATGAGAAGCCATACGTTTTAAGGGTGTTTATAGGATTAGCTCCCTTTCTGTCTCTTTCTGTGTCATATATCCGCCATTTCGCCATTGATAGGACTTTGAGATAAAAACAGAGTTAGGTTTTATTCGCTTGGATGGGATAAATTAATACAGGGTGTTGCAAGCAACAAATCCATTTAGAAGTTTTTGATATTCCACGTCACTTAGCAATATTTTGACTTCTGAACAGGTAACAAAAAAAAATTCAAACAAAGGTTTTCGGAAATGACAATTTGATATAATTTTTAATATACAGAGTGGTTCATTTAAAAGGTGCAAACCCAAGTAATATTATTTTAAATGAACTAAATACCTTTATATATTTGTCCGATTTTTACAATTTTTTACCGATTTTGATGATTTTATCACCAGTTTGTAAGAAAATTCACCAAAATAAATGTTTTAGTGGGCTAAATTTGAGACACCCATCTAGTAATAATGGAACTTTCAAATTAAGATCAATTTCTGGTGAAATTCTGATAAATTTTACAAAGTCATTATGTTTACGGCTTGTTTTTTTGTATGACACGTGAGGTGTCATTAGATAGCTCATTAGAAAGTAGTGCAAAAATGGTTAAAATAAGTATGGTCTGAAACTTCTCCAATTTAATAGGTATCATTGATTCATTTACACCCTGTGTATATATAGATATAGTGGAACAGCAAAAACTTCTAATTTACAGCACATCTGGCAAAAAGTTTGACACACAGTTTTTGGAACCAAAACTATATAAAGAATCACTTTTTTGTGTCAAACTGTGTGCTGGATTCTGTATATTCGTATAATGTTTATATTATTACGGTAAGGTTTTTTTTTAATAGAAAGGCCAATAATTTTTAGTAAATGGAGAATTTATTTGAGAAATAGAACTACAGAGAAAGTATATATATCCCAAAAAAACAAAAATGACTTCAAGTTTGTATAGCTATAGGAGAGTTATAACTTAATATTACTTTTGAAAACAGCGTGCAGAAAAAAAAAAAGGTTTTAAATCTAACATTAATTTCGTAAAATGGTCATAGGCACCTCTAGACATGGTAACATTTCAAGATTTTTCTCGCTCGTTAAATCAGCGACCGATGTTTAACAATACTAATTTCGGAATGAAATCACCGAGTCACAATATACATAGCTTACATACATCATTGAGCACACAGTATCATCATTTTTTTGTAGTTTTTAGAGCTATAAGGAGAGTTACACTAAATCAGTCTTACCGCACTTGAAAATTACAACATTGCAAAACATCGGTTCATATTACAGGGGGGCGTTCACTTATTATAACAAACAACCATGGCACACTCGATTCAAACAAATAACGGACATCATTACACCTTTTTCATACAATAACGTAAACATAAATCAAGCACTTTATTTGTTCGTGCTTTATTTATTTATTTTCACGATTTCCTTTATTTTCGGATAACTTTGAGCTTTATACTTTGGTATAAGATATCGATAGCCAACAAATAAAGTACGATTTTTTTAATTACGGCCTAAAATTTAAAATGAAAACATCTGGATGCCAAGTAATTCTAAATAATTATAAAAAATAGACTTTAGGCCGGTTATACACTATAGCTAACGTTTAAAATTACGACGCACTCATTCGAGATATCATTTTCGCGACAACACGTATTACCCTAATACAAAATTCATACAGCCATAAGATTCACGAGTAAACAACTGAAAATGAACCGATCCGCAGTAGCGATAAAAAGAATCGTAACAAGTAAAAAAATTGTTCGTCCATTTTGAGCTGTTTACGCTTTATATCACACATACAGGAATTGGAAAATTACAATTAAAAAAATTATAATTATAAAAGATTGGGAGAGCTTCATTTTATTTTTTTATATAATTAAATTACTAATGGAATTCATTTTGAATACAGTATTTTTGGCAACTATTAGAAGCTTTCCCAAATCACAGTTCGATTATTTTTTATTAATTTTACGAAAGTACCCTGAAACCAGACCGTTGCAAAGAAACACATTCCGGAACGGTCTGGTTGTAGCACACAACAACATCAATCATTCAAGGCACTCAAAGGGCCTCACAAAACTTGCATAAAAAAATATCACTCGAAAAAATTTTCATTATTCTCAAAATTTCCTGAGTATGAAACGTTTAATTACAAGAATAACTTTTTGTTTTGTTTTTTGTTAGTCTGCTATTTAGGTTGAGTGCAGTTCACCATAGTGCATGTCTTACAGTTTTCTTTATTTATAGTCAGATTTAAAAACTAGTTTCCTGAAAATAACGAATAAAATTTGATAAACTAAATTAAATTCGATACACACTATCAGGGATTGAGAAATTAAAAAAAATCATTTTCATTGAGTCAACACTGCGTTACAAAATTAGAAAACTTTTTATATAGAAAATTTATCTGCCGATTATTATTCAATTAGAATTTGTAATTGAAAGAATATGGTTCTTAAAAAGCTTACTATTTTTTATTACACACTTTGTTTTTACCCACAATGTAAAAAGGTTAAAATAAGTTTAATAAGCTAAATTCATACATTACTAAATAACACTTATTCAGAAAGTCAATCAATTTTGTATCAGTTATGTTGGCCACAAGGATTTTCTTTTTTCATAGTCTGAAAAATACAAATAAAAAAGAAAACTCTTCAAATAAAGTTTTAGCAGGAAAGTATGTACAGTAATTCGAAAAAAGTTGTTACAATTCTTAAAATTCTTTAATTCCCAGTATGACTTTTTAAGTAAATTAAATTACTAAAAATTGAACTAGACACTTTAAAAGTTATAACTCAGAAAATAATATGAGAATCTTGATGAATGTTGCAATAAGTGTTTAAAATACATCAATAAATAAAATGAAGGCCATAGCAGGTCACTGCAAACACTAATAAGACAGGTTGAGTTTTCTTTTTACTAAACTACATTACCAAAAATTAAACTAGAGAGTTAAAAATTTATAACTCAGAAAATATATGACCAATCTTGATAAAATTTGCAGTAAGTATTTAAAATGTATCAACAAATAATTCAAATGTTATAGTAGGTCACTGCAAACACCAACAAGGCAAATAAAATAAATTAAATTAGCAAAAATTGAACCGACAGTCAAAAAATTATAACTTACAAAATAATTAACTAAATAAATCGTAACTTATTACTGTAACAAATCACTATCTTCTTTTGAAAAATTTATTGTCGAATGTTAAAAATAACAAAATATTTTTATAAAACATCGTATTTGGGGTTTTATTACTTTTATACAACTTGTTTTAATACTCTTTTGTCTATTATAATCCCTAACATGACTTTATTTGAAACACTACTTTGTATTTTAATCATAGTTTGACTTAAAAAATATTATACATTAAATTATACAAATTCATTGCTTTTTTAACAAAATGAGTTATTTTATTCTATCATGTTCAAGTGCAACACACTGTATATAAACAATGTTTGGTAGTTTGATGTAAACTGTTTTTATCTAACCAAATATAGTCATTATTTTTGTTTATTATTGTGAGGTTAGGTTTCCATTTGTAATAATGATATATTTGGTTAAATAGGTTCTATCAAATGTTCTTTTGTTCAACAACCGTTATTATGTAAAAAAATCTTGTGTAAAAAGTTATTGTTGCAGAATAATATGTTACCTGTAATGCAGCGTTTTTTAACTTACAAATTTATAGTGTGTACCAAACGAAAATAAAGTAAACAAACCCAATGTATTCATAATTTAATGTAAAAAAAATTGTATACAACAGATAAAAAAACGATTGTTCTCGGAAAGGAATCAACAGACTCAAAGGAACGGCAGACAAATTGAACATAATAAATACAAACATAGTATAACATGCACTGCAAAAAAACTATTTTCGACTTTAGAATTCGTAAATTAAGCTACTTATTAGTAAGATCGATATGTAACGGTGAAAATGCTTCTTTATTCTGAATAAAAGTACAGGTATCGAAAAAAAAAAAAAAAAAACTAACAAAGACGCACAAAGTGGCGAGAGGAATAATTGTCGCCACACATCAGTCTTGAGAGCATCTTTCACGGCACTTTTGTTCACAAGCGTCCAACTCACAGCTACGGTTTACATTCATGATTCACTCACTTGGTTCGGTTTTGCAATTGTTCAATTGTTCACACTCATGCATGCGGCACCCCGGTAACCGAAAAGAAGTGGGGGGACGGTCGTACCATGTCATCTGTCAACTACTTGGAAACTAATCATCGCCAGTACGCACGCGGTTTGGGCAATCAATTAAATCGAGCGTCGCAAAGACGTATCGATTTGATTGATTGAACGTGCGGGCGAAATTTCAACCAAAATACAGTTTAAAATTTTTATTTTCTTTTCTGGTTTTTGTTTTTGCTTTGTTTTAAGTATAATGTGAGTCCATAATTGATGCCGTAGACCAGACCTTCTCATCGTTTCCTCCTGTAATACCACAATAACCCAAAGAAAATCTGAAATATCGAAAAGTTTTTATCAATTTCATGTTAACTGCACATTATCTTCGATTTTAGGCTGATTTTAAAAATAATATTGAGATATGAGAGATCTTCAATTTTGTTTTTAAGATATAGATTTTTGTTATAGGGGATTTATAACACAACGGTACGATTATATACAAACATGCGTCAACTTTTCTCTGGCAGTCAAAATTTGTTCTTAGTTTAAAATAAAAAGAATTTCAAAATAAGATAAAATACAACAAATTTTAAGTAATATAATAATGGACGATATTTGTACGATACTTTTAGAATTTGTTAGTTTGCAAGTCTGAAATTTTCTTCCTTCTTTTCATTCATTACGTCAAAGGTTAAAATTTAAGTTAAAATTTTTTTAATATAACTTGTTTTAGTCACTATTTGACAGATTTTATTAATCTGATGTGGACATTGGAGATTTAAAAGTTGTTAACCACATTATACAACTTTTTATAAATGTAGATATGGCCTCTAAGCATAACACAGCAGTATAGAAGTAATTCATGTATAGAATAATTAAAAATTATACTAAAAAATAGGTTATGTTCGAGTTATCAGCAATAAATCAAAATTAGTGAAAAGTTACCACAACACCTACAACACCTACACATTTTTTTAAGCATAAACAATTAAAAAAGCAAACAAAAGTTTTTTTAATTAAACACTAGTTATTGTTTAAATATATTTTTAATATATTACAGAAATTTGGCATCATTTTCTTTTTCTAACAATAGCCTGTATATTTTTATTTTAAGAATAATTCTGAGATTTTTGATGTAGGAATAACTTTTTTCTAAAATGCACCCCTGAACTGTATTTATTAACATTAATTAACTGTATTTAACTGATACAATAAAATGCCATACTAGGAAGAACTTACTACCTTTTTTTTCACCTTCTAATTGGGATATAGTACCATATGAATCACCAATCCAACTTATAGTGTTATTCTTGAGTAAAAGTATACATATGAGTACATTTTTTTAGTACATATGTAACATGTATGTAATGCATTTTTACTCTAATAAATGCACACAAATTTATTTACTATGTCTTTTATTTAATAACTGGAACTCTTGATAACTCGAACTTTCTTTGTGGCAAGTCATGGCGTCAGTTATCGAAGTTCGATTGTAGAACCATTCGTGACATAAAAATTTCCATTTCAAGAAAAATACTCTCCGATCTCGTAACAATCGCTCAATAAACCAGCCAATTCAAAAACCACCAGAGAAAAGCTAATAACACCCAAACTAACAAACAAACAGACAAACAAACGTCAAAACAAAAAGCCGCAACTCACCAACTAGCAGCAGAAGGGTTACTCGTCGCGTTATTCTTCAACTTCCTCAGCTCCTTCGAGGCCCAAGTCGCGAGCGTCTTGGTGCGATTGACCCGACTACGGCGGCCCTTCGTGAGCATCTCATTGATGGCGTCGTTGTCGAGAAGCTCGAGCATCGGCGCCCCAAAGGCGGAGCACAGATCTCCAACTAAACCAGCCGCCACCGCGATAACCGACTCCGAATTCTCGCCGTCTTGCGACACGACCATTATAAACTGGATGATAAACGGAATGTGCGGCTCCAGAACCTTCACGTCGGGGTGCGGGTTCGGACCGTCGCCTTTCAACCCTTGAAACGAAGCAGGTGCGTTATTTAACAATCTGTTATTTTATAACTGTTCAAATCGAAGATTTGAATGAATGTAACAAACTAAACAGGCAACTAGTGAAGTTAATATAAGTGTAGTAATAAGCCTAGTAATAAAAAAATCTACTACCTGTTATTAAATTTATAACACAGGTCAACAAATTTTAGTTGCTTCACGACACGAACAATCAGAATAAATATGTTTTAACCCGGAAACAAAATTCGTGTTGACCTGTGCAATTAGTTAATTATTAATTTGTTATTAAACTGTTATTTTTAAATAATGTTAACATTGTGCAGCCGTTATTTGAATATAAAACAGTTGTTTGACCATGCCTACCTTGAATAATGCCGGTGTACGCGTCGAGAACGCCTTCGCGGAGCTCGTTCAGATAGTCGATCATGTCGAAGTCGTTACGGTCGACTTGGGCCTGAGAAGCTTGCATCAATGTCGAGAGAACAACGTTGAGGTATTTCTTGAATTCCGGCCCGATGCTGAGGACGATGTCGCCGAAAACGGATAAAATTTGAGGTTTGACGCTCCGGTGAACGGAATTGTCGCCTAAGTTCTCCAGGAGCAGCGTCATGATTTCGTCGCAATAAGGGAGAGCTTTCAATTTCAGGGCGCGGAAGATGTCTCCGGTTAAACCTACGGCTGTTCCGCAAACCTATAACAATAAAAAAAAAATTATTTAGTTAAAGTAAACCAATAACTAAAATAAATTTTATTTCCTTAGTATGGTAAACGCATCAAATTCATTTCCATACTTTTCGCGCTCACTGTATTTGCAAATCTCACCTGATATTCCTGGTGGTTTTTCAACCCGATATACAAAAACGGCTTGAAGGCGTCCATGTATTTCAGGAATCCCTCGCCCAATACTTCCACCAACGTGGAGACGGCCATCAACGCGTCCTCTTGGACTCCACCACTCTTGCACGAGTTAGAATTGAACATCGTGAGCATCGCCGTCATGATCGCGTCGGAAATCTGAGGCGCGTCCTCTGGCGTGACCTTCCGCAGGACCGATTGTAGCGTGCCGCATAGCAGCGACTGGAGGTCGTGGAATTGCGATCTGTCGTTGTGGCTCGTGATGTGATTCTCCATCTGCAACACCTAAGAATAACAGTAAATTTCACGGGTTTCATTGGAAAAGGAAACTGGACGAGGATTATTTCGGAAAGAGATAAGTCGTAGGTGTTGAGGGAAGAGGAAGAATTCGGTTTATAATGACTAGCTTTGAAACTATTTTCATACAAATGGTTGGTATAAAAATTATGTCACAACCATGGACAATATTTCAATGATTTTTTAAGGATATTTTTTAAATTTGAAACCGAAAAACGTCGTCTTTTATAACGTTATATATTTCTTGTCACAACCATGGACAATATTTCAATAATCGTGAAAGTGGGAATTTTTTAAAATTTAAGCTATCTAACTCTCTTCATATTTTTCAGTACTTGATGTTTTCTTTTCTTTTTGCCTGCCATTTGGTTTTTAAATAGGAAATTAGCACTTTTAAATTAGTTTTGGATACAATTTCTTATAAATCATTAGATTCCCTTTTGTTTTGTGCTGTTTTATTAGCAATTTAAACAGCTATAAAGCTAGGGAACGGAACAAATATATAAAAAACATAATATAATAAATATAAAAAACAAAGAGCATAATAACAAAAATACCCTTACCTGTTGGAGACGTTCCAAGATGACCATCGTGGTCTTCTGCACTGTAATATAACAATCCCTCGGCGAGTTCTTCACCATCTCCATCAGGGCCTCGTACGCGGCAGGCCTCAAGTTCGCCTGGGCCCCGTCCGGCCGATCCGTGGTCTCCAACAAACGCTGAACGATAAACTCAAAGTACTGCGACAGACAATACGTATCCGGCTGACTCGTCTCCTCGTTAACGTCCGCAGCCTCAAACGCGGCCTCCGCCAGACCCGTAAACGCCCAACAGACGTTCGCGGCGACACGCGGCTCCGCCTTCAGCCCATTTATCAAACTCTCGAGCAGCGGTTTGAGGAAATTTTCGTTTATCGCAGCTTCGGGGATGATTTCGCATATTCTCCCGAACGTCCACGCCGCGGTATCGCGGACGATGACGCTCGAGTCGTACATTAGCTCAATTAGCGTTGGCATCGCTTGCTCGACGAGCGGTTTTAAGGTTGTGTTTTCTAAACCGCCCAGGATTGAGCCGAAAGCCATTAGAGACGCGTCCCTAAATCGCCAGTTTTCGGATTTTATGTTGTCTTTGATGAAGGGGAGGACATATTGTACGATCTCGTCTTCGCAACAGGTCGCTAATAGCATCAAACAGACGCCTGCAGCTTTGCTGGGGTTCCAATCATCTTCGTCGTCTAGTTCTTCTTGTTTCGTTAGTTTTTGAAGGAGGATTGGTACTATAAATTGCAAGGCTCCTTTCGCATAATGCCGCGAGACTCTAGTCGGGGGCCTTCCGGCCTCCGCAGCTTCTGTATCCTCTATCGCTAAATCAACCTCCTCGTCGCTCACGTTCGACCAAAACTCGATCCCTTGCAACGCAACGGCATCATTCTCCGACCTCATAGCTTCTAAAGTAATCGGAAACAAAGCTTGCGCCATATACGGCTCCATATATTGATAATACAACGTTAAGATCTTAACCAAACACTGCAAAGCCGCTACCTTAATCTGCGTATCCTGCGACTGCGTAGCCTCGCAGACCACCTCCATGATAAAGTTACGTTCCGTCTCGCGATCGAAATTATCTTTCGTAAATTCTAGAGAGTTTAACAAAGCTTGCGTTGCGGCTAATCGTACGTGATTGCTGGGTTCAGTATTCCTCATGCCGTGGATGATCGCGGTTAGGATGGCGTTCGATTGCGATACCAAGACTTCAGAGTCGATTTCTTGGCAGATGTAGCCGATCGCCTCGAGCGTTGCTTCTTTCTGCATTTCGGTGGAGTTTGCGGTTACGACGTTGTTTACAAGGGTAGTTATCAGCCCGGGCCATTGGCCCTGAGGTAGTTCTGCGACGGCTACGTAAGCTACGCATTGCGCCGCCGATGATGGTCTGCTCGTTTCCGTGCCCAGAGCGCCGACAATCTGGAAATTCGTGCGTGGGAGTTATCGGGAAATGTGTTTAATCGCTTATTCTATTAATTTGATGGTTTATTTTATTAGTTTATTGAATCGTCTGATTCAAGTTATATTTTGTTGAGATAAAAGACCATTTCTAAGTTAAATTAAGACAGAAATCTGAGAACCCTTGTGTGACTACACCAAGAAATTATTGAGAATTTTCAAGTTATATAGTTATATTTTGTTCTGAAATTTTGATATTTTGGTCTTTTGCACCAGAAATATTTCGTTATACTTTTTAAATATATTTTCTTGAAAAAATTTATTTTGTCCCCAAGTATAGCAATAATTTAAAAGAATATGTTTCTAAAAGAAAAAAATATGTGTACCCAACCCATGTCATTATCATATTACAATTAATTTCTTCTATTCGATATTTATCAAAATCTTACAATTTAGGATTTTGATAATCAACGTTTTATTGGATTACAAAGCTTTGAGCATATCAGAGTAACTACACTGACTGACTACCTATTTAATAAAATAAAATAATGTTATTCAACAATTATACCAACAGCTATAATTCTTTATATCACTTACTAAGCAAATTGCATACCATATTGTGAATGGCTAAACTTACTGCATAAGGTTGATTTGTATATTAAATTGTAGATAATAAACCAACAGGGTCAGCATTAAATGTTTGCTTTGTGATAAATAAGCCCTAAATCACAATATTATGAACAAGCCGCGGAAGTAGGTGTATATTGTGAGTAGGAACAAAATGTTTTTTAAATCTTTACTACTCATTCTGAAGCAGGATGCAAAATGCTTGCAAACCATCTTTTTATGAAGAACGTAATATGGTTATGTTCATATTACGATTGTTTATATCTATATTTTAATATGACAAATAGTAAAATTTATTAAACAAATACATAGCGTCAATTTTTAAGCTATAAAGTTATAGTGTTTTAAGGGTTGCAACATTTTAAACAAAGAATCAATAAAAGCAGACTAATTCCAAGAGGTTCTTAGAAAAATACTAATTTGACTTCCGTAAAAGCAAAAATCGCAAATATTTCTATACCGTTAACAATACACACTATATACAGTTGTTGTTTACTTACATTTTTCTTAACGTAAGTTCGAATGTCTTCGAGAAAGGCTAGCCAACGTTGTTGATACTGTAGTTTAATATTTGGGTCTTTCGACGTAAGTTGATTCTTAAGTTGCAGGCCAGCTGCCATCCTAGCGACGGGACTATTGCCCCCATGTCTGAGGATATCCGATAGGGTTTTAATAAATTCTGGAAGATTTGTCGCTGCAGCTTGTTCCAAAAAGTTTGATGCCTGTTCTAGTTCATTTTTGTCTGCAAAACAATGAAAATCATTTTAGAAACAACACTTCTAATCTAAGAGGTCGCCCAAAGAATGTTGATAGCATAATCATAACGTGCGTATCGAGAATTACATAAGTGAAAAGCCGGAACGAAGAAAATTTACGAAATAATAACGACACAACGTGTGTAATAATCATGGCTTCAATGGCAACCTATGACATTTTCTAGATATTCGGTTACTTACCTGGTGAAACTGTTTTCTCTAGGATCTGGATAAGCTGTAGTGTTTCCTGATGCATGATTGTTACTTCTGCACACAGTAAATAACAATTTCTTACAATATATTTCTTAATTTACACAAGCCACCGGCGAACACCACATGTAAGCTGACTGAAACTGGCAGGAAGATCGTATCCCTCCGCGCGATTTGACAGGCGGAAGAAATTAATCGTTAACGGTTCAAACTGACAACTCGACTAAATACGAAATCACACCCTAATTACACTTCAAAATAAAGTTTTAACACGTTAATATTCCCGATATCAAACGGAACTATATATTTCGAAACGTACTCTCCGCGTAAAAATCGTACTACTTTTTTATGCGTACTTAATCTGACCGACAGAGTGGCGGTACGGTATGGCGCGTAAAATTGTTGGTTCAATTTCGGTGCTGGTACTAAGAAGAAACCTAACGTAGCGATCGAGTACGAAAGTGACAGATTTCCATCCATGATGGATTCCATAGTTGCCGGATTTGTTCACCATGCGCCTCCGTTGACCAGAAAACGCCTTTTGTCAAAAGATGTCACCAGGTTAATCTGCAAGCAAATCATAAATTATTCAATCAAATCTATACGTATTTCGCTTCAACTTCTCAATCTGACGTTAATTGTTGAATTTGTCTCGTAGCTGTCATAGTCTATCTCTATATTACCAGCACGTTTGCATTATTTACAAAGTTGCAAATGTATTCACCACAATGAATTCATGCCAACTATTGTATAAATTGGTCTTGACTTGATAGTATAAGCCGCAGCATCATTAAATATGCTTATTATTCGAAACTTTTCGGTGTTATTACATTATTCAAGCTAATTATGTTCAATTTATGGTTCAGTTACAAAGTCGTTGTAATTTTTCGTTGCCCAGCGTTTGCATTTTTGGCAACGTTTCAAAAATAACACATCCTGTCGTGTGTATATTGTAATTAGAACAATAGGTTTTTCTTATAAACTTTTTTTTATAGCTATACGAAAATTAGAGCGCCAATATGTCTGAAAAGAGATGGAAAATAGAAAATGAGTCACATGAAAAAACAGGGTTATTATTTCAAAATACCTTTGGCAGTGTCTGCTCTATAAGAAAAATTACCTTTGACATGTTTTTGAAGTGTTTTGTTTCTGGTGCACAGTAGCAGGACAATTATCCTTTTCTATTTCTTTTATGTATAAATAGAATTTTATTTTTAAGTACCTAGGTAGATTTTTTCGATACAACATAGTAAATACAACCAATTCTGATATATGAATAATAAAATTTATAACGACACGATTGCACAGAGCGGTTATATTTTTAAAACAGTTCGTTTATAATAAATTTCGAAGTGTATTGCAACCTTGTGTCATATCATAAATTCAAATGGTTTCGCTTAAAATCTCTTACATTCGACGTTCTCATAAACAAACTAATTATACTAAAAGTGAAAACCACTAAAACCTTAGGAAAATGTTTCTTTTATTTTATTTATACAAGGTGTTGAAAATAATAAATTTCAAAATGAGCGCACATACGATTTCGGTTAATAGATTCCGGTCATAAAAACTAGTGTTTGATCGTACGTGAATTTTGTTAGCTGTTGAATAGCAGAGTTTGGCATGATAGCAAGTGCTTAAATTAAAACATTCTGAACTATTTTTATGAAAATGTTTTGTGTTCGATTCTATTTCTTTTGCTTTACGATCACAGTTCTAGTCTTCCGAAAATATTATAATTTATAGTGTACTATAGCTTAAGGCGGCCAGAATTAATAAAAATAAATAATAACCTATACATGTTAGCAGTGGCGGACTGGGTCCAAAAATATTGGTTGCCAGGAACCTAGGGGGGCCCACTTTTTTTTGTGCATGCTGACGGTATATACATATACAGGTGTCCGCTTTTTTCCCTGCAAAATTATTTTTAGAAAGCAAATGTCATTCTGAATAAATTTTGTATAAGGGCTTATTTGTTTTCTCAATTCTTCGAAAAGTTTCAGCCGTTTGAACACACCCACTACACGTTACAACGATAGAAAGAAAATTTAATGAAATTTAATGAAAAATATTTAAAACAAAATCAACAAATTGGATAAGTAAATGAACAAAATAATTCATATGAAGCTTTTTATTAATATTTTTTCTAGAAAATAGTTCAAGTCATTTGGAGGAAAAAGTATTATTTATGGACTTTTTGATTTTGTCAATTGCTTAAGGAGTTTGAGCCGGTTGAAATGCGGTTTTGTTAATAACTCAAACGGTTGTAACTTTTTCTAAATTGAAAACATAATAGGTCTATATGAAACATTATACTCTGTGTGTCATTTACTATACTGGATAAAAATTGCGGAGAAAAAAGTGAAAAATGCAAGATTTACAAAGAAAAGCTAACAAAAATATGAAATAGAATGCTCGAATAAATATTAAAAATAAGTGTTTTTGGTGTAAACAAATTTTAACAGAAAAAATGCCGTTTACCAATATCGAAAGGCGTGATATGTTAAGGGTTTATTATTGTTCTCACAGAAAAGCCCCATCGTACAATATTGCTAACATCGGACAGAAATGTAGCGGAGCATTGATCTAAACCCCGCAATCCTTATAATCCTCATGGAAATGTTGAAAACGATAAACGTTAGATCACCATAATTTGCAATGCTTCAACTACTGGTTTTTAGATAAATGAAGATCTTCGGATTTTTACGCGGGAAGTAGCCTCTAATTTGGAGTTGCCGTAAACACGCGTTTGGAGATCATTATGAACAAAGAAATTGAAACCGTACAAACCCCACACAAGTCATACTTTGCATCGTGAGAATAACATCAGACGTGCGGAATTTTGCATCTGGCTACTAAATAAAATAGACCAAGGACAAAATTTCTTAAATTACATCATTTGGTCAGATGGGTAGAAATTTATAAATTTAAAATGTTTAATCGAAACAAGGAGCATTATTGAGCGACAGAAAATCCTAGGCACAGACCAATGAGGACATGTACTAAAACGGGTACGGTTTTATCCCTTTAAGAAAATGGTGACCTTTTGAACATTTACTTAAAAAATAAGCTTTTTGTTGTATAAACTAGCTTCTTTTACAATGTAATCAAGCTCCGGTTGGGTACTTGATAACCACGACAAACAACAAGAAAAAGGAGAAAGTTTTTGTATGATTAAACAATTGTTTAAAAAAATAATGCCAACATGTTATACATTGCGAAAATGAGAAAACATGTAAACAAACGTATAATTTGTGATATTTATTTTCGTCAAAGTTAAAGAATTAGTAATGTATGTATAAATCTAAATTTTTTTAAATAATATTTATCAAAGGCATTAAATTGTTCATGGTGGTCCAACGTTTTGAAAAACTAGATCGCCTGATTTAGTCGAGTTTTATTTGTTACTCTGGAGACATATTGAGGAAGAAATTTCTGGGAATATTACAACTACGATAGCGAACATGAAGAATAGATATATGAGGGCATTAAGATATTTTTCTGGAAACCATGGGAAATGTAATATTTCCACCGAGAATTTGAAGCAAGACTGAATAATGATTATTTATTCAGTTTACAATTAACCATTTATTTAATTACTTATTCTTATGAGAGTACAGAAACGTCAGGATTGCTGAAGAACGCCACATAGCTACCAAAGCACCCTTTGTTTTTGTTATCAGTAGTAACTAGAACATCCCCATAAACTTATTCCTTAACATGTCCCGAAATAAATAAATTGAACTGGCGATTTAGCTGGCTACGGCGTTACACCACTACGACCAACCCAAGGATCCATTAAAATTTTTTAAATATTTTAGAACATTACGTAAATAAATAATAAAATTTGTAAATATGTTTCGACTGGTACTAATAAAACTAAGTCTTGGATGATCATTAATTTATTGTTCGTTTATGTAACTGATAGTAGCAGTTTGCAATGACTAAATGTTGCTGCAGGAGAATCATTACATTTGTGCGATTGCTGAATTTCGTCGCGGCAACTACATATTTTATATTAATTTATGAAATATTTTGCATGCGTATAAATGTTAAATTAGATGCTTAATAACCTTTTAGCTGTTAACGATAGACCTACCGAGTTAAACATTTTAGGAAACGATTTATCCATGTTTCGAAGTGTTTCAAGATATACAGGGTGTTCCATTTAAAGTTATTTGACATTTATCAAATCTCTATTTATTCCGGATAAGTCATATTAGAACCGCAAATGAATAATAACTGTAAAAAAATGCGATACTTTTACTATCCAAAATGAGTTCTTTTATTTCTTTATTGTCATTAGTTACCTTAGAACAGGGCCGCGTCTAGGGTTTTACAGACCCTAGGCACACCTGAAATTCCGAGCCCCTCAACCTCACTATCGTATATGAAAGAACACCAATAATAAAAATATTTATTTAAGAAATAAGAATCACATTTTAAAACGTGATAACAACTTAAAAGTTGTTAATTTGTATAAAATTTTTAATGAAAATATGGTATTTTCCAAACTTAAAATGTTCTTTTTCTGATTTTGGCTTCAATAAATGTTTTCATGATATCATCATGGTAGAGGGTTTTTAGAAAATCCTTTTCTAGTTTGGCAAGCACGATGAGGATTTACTCCGAAAGTGAAGCGCGCAAATAAATTTTTGCCAGCTTAAAATAGAAAACGGACCCTCGGCATTGCTGACTGGTCGTGTTAGAAAAAATTCTTAAAATTATTTCGACATTAAGTAAAGGTGGATTAAAATTTGTTATCTAAAATAAAATTTAATTTCTCTGAAGCAAATCCTATTCTCTGCGATTTCTAATACTAAATAAAACTGTTCTATTTATATTTTTTGTTCATCGACATTTAAGTCTATAAAATTTGGGTAACTGCAATAAAATATGTTTTGCTATTTCTATAAATAAGTGGAACAATAACTTACTAAAATTATTTTATTCAAACTATAAACAGTGGCTTTATAAGCGAGTTTGGTCAACTAAACAGTTTGGCACTTCTAAAAGCGACAAATCTGTTCTTTTGTAATTTTCAGTTTTTTATACTCTCTCCAAAGTGTTATGGATTCTGCAGTTGACGTTACAGTTTTTCTTATATTTTTCTCCTTATATAAAAAGCAATTAAACGTAAATCTTATATACTGGATGGTCGCTTTTTGGTCGTTTATTTGAAGAGATATAAGAGTTTTTTGCTGATCAAAGCAATTTCCACATATAACAATAAACATGATTTTGAATTTTCGTTATTAATTTTGTGCATACATGCATATTGTTGAATGTACGTTTATCTACAAATGCATGAAAAGTCGCTAGTTCCCAAACATGGGTTTTATATATTATTTTATTTTATTTACGAAAGTTTTAAGAATTATTTTCACTGACATCATGTGAATTCCCCAAAATATATAAAAGCCTGATCTTTGTCACATCAAAAATAAAGCGTTTGGTACATTGCGGTGCGGTTTTGAGAATACTCGACATTGTTCGAGCATTTTTGTGTCTCGCAAGGAAAAACAGATCATTACGATAGTTTTTTTTTAGATTTTAGCACTGCATTCTTTAGGTAGCCTGAAATGTAATCTTGAATTTTGGAACTTCAATGCAAAGGAGATGGCAATCACTGACTAAATTCACTACCGTGTTATTTCATTACTGTTAAAAAAAAAAAAAAATTGGCATGCACAAATTAACGGAATTCTATCAAGCGCAATTATTTTTTTTGGGAGTTATGCTAAACTTATTTTTTAAATATTTAATTAACTTTTTTCAAAAATGTTACGGAGGTTCGTCTACTAAAGACATTGGAAAAATAATCCACATAATCCGACTTCCTGGACCTATTTCTGAACACGATCCCGAAGTATCGATATGGGCGATATGCAATTGAATTTGGGTTGTAAATTTGGGTATAAAGTATTATTGTTATATAATTTTATTTTCGATTTATTTATTATACAATTAGTGGGCCCTAGCCCCTACAGTATTTAGGTCGAATGGGGCCGCTTACGGGCCCCCCTTTCGCCGGGCCCTAGGCACATGCCTATTTTGCCTACTGGTAAACGCGGCCCTTGCCTTAGAATGATTTTCGGAAAATGCCAATCATTTCATAATATCTCAGAAACAGTTCATAATAGCCTAATACAAGTTGATGTCAAAACATTTAGGTTAAAAATCTTCATTTACAATTGCAATAATATACCTAGTGTTCCTATAAATAAACATAAGTTTGTTGGTACGTTGTTGTGGGACAGCCTGTAGGTAAGCATGAAAATATTTTCTGGCTGTAGGGCGAATGATTATCTATTACTTATATAGCACCCTGTACATCGATTTTATATCTTCGAAAGTGAAATCAACTATCACTATCACTTTTTATATCATTGATAAACACAAAACTGCGCAACTTTGTTTCGAATATTTTTTTGTATTTTCATGTTTTTTTAGATTATTTTGTTTTAAATTACATATTTTAATTTATAAGTAAATTTTATTTTATTTTGATTGGATTATGTATAAAGAACATTCTGTATAAGTGATTCATTTTGGAACCCAAGTAAAATTTTATTCATTTTACCCAATGTTTTCCTGTATATCAATTATTCGCTTTAAGCTTTAAACTTAATTGTTCATAATAGCATTCGACTTTTTTTATTTTTCTTGGGAGAAAAAACTACCACGTGATACCATAACAATTCTGTACTTTGTGACGTATTGGTATTGCAATTACGGACGAATAATATTTTTGCCAGAACCTGGTCAATCAAAGTGAAATAGTAAAAAATTCTTTCCTGGCAGAAACGGCGCGACGCGAGAGATGCCACCGCACCGGCACCAATAGCGTGCCAAGGGTTTGATTTTACTCTGTGTATATCTGTTAATATGCAGACATGAATTTATTGCAAATAGGTGGGGGCCCTCTTATTGCCTGATATTTTTTCGTGCGGCGCTCCCGTGCTGGTTGCAGTATAAATAAATATATTAATATTTTCAACATGTTGTCTTCAGGGGGGCCCACTCAAGGGGGGGCCCACTTGCCATCGGGCAACCTGGCACCACCTGGCCAGTCCGCCACTGCATGTTAGGGTTGTTAATTTTTGAGACCAAACCCTGTTTTTATAGTTTTAAAACAACATATTGTGGTTGTTAATAATGACGATTGTATTACCGACCGGGAATTGAACACAAGTTCGTTTGTTTTAAAATCTGACGTTTAGGCAGAATGGCCGCACCATTACGCAAAAAAGTTAAACCGGGTACAATTTTCCAAAAATGTCGCGATAATTCGAACTCGCGAGTGCCTTTGTTGTGACTAAGATGTGAAATGTGATGTGTGCTAGTGATATGTCGAAAAACTGCGGACCCCCAAGCTGTCGGTGAGTTAGTTTTTCGAATATAATTTTTGCGGTAACGATTGTCTAAAAACCATTACAAAAGCGTTGAAATAACCTCAAAAAGTGTCGCTTAGTTTAAAGAAAAATGCATTTAACGTTAACAGCTAAATTTAATGATGTGGGTATCAAAAAATCTCAATAAAATTGAGAGTTTTCTTCAAAGTCGAAATTATTAGTGTTTGGAGGTAATGAACCAAGGTTAGTCATACAGTTTTACTGTCTTGCGATATGCTCGATATCGTTCGGAATGTAAGCTTTTAAAAATAAGCTCTCCTGGCTTAAGTCCAAGATATTTTAATATCATATTTTTTTCTATTTCTCTGTGAACAAAAAAGATCAACGAAGTTTTTATTGTGGTACTGTAAAACTATATTTACATTATTATATCAAAGTTGACAGTGATATCCAAAATTAGCTGCGGTATCCAAATTTAAACAAAATATGTACATACCTACCTATATTTTTATTGTGTTGAAGAATTTATGTAAGCTATTCATGATGTTAATATTACCGCTTATGTTGTTTTTTTTTTTCTTTTTATTAAAAAATTACCTTGAATTGAGCAGTTTTTTGGCACAACAGTCAAAAAATTTAGATCGGCCAAGTTATAAAAATAATACTTACCAAGGGTCGAACTATAGTTAAAATCTATAATAATCTTTAACATTAAAAAAACGAAATAATCTGACTTTTTTAATAATTATTTAGATATAGTTCAGTGAAATTACACGCAAGATGGGTTATAAGGGAAAACAGCGTAATTTTAAATGAAAAATACCTATTGGGTTAAAATTTTCTATGGCGTCCGCAAATTTTATTAGAACCTGTAACCAAACGATCCGTAACGTCAAATTCTCTCAAATTCTGCTACCCCCTTGGTGGTACCTGGAATAGTGGAAGTGCAAATACAGATACTATAATCGAAAGGTAATTTTCTATTTATCTATTACACACAGCTCCAAAAATAATGATGCACTTGATTTCTTACCTAATTTTAATGTGTTATATTATTTTAGTCTTTATTTTTTAGTACTTTGTTGGTGGAAGGCAATACCTTTTTGTTTCAAAAAACTTACTGTGTGGATTTTTGACTTTATCATATGCAGTATGCTTGTAATTGTTTATGGTTTACATCAGGGTAAAACTGAAGTTTCTATAGGTCTCCGAGTTCGTTTGCTATAAGCCTGAAGTACCGTCCCACATATTAGTAACACCCTGTACAATAGCAATTGCGCATACATTCGCTAGAAGTATAAAAGTACCAAGCTTTTTGTTGGCAAATGTATCAGTGGTGAAAATTGGAATAAAATTTAATTGCATGGTCGGAATTCGACCCAAATGACTATCCTCATCTGTCATCTAACTCGGAAGTACTGGCTGGAGGCAGATTTTGGCTCAGGTCGCCAGGGAACCCTGGGGAAACGTGTTTTTTTAAAGAAGCATGGTTGTGAAAGCCCCTCCAAAAATAATGACGTCGTGTATGATTACCAGGTTACGTCAGGTCCTGAAAATCCTGAAGCCCGCACTCCTCTCGCTTCAGTGGAACGTTTGAAACGTGCGCTCGACTCCCTCAACAGTAGGTAAGTTAAGAAACTGGCAGCCTATTTATAATAATGTAATGTTCACTATGAAAAAGACTTTGCAATCACGTTTTTGCTTTGCTTATTTTTGTGGTGTTTTTTTTTTTATTAAACGAATTATGAATTTATGAAAATGAGGTGAACTTCGTTTTAAATTTTGCTGTTGCGAAACGAACTAAAAATATTATGGTGGAGTGGAAATGTTTAGTAGCTTATTTACTCGAAAATGCACAAAATATTTGGCAAGTTCTAGATGAACTTATTAAAATAGTTTAGGCATTTCAGTTTTAACCAGGTTTGTGCACTTTTCTAAAATAATTGCTGGGTTAAATTATTTTGATATATGTGAATGAGACCACCATTTTTAGACCTTACCTTTTTGGGTTATACCTACAGCAAAAATTAAGCACCTTAAACTTAAGGGTTTGTGCTTTTTGTTACAAGAGCTCAACACAGTCAAAATTTCTGGTAACACTTTTTGATACTTTCTGACTAACTTAACTCTTTTTACTGGTTACTAAAGTACTCATTTTTAAAGCTAGTTTCTTTAATCAAGGGAGAAAGGTGCAGGTATTATTCTACAGATTTTCCCACTGCACAAATATATAAATATAATAACTATAATTTATAATACAGTAGCACTTTTGTTTAACGTCTTGAAAACGACTAGAAAATATATAAAATGAGTGAAATGAATAACAATGAGTATATATTGTATGCTCATCAATAAATTCAGCATAAATATATACTCATTTTAATTCACGTCGCCCTTATTTCATGTCTTACTTATTAATAACAATTTTAAATAAAGGGAAGTTTCAAATAAATTCAAATTTATAATTACCTTCTTGCATTTACATGTCATTATTTTAAAAAAATACTTGAAAAAGAATCTACGTTTTAAGAAAATACCATTTTTACAGTAAATTTATTGTATTTTTTCTTACAGCAATTCACGAATTTCTATTGATTTTATGTCGTAAAAAATAACAGCTTGGATGGTAGCCTATTCGAAAAAACTCAATTAAAATTACAATAATTTTGACAAAACTGGGAAACATTAATTTTGGAAATGGAAACTGACTTGGTGTTTTTGATTATTCCTGAACACAAATCAGAAAGTAGTAACTGAAGCTAAAAAACAGTTTACAAACCTCAAAAATTGTAAAATTTAATTCAATATTTTGGGATATTGCGTTCATTATTTGAATATAGATCAATTATTTTGAATATAGACTTCTTTATTGAAAGCAACCGTCATTATTATTCAAACTACTGTCAACACCTACGTGGTTGACAGTACATTGACAGTTCACATCACCACGATTGACAAATACACTTAAAATATTTGATAGATACAAAACGGAGTTTATGAGTCGCAGTAAAATACTAAGAACTTTCAAAAATGTTGTGTTTCGTATAATTATAATCAAACAGTGTTTTGATAAAACACACGTAGGTACGTAACTTCTATTACCGTTAAAAGAAGTCATAAGATTAACAAAACTACGAACGCTTTGAAGTCGGATTACATCATCATTGTTTCGGAAAATTGTAAATAATCATTGGCTAGCAACAAATTTTCAACTAGTAAAGTCTTGTATACTTCTACTGACATCAGATTGGCAATGTCTGTCGAAATGTTTTGGTACTGATTCAAGAAATTCCTCGATGTTAACCAAGCCGAGGTTAAATTCTAATCTTAACAAAAAACAGAAGCTTGTAATGATACAGTTATAATTTCTATAAATGTAAATTAAAGCAATACACATTGTAAATACTGAATAGTTTTATATTCGTATAGTTTTTTTAGCGTTAGTAACAAGTCAATAAGAAATCCCAGAAAAGATTTCCTTTAGATCTTTAACGACTGTCAATACCCAACTTATTAACATTAACATCCATCAAAATAAAGTTCACTTTTGCTCTGATCCACTCAACCAAATCATTCGCATTCAGATGTGTAAATAATCTACTACATATTTGCCATTGATCACTCCCATACCTACAACATCCAATTTTTGGACCATATCCAAGAGCCATTAATTTATTTTAAGCGTTGTATTCTCCTATAAAAAAGAACGATTTATTTTAATTTTATGCTAAATAATAACACCCGTCCACCGTGTGCAAAATTTATGGCAAAAAATACCTCGAACAATGTTGAAAATCGACCTAAGACGTGACTAATTGTAGCACAAACCAGCAAACTTGTAAACATTGCGTGATTTTCAGGCTATAAATCACGATGTATACGTTTCAGGTTTACAAAAAATTGCTGAAAGATGCCGACCCCTTCAGAAACGAGGAATCTCCTCACAACCTTCATGATTCTCATCGTTTTATTGCTACTTCTATGGATATTATATGCCGGAATTGCTAGTTGAAAGTAAGTACCAACCTGAAGACATCGATTTCTTATATATGTATTTCTTTTACAACTTGATAAAAAATTTGACCAACGTTGTCTTTGGTCTATAGCAAAACATAACCTGCTTGCTCATGCATCATACTTTTCCATACATTTCAGCATTTTAATCACAATAACAAATTACAAATCATTTATAATGTGGAATATAGGTTATATGGCCAGAAGTCTCTACGATGTACACATTTAATGTTTAAAAAGCAAATTAAATCGAAGTATGTACAGGAGTTTTAATTAATTGCTGATACCTAAAAATGATGCCTTTTATGAAAAATGGTTCGCACAGTAATTTCAAAAAATAATCTCAAATAAAAAAAAATAAAATCGTTTTACTGGTTTAAAAAATATACGACATTAAAGTTAGTTGACTTGCCTGTTAGGTGGGTCGATTTCTTTTCAGGCAAGTGTGAAAATATTATATGGACCGTGCAGTTTTCTCTTATGAGATTGGTAGACATCCAAACGTTTTGGAAAATGTTTCGGGACTCGGTGTTCCCAAGAAATGTGCCTATAAATAGTGTGCATTAGCAAAAACTACACATGCGGCACCAGAGCGAAGATGATTTAAGTGTTTTTAAACGTTAAAACGGCCCCTAGAGATATATAGTTTACGGTTGGACATCAAGCCCTGTCCATATCTATTTTTAACGAAATTGTTTTTGACTGTACGAACTGCGAACCCGTGAAATATTTCCGTTTTTTAGAACTGGGTCAATGTTTACCGAGTTATTATGTATTACATTCCTATTTTACGTTGTTTGTTCAACTTGAAAGCGCGATATAAATCACTGTCAATTAGTTTACGTCCAGCGACAAAGTTCCAATTAGATTCCAAATTTATTTTTGGTAGTTCTATGTATTGTAAACAAGGTTTATATTGTATTAGATTCTGTATGTGCAATGTGCATATCTATTATAGTGCATAAAGTTCAATGTCTCTATTATATTTGTAGTGGTTGCAAGGATTAAAATAATTCTCTACTGTACTGTAAGTTCGCTGCGCTGAATTGTCTGCCAACAAACTAATGACGCGTATAAATCTAAAAGCAATAATATATAGATATTTTAAATAAATTATTAGTTTGTTGAAGGAATTAATGTCTCACGGGACGTTGGATTGTATGGGTACTTTTGTTATTATTAGAGATGAAAAGTCGGTTAAATGGACAAAGTAGTGCATGTTTATGTGCTCTTTTATAATCTGTTCAGAAAACAGTTGAATTCCAAATGGTTCTCAAGCTATTTTGAAAAAACCAAAAAATTTCATTTTTTAATAATGATCATAACTTCTTTATTTGTGATCCCACCAAATAAACGTTTTGACATTATAAGGGCACTTTTTTGTCTACAATTTGATTATGTCAGTTTAAGATTTTTTTCGCAAATGGATTCGCCAGAAACAATCGAAACTTTGGTTTTTCTTATGGATACCATATTGGGTTTATACATGTTTGGATTCATCATTTCTTTCTGAGTAATTTAGTATGCCACATGCCATGCTTTGATTACAATAAGCTAATAGAATTGACTGAAAGTTGTCCACTTCGAGAAATGCTGAAAATCGCATGGTGCCATGGAAGACGTTCTGTGAAACAATGTGATATCAACCCATCTGTTGAAAGAAATTGGGGAAAACCCAGAATTTATAAAAAATTCCAAGAAATGTTCCAACAAGACGAAGATCCTACACATAATGCCCGAATCGTGAGGAAGTATTTAGATATAAGACATAAACGGAGAGTAATTTCTACCTATTCAGAAGTATCATGGCCACCAAGATTGCCGGATCTTACCCCTTGTGATTTTTCTCTATGGAGTGACTTAAAAGATAAATAAGGTGTATGGTATTTATAATTTTGGCAACGTTGAAGAGTCCATAAGAAAAACAAAGGTTTCGTTTGATTCTGAAAATTATTTATTTGAATCGAAATATTATTTATTCGGCGGAAGTAAACCTATTTTTAAATCAAAGCAAAAATATTTCTTTGTAGGAAATAAATCTCTTCTCGTATAAAAATAAATAAATATATTTGTTTGAATCAAACTCAGATTTCTTTGATGTAAAGAAAAGTCGTTTTAAATCAAAACAAAAATATTATTTCAAAGGAAAGTAATTTTTGTTTGTATCCAAATTTATTTATTCGACCTAAATAAATATTCCAATTCAATTAAACTCTACAAGCAAATAAACTAGAGCTATGTTTTGATACAAAAGAATAAATTCAAAAGGATATATTTCTAAAATACAAGGAATCTTTTCTATCTGTGTAGGAATATTTGCGATACATAACAAAATTACACATGCAGAATATGGATGTATTTATAGAAATTTTTGTGGGTGGTTGGGTTTATTTCGGATGACACAGTTCCAATTTAGCGTGACAAAGCACCAGGCGAAGTTATTTAAAATTACCAATTCTCAACTGGTAGCTTCGACACACATAACGAAAATAATCTCTTTTTTCATTCTGTTTCAGATTGAAAGTGAGATGGATGTCCTTAATGGAAAACCGCAGACAACAAAAAAATGACGAACTTACTCGAGGTGTCCAATAAGTGTATATTTGTATTTTTATAAATATAAGTGAAAAGTAGGATAGTTTAAATGTATACAACACAGCTGATGAATGTAACAGATACTTAAGTAATAAATTATTCTTTTTTGTTAACGTTGGTTTGGTTCGATAATAAACATCCAAAATAAAAAATGTAAACCTTGTTTATACACTGCGTCATAGTTCTGTGGAATTTTGTTGGTTTATTTGTGTAAAAACGGGATAACATTTTGATAGAATTGTAAATCATTAATTTGCACTGAGTTATTAATAATAATAAACAAAATAGCTTAAAATCAGTGTGTAGATTAACAATATTTGTTAATATTACTATATGTCCATCAACTTAAATATACATAGTGTAAATAAAGTAAGGAATATTGGTTATTATAACGTTTGGAATTGTTCTTTTGCAACAATTAACCGAGTAAGCCACAATGTGTGTGGTTGTATGTTATTATTAATTCGTGTTGTTACAATATTGCTTTTCTCAGAACGCTGTCATGTGGTTTCTTTGTCCATTTGTTTGTTCGGATAATTCGTATATTTTACGGTATGCAATGCTTCATTTCATAAATCTGAATCTTGAGTGCATATCACGTACGAATACGATATGCCTGAAATATCGCTGAAACATTTATTTTTTGACTATAAACTGGTCATTTCCACGTTTATCGGTCTTTATTTCTCCCTTCTTTTACGAGAGAATCCAGTGTGTGACATTTGTAGTTTTTAGAATCGACAATAAAACTTACTACAAGCATGCATGTCACATCTTTTGTCTCTTAGTTGGGTCCTTTTGTAAATTAGCATCACTCATAAGTCATAACATAGCGAAATTCGTCCGTATTCATTAGTATACTTATTTATTATATTCATTAAAATCCACTAATGAGCTCTGCATAAAATAACACCAAACTGGTTCTTCACTTGCGTATATCATGGGGATATCCTTGCGATGAGTCACGAAATAGGAAATTCAATGCGTCCAGAATAACAGAATAATCACTGTGCGTCATCGTCTTTCATCTTTTCTTTCGTTTGATGTTGTCTAAGCGCCACAATGAAAAATAATAGGAAATAATTGCAGCTGAATTAAAGATAACCATATATTGACTAAAATTACTAAACGTTGTGTTTAGTGCATTTCCAAACATGACTTCCTTATCTAATGTATCAATGGGTGATTACATAATTTATGCTCAATATTTTGAAGTAAATACGCAAATAAGTAAATAAGTCATAAGAATAAAAGTCTGGAGCAGACGCTCACTGTGTGCAAGTATTCCAAATATATTCGTTGTCAATACATACACTGGGCAAAATTCCCAGCAATTTTCCCTATAACAGGGAAAAGACCAACAAGAAAAAAAATCGTGAAATACTTGCGGATTTATAACTAGTGTTAAATACATTTAACATAAAATTGAAAAAAAAATAATAATACAATAATAGAACTTAAGGGGAGGTTCTCATGTAAGCGGTTAAAAAAATATTTTTTTTCTTTTTATTGCCTACAATTTGAGGTATGATAGAAGTTTATGGAAGAATTGTTGCAAAAGTTATAGACATTTTGCTGCAGCAACTGAATGAAATACGTTTGCTGTTCGAACGGACATTACCGCGATTTAGGGGTTCTTGTCGATGGGGCAAAACTCTGAGGGTCTGACGGCTCCTAGAACTTTTAATTACCTACAATCTGAAGTATGAGAGAAGTTTATGCAAGAATTTTTGCAAAAGTTATAGCCATTTTGCTGCAGCAACTGAATGAAATACGTTTGATATTCGAACGGACGTTATCGCGATTTAGGGGTTCTTGTCGAGGGGCAAAACTCTGAGGGTCTGACGGCTGCTAGAACTTTTAATTACCTACAATTTGAGGTATGATAGAAATTTATGCAAGAATTTTTGCAAAAGTTATAGACATTTTGCTGCAGCAACTGAATGTACAACGTCTGCTATTCGAACGGACGTTATCGCGATTTAGGGGTTCTTGTCGATGGGGCAAAACTCTGAGGGTCTGACGGCTCCTAGAACTTTTAATTACCTACAATTTGACGTATGATAGAAATTTATGCAAGAAATTATGCAAAAGTTATAGACATTTTGTTGCGGCAACTGAATGAAATACGTTTGATATTCGAACGGACATTATCGCCATTTAGGAGGTTATTGTCCATGGGGCAAAACCGAAGCGTCATAAGGGTTACTAGGTCATTTACTTACCTACAATTTGAGGTGTCATAGAAATTTATGCAACAATTTTTGCGAAACATTTATCTGTAGGAACTGCAACCGAAACACCTGCTGTTGTCAACAACTAAAATAATATGCTGGTACCTTTATTCATTTAAAGCTATATAGTTATGAATAATTTAAAACCTTATTATCTGTACATATAACCTTCTACCAGAATAGCGCACGATTCTTATCATTTTTCTCAATGATAACTTAGTTCGCCTTTGCAAAATATTCCTATCAACAGCATCTTATTGACATTTTTTATACAGGTCAATAACACTATGATTTATAGTCATAATAATGATATAATAACATAAATAAAAACAGTCTGTAGAAAAAACAATGTATAACTTTATTAATATTTAGAGAGCAGTCTAGTAAACAAATCGATAAAAGTATATCCAAAAGAGTACACTTATACAAATTAACACAACTTAAGTACACAAAAATCACTGGCTGTTCCTGTTGCTCAGGAACGAAGGCGTGGGCAATGCCGGTCGAATAGGGATCGAATCCCTAGACGTTTCAGTCTCTGAGAATCTCGACTGAAGATTGGTGTTCGGTCGTGGTTGTTGGTTCCTTTGGTTCTCAATCTGTTCGTAGTTGATCAACCAGAAAGGCCTGTGCTCCCTAGGCCACTCGTTCAGCCTATTCACCAATTCCTGGTCACCTCTAGCGTCGATCGGTAACTTCCCTGTTGTTCCTGTATTGCCTTCCCCAAGACGGTTGGCCACTGTAACGCTTTGGTCCTCATTTGGGTCCCTAAACCGATTGGCCAACTCTGGTTTACCAATTGGCCTTGATCCTGCATAAGATGGCCTTTGTGCCATCGCTAAGGTTATCAGAGGTAACAGAACGAGTACGTATTTCTGCAATAACAAATTTACGAGATAAGAAATTGCTGTAAATGCTGAAGCAAAACAAACTAATACAAAACAAACTGACTTACCATGTTTGTGGATTTCGTTGTAAAAACAATAATGTCTGGTAGGAGTTGTCGCGTTCACAGTTGGTTGAGAAGTGTGCGGTCTGCGAGAGTGGCAAACGTACTTATATGGATCAACAACTTCCAGAGAACTGGTAGATTTTTTCCTTGACTAAACGTGAATCCACACAATAAGGAAAACCCGATGCTGCGGGCTGTGCAACGCATATCTTAGTTCTTATCGTATTGAGGTGACGGATGATACAGCAAAAGCGGTCAGGAAACCACAGAACTCTCTTCGCAAAAAGAAAACATCAAAACAAAGCTATTGTTTTCGCGTATCGACCTTGAGAATATAGAGTATATTTTTGGCGATTAATATATACAACTATATGTATAATTACATAATAATTTACGCCGCTTCACAGCGTTGGATGTATTACAATGTCCTTCAACAATACACTGTGGGCAAAAGAAAACGGTACAAATTTTCAATTGCTCATATTTCCAAGATATTAGGTAAATTCAAGCATTTCTTTGATAAACTAATTGCTTATATTGTGAAGATTGAAAACATACCATATTTCCACTAATTGAACGTTTTAATCCAATGTAATGTGACTTTATGTATGGCTATGCAACATTTTTGATAATATTGGGTCAATTTAATGTGAAATGAAAGATATAACAAAATTGGTAGGTAATGACATTTGTTTTCTTTTGGTCAAAAGGAACAGTAGAGATTTTGTTGCATCGTATACAGGGTGATTTTTTAGTATACAGGGGAAATATTGAAACATGTTTTTTTTGCTGTTTTTACTCAAAATAACAGTTTTCATAAATAAAAAACGATTCCATTGCATAGGCACGAAAAGTCCAATTGCGAACTTGAGTTATCTTTAAAGATGGCCGAGAAACTATGGCCAACGTTTAGTTCTCATATGAGCGCCATGTTTGATTTTGTAATTTTTTTAAGTATTTTTCTTACCTGTTTTCCATATTGTACTACAACTATTGGGCAGTAGATTTTTGCAATTTTTTTTTGTTGCGAAAACTCGCCAAGGAGTAAAGGAGACTTCTTTTTATCAAAAACAAGACAAATGTCATTAGGTCAGTACCCATTGATTTTAATACACCTTTCATTTCATATTAAATAGATTTTACTAAATATTATTGGAAATACGATTGATTAACAATTTGTACCGCTTTTTTTTTGCCCGCAGTGTATATACATATTCTATTCCGTAAAATATCAATTTCAAGCCAAGAGCGACTTAATTAAAGAAAAACTCGATTCTGCGGTTTTCGTGGTCAAAATTGCAAGTCACTGCCAACGAATTACTAACCGTTTTACAAGAAATCAGAAGGTGATCATCTATTTTTCATCGATACTAATTCAAAACATCTTCGCAATATGTTTAAATTAAATTACAGCATACATATACCTACACATGCGTCACAAATTATTTCTCTTCATTACTAATAATATATTTATTATTCGACATTGTTTATTTATATAGAATTTTTCATGACTAATGCTCTTGATGTGTTAAAGTACAAAGAAGTGATTCTAATAATTCTTCTCGAGAAAAATCAATATTAATCTTCAAATATATACGATTAGAACGTGAGACATCGACAAAAGACCGTTTGCGTCACGGTGCAGTTTCTTTTCAAAGTGAAGGCTGGGAATAAAAAGTATTTAATTACTGGCTAGAACAAATCTATCAAAGAAACAATAGCGTGACTCATGTAACAATTGAGTGCAACAATGTTACAATTCTGTTAGGTCCAGGTTCATTTTAGTTCTTGAATCTTCTACAGCTAGTTCTATAATGGTGCTCTCCATGGCCGTATCCAAGGGGGGGGGGCAAGTCTTGGTTTTTAATGGGGCCTTTCGAAGCCTCAAATTTACATCGGTAGAAGAAATTTTTTGAGAAAACAGAATTCAGACTGATTTTCGAGAAAAACGAACTTTTTAAACAAATAGAATTTCTTTAAACAAACGCAAATTAACTGACAGGTGTTTATAAACATTCCACTAGACTTATAGTAATAATTTCTATGAGAAAAAAGAGACTGAAATGATTGGAAGGATCAATTATCAGAAGGATGTAAATTTTTCATTTAAGGGTTGTTTTCAGGGCACTTTGGGGATGGGTTGGGGGCGTCAAATGTATATGTATAATTGGTCAAATTCTTCCTTGGAAAGTCCTCTACAAGTCCTTAAGTAATCTTAAGTTTTCTCAAACCCTGAACAATTATTTTAAAAATACCAAAAAATGTCTTCTTCCCGATCATTTACCCATCTATATTTAAGGTCTCGACAATGGGAACCCTGTTCCCATGCAGCAAGTTAAATTTAGACAACTGCCCCCTTCCGTTTGGAGCTGGATACGCCCATGGTGCTATAACTATACCCATTTTTTAAATGGGCGATTTAAATATATTAGTCATTCTAGATTTTTTATGACTTTGTCAGATTTTAATCCTTTATTCCTCGAATCTTGCTCAATCAACCGCAAAATAAATACCACATTGTAGCGGACAACATTTACTATCAAACCTATATGAGAAAATGTCAATTGGGTATAATTCAGTATAATTGGTTTAACTAATTTTTACTTTATCATACCAGCTATATCATACTAACGTATGACAAAGTATTGTAATCGTGCCGATTTTTTTATATTTAGGCGGAAATATGTCTTTTTTGGACATATTTGAACATTTTTGACCAAGGTACAAAAAATTGTACTGGAGCGTATGTTTCTGTGTAGAATTCAAATTTGAGGTGCAGTTTGTGGTCCTCACAAAACACAGTTTTTCTCCTGCTCAAATTTATTACATAAAACGTTTTTAGCACTCGAGAATCATCTGTCTGTCTAGATTTATCCTTTATCTTTACGGATCAACCGGATTTTTGCACTGTGTGTACCGTATATTGTCAATGACTACGTACGAAAATACCCTTGCAACATGAATGGTTGTTAAGACATTGTCACACAAACAGTTTCCCAATTATATGTAGATATTTTGACATCACACGATGCCAACTTGGTATTTTTAATTTTAGAAAAATATGAAAATCTATGACAAAGAAGTTCTAAATATTTTTTTTCCAAAATTTTGACGGTAGTTTATCTAGCACTGTGTTGCTTTTTTTACCAGCAAAACTCTGAAGTTAAAACTACGGCATGAAATAAAAACTCTTACAAATTTAGTGAAGATATTAATGGGGTTTTAAGTTTTTTTGCGTCACCTGATGTTGATTAAAAACAAACTATTTTTATGATATTGCTTTGTAGTATTTCAATTCTACCAAACATAAACTAACATGCATTTGATGTCTGGTCAACTGTTTAAAGCACTAATATGTTAAACGTTAAATCTGGATCTTTGAAAAAAAAAAGCAAATTTCTGTGGAAAGCATGAAATAAAGTACTTACCAGGATTTTTTAACTGAAAACCGTTTCCACCACATCAACATAAAAGCATCAAAAGTCTTAGCCAGCTTCGTCGAACAACATACCAAAGAATAACAAAAATAGGCAAAAGATATTTATTCAATCTCCCAACACAGGATAAATAACAAAAACAACCACCAGAACTAAACATTATATTTAAGGAAGGATCAGAGACAAATTATATTAAACGTATATATGATCATTAGTGAGCTTAGTCAATGCCTAAAAAAATATAGAAAACTTGTAGATGTTGTAAAGAAACTTAATAAATACATCTATCTGTTTAATCATCATCGGGTGAATGCCAGGCGAGACGCTCCTCGTAAAACTGGATGACCACCTGCGGGCAAGTAACGTTCGCCTTCTTAGCTGGCACAAGATCAGCATCATCGGTCCCCTTCCATTTCATGAGGAACAGCAACTCTCCGGTGGTATCGGAAGCCCCGATAATCTTCTCCGCCTCCAAACCGCGATCGAATCCTGTTTTACCAACCGATTCCTTCCCTTTCTTACCGGCCTTTTTAGCGGGAGAAATAGACAACTTCTTCTTTTTTGACGAGGCATCATCGGATTCGTCATCGGAAATCGAAACAGACTTATCTTTCTTGCTTTTCGGCTTAGCATCCTTGCCTATAAGTAATATGATATATATGAGAAACAAAGAACGAGACTAAAAAACATGTAGTGGTACTGTCCAAGAAAATATTTCCTTTATTATAAGAAATAGAAGAAAAATGCAAGAGCAATTTTATTGTGCTCTTTTTGTATATTCTAAAAATGATTCGAAGTTTCTTTAAAATAATATTATGATAATTATTTTGAAATTGAATTTAAGCAACAATAAAGTTTTTTCGGTTAACCTATGCAACCTTAACTAACGTAAACCAAAACTTCAAAATTGGAGCAGTAGCCATTGAAAAATTTTACGAAAAAACGAATATAAACTCAGCGGAATAAATTCTGAATTATGTCTACTTTTCAATAAAATCAGTGAGAAAAGTGAAGAAAGCGTATTTTTTGGCATCTGACTTTCTCAAAAACAAAAGTTATTTCACAATTCCGACTGTACGGAAAAAAAAGCATAGCAGAATTGGTTGTCATTTGTTATTTTTTGTTATTGGCCAGAGTAGATAGTAATTTGTTTTGGATTCTTGCGTTTTTGAATTAATAAAAAAAAACAATTTTGACCAATGAGAATTTGTTACCCTTTCTTTTTTTTAAATAGAACAAACTATATATCTATATATCAACTATATATTTCAACGAGAGATTGTTTGATCCAAAAAGATAAACTTTTATTACAAAACTGTTTAAATTTTTATGCGTATTGCGAATTATTCAGTTCTTCCGGTAATTTTGACTAATCCTATATATATAATGCATGTATGTTTACCTTTCTTGGTTTTGGGATCTTCGATATCTGATTCATCATCGGAGACTTTTGCCTTTGTTGCCGACTTACGATCTTTCTGTTTTTCTGCATCCTTCTTTGCCGGTTTCTTGGCGTCCTTAGTCTTTTGTTTTTCTTCATCGGAATCGATCGATTCAGGTTCGGAATCATCAACTTTCTTCTTCTTCTCGTCGATCTTTTTAGCAGGTTTCTTCGCGTCCTTAGAGTTTTGCGTCTCGTCGTCACTATTGATCTCTTCCGGCTCAGATTCATCAACCTTCTTCTTCTTCTTATCAACTTCCTGTTTCTCCGCAGGTTTCCGCCCTACTTTTTTAGTTTCCTTCTTCCGTTTATCGTCATCGTTATCGCTCTTGTCGTCATCGTCACCCTTCTTACTCTTCCTACCCTTACCTTTCTTCTTAGATTCATCCTCGGACTCGCTATCCGAATCGATAACTTTCGAAACGATAACCTTCTTCTTTTCGGGTTTCCTATCTTTATCGTCGTCATCTTTCTTCACTTTCTTCAATTTTCTTTTGTCTTCTTCGTCGTCGGACGAAATCGTCTTCGATTTTTCCTGTTCCTTCTTCGAGGATTTCTTGGTATCTTCATCAGAAGAAGAAGATTCTAAGCGCTTGCGCTTATCGCTTTTTGACTTGTCGCCTTCGGAATCCGATGAGGCTGAACGCTTGCGGCCCTTAGACGTCTTTTTCTTTTCCACTTCTGCGTCGCTGTCGTCTTTGTCTTCGGGAGATGGCGACCTCTCCCGTTTCTTCGAAGCGTCTTTGAATTTCTTCTTCGGTTCAGTTTTTGAGGTGGATCCGCTCTCAGCTCTTGCACTACGTGACTGCAGAAGGGTACATAGTATTAGGAATCGATTTATTTGATGGTGTTATTTAGGGACGTGCTATATTTACATGTATCTAATTCTGACACCCCTAAATTTGTAAATAATCGTGGTTAAAAGAGTAGTACATCGTATTATTATCAAAATATAAAGAATAGAAATAGAAATGAAAATATAATAAATAGGTTTATCCTGTAGAGCTGTAAAAAGAAGTCGAATTGCAGTTCGCTTATAAGGGAAAAAAAATCAAGTCAGCATAAAACTCAATTATCAAGATCATACTGCGTAAGATTAAGTAAAAATGTATATCATATAGTAAATAAAAAACATGAATCAGGAAAAAACAGTTGTCTAGGAAAACATAAAATTGTCCAAATATAATTTGTCGTTGAATTGTCAGTTCCTATCCTTCAAACTAAATAAATACAACCAAAATGACCGATAATAAATTAATTTCTGTGAGTTTCGAGATATACGGAAAAGTACAAGGTGTTTTTTTCCGGAAATACACCATGGAAGAAGCCAGAAAACTTAACTTAAAAGGCTGGTGCATGAATACAGAAAACGGATCAGTTGTCGGCTATGTAGAAGGAGACCAAAAAAAAGTGGAAATAATGAAGCACTGGTTAAAGAACACCGGAAGTCCTAAATCAAAAATATCCAAAGCCGAGTTCAACAACCAACGTGACATAAAAACGCACTCGTTCCAAGCGTTCGAAATTAGAAAGTAGTACCGAATTGGGCCACCCCCGAATTGTCAAAAATTTGATTAACCAACGAACAAATATATAGTTTATTACTAATCTTACTTTTTTCTTGTCCTTTTCTCCTACGCTTGATGTGTCAGATTGTGCCGGTGACACAGAGCGCCTCCGCTTTTTGTCAAGCTCCTTCGGCTTACTTTTCGCCTTTTCTTTGTAGGTTTTTTCAAAAGCTTCTATCAACTCCGGACAATCCAGGTTATCCTGCGGCTCCCAGGTGTTCTCGTCATCGGGATAATTCTTCCACTTCAACAAATACTCCACCCTATTGTGCTTTATTCGCTTATCGATGATTTTCTCAACCGAATATTCTTCTTCGCTCTCGCTATCAACTTGAACTTTTTTCTTACCCATGGTCTATCTATTACACAAATATCATCGAAAATTAACACATAATTACAATATTAGAATACCCAAAGCGGATGTTAAAGCACTTACGTGAGAAAAACTGAAGTACGGGTAGGCAAAACACAAGATATCTCAACTTTTAAGATAATCGGCGTCAGTAACAAGCAAGTAAAGAAGCCAAGCCGTTTCTTACCAGTAATGCCGGGAAAGAAACAAACGCTCTGCGCAAACGCGCGTATCTCATCCAATATGAAATTGTACTAACACAAGATAACAACGAATTACATAAATAATAAATAGATCTACAAATAGTTTGTTCAATTGATAGCTGTAAGATGTTTAATAGAATAATAATTTACTAATTAGAAAAATAAAACTAGTCTAGGGATATTGTAGCATATATAAACATTAGGCACGATGATCAAATTTTACTGGATACACTGGATGCACGCTATACTAGAAACCCACATTTTTCCTTATATTCCCGGATATTTATTAAATTCAAATAACTATTAATTAACAATTAAACTACTAATTATTTGTGTTTGGATTGGCAAAACTTTAATTTTACCGTTATTTGGCAGTTTTTTTTGTTCAAGTCTGCGCCATCTGCAGGCTGCGAATGTAAATAATATATCATTATTTTGACTTTTGACAGTTATATCAACAATAATTAGGAGAAACAAGCCGTATTGTTGTTATTATTCCATGCGGCACCTTCAAAAATTATTAGCCGAATCCTAAACTAAAAAATGCAGTCGGATAACGTCGACAAATCGCAGCTTTTAGCTGTACTGCAAGTCCTAAAAAAATATAACCTTAAAGTACGTTTTACAAACACCATCTCAAACATAAATTCCCAAATAAATTCTCTAATAAAACTTATAGAGTACCGAAGAACTATTACGAAAGGAAGCAAACATAGCGGATAGTTTGGAATCGAACAATTTACAACAAGAATCAGACGTAAGCAGTGTTTTAACAGGTTATAAAAGTGACGGGGACCCAGAAGCGTATGAAGAATGCTACATAGAACTTCGGCGTTTTGTCGAAGGATCGCTAGATATTTACAAGCACGAGTTGGGGATGATTTTGTATCCGGTTTTAGTGCACATGTACTTGGAATTGGTGTATAACGGACACACGGAGAAAGCCATCGCGCTGATGAAAAGGTTTGGTCCTGAACAGGATGCGTATTACCAGGACGATTTACGACGGTTGGCTATGGTTACTAAACGGGATCATATGAACGGAAACGAGCTTACCGATACCTTCAAGTCGAATCAGTTTATTATAAGAATGTCGAGGGATACTTTATCGTTATTGAAGAGGCATTTGCACGATAAGAAGGCATCTATACTCTTGAATATTATTCAGGAGCATCTTTATTTCGATATGTATGAGGGTGTTGCTAGGAATAAGTCTCAGATTGATGCTACGTCTGGTGCTGTCATCGGGGAAGCTACTAGACAAGGTAAGAGAACAAGTTGACACCGCTTTTATACCATTCTGACTAATTTTTTTTTTAATTTTTCTTCTGAAACTAGTTTTGCTTACATTGATTTTGTGAGAATTTTTTTGAACATTCGATATCTTCGTGAGTTAATGATTTTAAAAAATACATTCCGCATTACGCGTCTGTTCTTACAATTTGAAGGGATGAGAACTTCCTAGAACTTCCTAGACCGTTTTAGTATTAATAAATGAATAGGAACTTTATGAAACTAGCGTATCTCGTTATTTATTTATGTTTATTAATATGCGATGTGATACAGTATCACTCAATTATGTTAAAACATTGGCTCTTTTAACTTGCATATGTTTTATCTTGTCAGCAGTAAAAAGAACATAAACTCAAATATTAGATGCAACGGTTCTTCTGAATTCTTGGGACTGCTCATTGATGTAGACCACCTTGGCCATTCCTGTGGACCAACCCGTGGGCATCTACTTCACACTATAAACGGTTTCACTTTTGTAGATTTTCCTAAAGTTCTTCATCATGATCTTTTTCGTCGACATCTTCGTCCTGTTCATCGCTTCCTAAATTGTCGTTTACGTAAACTACTTTTGCATCACCATTGTCCCAAAACTGCTGGGAATGAGCTCCTATTCTTTGACCATCCTCGTTGTCCTGATCAACCTCTTTCAAATGCTGATTCTGTTGATTTATTAGATCATCATCTTCCTTGTGTTCCTCTACGTCTTGAGGATTTGACGATTTCTGCTGATCGGTGCTGTCTTTGTGCTTTCTGTGTTGACTTTTGGTTTTACAACATTGACATTTTTCGCAGAAAGTCTTACAGATTCTGTTGATCCTGTCTGACAGATATTTTATCAAATCTGTACACAAGATTTTCATTACCGTCAATTTTGACAATGATTGGTGAGTTACGATGAATGTCGAAATACTATTGACAATGCAAAAATAATGACGCAAAGAAAGATTGCTTTGTTGAGGTACACCGAAGATACAAATAAGAGTTTTGTTCCCGATATATGAAAAAAAGTAAAAATTTCAAAGCTTGTGTTATTATTATGGGTAGAAATTGTATATATGTTCAGTCTATAGAGTTTAAATCAATCACATTTGATTGAAAAACAATCTCTACTTAAACTACTAATGCTGGGTTTTTTAATGTTAGTTTGAACCACAAACTTGTTTAGATATAGAAAATCATGAACTCGGTTTGTGGTTTAAACTGGTATTGAAAAACCTAGCCTATGCAGTACATGTGTACTAACTAACTGTGTATTATTATTGGTTATAGATAACAAGTGTAAAGTGTTGTACGGGATTCCAAAAGCACCCGATATAGCAACGTTAGCTGCAGTGCCACCAGCTGCAGCAGAAGATGAGGAGGAAACAAATGATCAGGACGGGGCAGATAAACCCAAGAAGAAGAAATCGAAGAAGGATCCTCTGTTTTCCAAGAAGACAAAATCTGATCCTAATGCTCCACCAGCTGATAGAATACCGTTTCCTGATTTGTATGTTTTTGAGTTTTCTATTCGAGTAGATATCAGTGAATTCATATTTTTTATTTCGTTTTTTGTTTACAGTAAGGATAATGACAAGGTTGAGAAGATGAAGATGTTACGCGAAACTTCAAAGAGGGTGCAGTTAGGACCGGAGACTCTACCTTCTATTTGCTGCTACACGTTATTGAACGCAAACCACAAGTAAGTTAAGATCAGGCAGAAATTTTAGTAGTTAGTTTTATTGTGTTTTTTTTGTATTGTTTTTACTGACTTGTTTGTAAGAAGACCAGTGTGGAGTATGAATCTCGACTCATCTCCACAAAAAATGATCAGCTGTTGAGAAATCTACGTAATGGCATAAAGAAAATAGTTTTCTTTCATATTTTGGTGCTTTGGCGATTTGTGTATTATAAATATAATGTCTTTTGTTTACACCAGCATTACGACAATTATCATTTTACAGCGTTTCCTGTGCAGAGGTTGCCGAAGATACAAGCATGCTTGCTGTCGGCTTTGTCGACGCTACAGTTAAGGTCTACACGCTGGTGCCGCAAAAATTGAAGACCATGAAGAGTGCTGATCAATTACAAGATATTAACATTGAAGCCGATGATGTTTTGGTACTTAATTTACATTTCCAAACTTAAAAACGTTAATATTATATTTTAGTCTTACAATGTAACCTCAAATTTCTTCCACTTAGGTACGTATGATGGACGAACGTTCAGGAGAAACTGCGAGAATCCTTTTCGGACACTCTGGCCCCGTTTATGCCCTATCATTTTCTCCAGACCGCACGTTACTTCTCAGTTGTTCGGAAGACACGACGATACGTCTGTGGAGTCTGCAAATCTGGAATTGCGTCGTTGTTTATAAAGGACACATGTTCCCAATTTGGGATGTGAAATTTTCTCCGATGGGTTACTATTTTGCCACATGCTCGAATGATAGGACCGCCAGGTTATGGGCAACTGACCAATATCAACCGTTGAGGATCTTTGCTGGACATTTTTCGGATGTAGATGTAAGTTTTTTTTTTTTTTTTTTGGTGTTGGAAATTTGAAAAGAAAGAAGATATGAATAATATTTTCACAGCAGTCACAATTTTAATTCGAGGTTGAGGTCAATATTCTGACAATAGACATATAATTTGGCAATTTATTATTTATATACCAAACTGAGTACCTCATATAACGTTCCTTGTTTAATGTTCAACAAATTTAATTTGCTCAACGTTGTCTCAATATAGTTAACCTTGAGCATTGTAATACAATTCTGAATGCTCGTTTATTATATTTATTAATTAATCACCTGATTAATTATCTTCAGAATTGAAACTCACAAATACTATATCTATACCAGATTTGATTATGCCCACATTAATTACGAATTTCTCATTTTATAGGTTATACAATTCCATCCAAACTCAAATTACGTCGCGACTGGTTCCAGCGATAGAAGGGTATGCCTATGGGATGTCTCCACTGGCAATCACGTCCGTTTAATGACAGGTCATAAGTCAACAATACATTCCTTAGCATTCAGTATATGCGGAAGATATTTGGCATCAGGTGGAGCCGATTGTAGGGTTTTACTATGGGATTTAGCTCACGGCCATTTGGTCGCTGAATTGAGTGCTCACGAGAAACCAATTCATACACTTACGTTTAGCAGATGTGGCAGTATTTTAGCCTCCGGCTCTTTGGACTGTAGCGTCAAACTGTGGGACTTTACCAAGCTTGCAGATGATACCAGCTCAGAAGATGTGAATATCTCGCATAATCCAGATGTGAAAACTGGAGAGAATTATTTGATGAGGAGTATAGCTACAAAGAACTCTCCGTTGATCTCTCTTCATTTCACCAGGAGGAATTTGTTGGTGGCCATTGCTGTTTTCGATACTGTTATGTCGTGAAGTGTATTTAGTATTGTGTTATAATTTAATTTTGGATTAAAGAATTTATAGGATATCTGTATCTTTTTTTAAATGAAATTTACTTTCCCAAAAGCTTGACCAGACTCAAACATGTATGGTAGGTAAGATTTTATGTAGAGCGACACCATACAATATGGAGTGACAAAATTTAATTTTATACATCATGTCTAGTGATAAGGAGGGACAAGATTTGATTGTAACCGACATGATTTCTTATTGCCTAGCAGGAAATTATGTTGCTTGACCAGACTCAAAGTTGCATGGTAAGATTTCAAGCGGAGTCTTGCTGCTTGTCAGAGAAAAATATTAAATATAAAGCTGATGAATAGTAACCATAAATCTGTTTGGAAGGTATGAGAGAAATGAACAATAGATATAGAATAACAGAACTGTATTATAAAAAGAAATTATACATTAGAGCGATAAAACAGATCATTACAAATAACTATAAAAACGAAGAAATGAACATAATTATATGCACTGTGTGACTTACAACTATCATTTAAGCCTAAACAAACTCTTCTCTTCATAAACAAATGAATCGAACGTACCACTTGTCCTTAACATTACTGTACAATGTTATAATAGATTTTTTTAAAATTTAAATGTACACTCCTTTATATGAAAATTAGGATAATACATGCTCCAATTTCCTTTACCCTTTTCATTAATCCCATCGGAATAGTTACTATTATAGAAAAAATTACTGAACCATAGATTCCAAGGAAATATCATTGGAGTCCGACATATTCCTCATTTGAGTAGCACAATCTACATCCATGGTTTCAACAGGATCATCGTTCTCATTGATTTTTTCTGCGTCTGTTGAATTTTCATTAATTCCATTTTCGTCAATAACATTTTCTAATTCTTGGGTATCTTTTTGAGGGTCTTCTCGGCTTTCTCGGTCTTCTTCCGTTATTATTGTTATTGCTGGACTTTTTCGGCCATCAGTCTCCATAGAGTCAGTTTCTTTCGGATTTTCTTCCAAACTTTCCGAAGCCTCCTCAGCTTTTTTCACCTCAGAACTCTCCTCTTTCTTAGATTCATCAACGCTCATTGCATCTTCCCCTTTAGCAGAACCTTCACCTTTCTCCAAGTCTTCAGATGCTTCACCATTCGGTGCTTTTTCATCATTATCTTCCAATTTTTCTATAGCAGGTTCTGTATCTTCATGTACAGTTTCATCAATTTTCTTTTCATCGGTTTTCTCCTCATTTTTAGTAACTTCTTCGGATGTTACCGCATTATTGGAAGCTGAGTGAGTAGTAGTGACATCATCATCGTCCACATCCATGGTGTCCGTCGCTGCTACAGATTTCTCTTCCGGTCTCCTCATGAGCCCTAAGACATCCAGCATGCTGTGTGTTACGGTAGCTGCCTTTGCGGCTTCCTCGTTTGGATATGCAGATTTTCTTTCGCAAACTGCTAAATGTTTTGCCATCGAGTTGCCTGTTAGAATAAATAATAAAGTATAAAAATTACACCATTCTAAATAGAAGAAGAATTTTAAAAGTAAATTTACGAAATGAATTGTAGATATTGACAAGTTTAAAAGTATTTTCGTACCATCTAGGTCGCTATATCCACACACGCAGAGCATCTTGAATGGTAAGCGCTGCACAGGCAATGTTGAATGGAAGTTGACACATTGCGCCACATGCGTATCCATCGCTGACTGACAACATGTTGTATACTGGCAGTTCTCGTTAGAACAGTTCAAAACAGATCTGAAATAAATCATAATTTATAATTAAATACAATTTTTTTTTGTCATTAACTGAATTCACCAGTTTGGAATTTTGATAATATAACTTATTATCGGGTGTCATATATGATCATTTTGTCATTTTGAATTTTGAAAATCCACCAGGATATTCGAAATAAGCAATCAAATATTACAAAAAAAACATAATGTTATCAATACTACTTACGGGAAATGGTTTCGACTGATTATGTTACTATCGCACTCCCTACATTTGAGATTATCTTTGATGTCGTTAATGATAATCTTCGAAATATTGACAGCTGCTTGCTCGGCAGGTTCTTCCTGCCTCGACTTAGGAACCATAATGCTATATCGGGGGACGGGCCAAGGAACCAATCCGGCTTTTCGACGTAGCGACGTATGCATTTTCTGGAGATGATCTTTCATGTTCTCTTTCTGGACGAACCATAACGCGCACTTTGGGCACTTCTTTGTAAACGATTTCTTCTGGTGCTTTTGCAGATGTTGCAGGAAATAAGTTAGGTTTTGCGTCAAGACTCTTCCGTTTGACATCAGGCTCATCGCTTTCAGGCAGAACGGGCACTGCATCGAACTACCGCCTTCGTGGTATGTGTAGAAGTGATCGATTATCTGAGAATTTTCAAAATAAATGTTAAATAAATGTGTTGGGTCTATGGGTCAAGAAACTAAGAATCGTGGCAAAAAGTCATCAAATTATTTTGGTCAGTTTCTTAGTAGTGTAAATAAGGGTATTTTTTAACATTATTAACAAGCAACAAAATAATAATATACCTAGGCCTCAATAGCTCAGATGGGAGAGCATTGTGCTAGAAACGCAAAGGTCCCTGGTTGTGGCTGTAATTTTTGATTTATTTAAAATTTGCATCCCGCCTGGATATCACCATCTTCAATACTTTGATTAAAATAATAATAATTGGGGAGCATCAAATATCACAGAAAATAAGTTTCAAACAAATTTAGTCTTTTTAGTTTTCTGACCCATAGTGCATAAAAAAATGTCCGGCACTAACAGAGAAGTGGGACATTTTTTTATTAAATATCAAATTACATGTTGTTTATTATTTAAATATTATATAAATTATTATAAGTATTTGGGTCAAGTTATCTTTCTTTTATTCAATGTGCAGATTTTGTTGACAAAATTATACTAAGAGATTATTTTTTAAGATCTCCGCTATTAAAAAATAAAGTAAGAAACAAAAAAATGAGACAAAAAAATGTAAGTTACCTGCTTGTGACTAGAACACCGGAACCGGCACGTCCCGCACTGGTAGGGCAACTCGGACGGCACGTGTTCCCGCGACATGTGCTTCCCCAAACTGTAAGTATTATAGAAACACCCCTGGCAGATCACGCAGACGAAATTATCCGCGCATTTGGTATCCGGAGGATGTGCCGTCGCCACGTGCTTTTTCAAGATCTCCTTCGAAGTCATCGTCGCCAGACAATACCGACACTGATGGGCCCCCGGAGGCACGTTGTGCGCATGCGTGAACAAATGCTTCATCAAAACTATATTATTCGAAAACTGCAACTTGCACAGCGAACATTTCACGCTGAGCGTAGCACGTTCCTCTTTCCCGTCGAAACCTTCAATACTGCCGTAGTAGTAATGCTCGAGCGGCACCATCTGTTCCGGGATATCCGGGGAGTTCGATTTCGGGGGTCTGGAAGTCTCGGGGGCCGGGCTTGCGACGCTACGGACTTGCTTCGTTTTGCTGATAAATCGTTTCGGGGCCTCTACGACTGCCGGTGCGGTATTCTTGACGGGAGGTGGCGGTACTTGTACGTGTTTGATGCTCCAGTTTTTGAACGGGTTCCCGGCGATTTTGTTTAAACGGTGGACAAGATTTTGCGTGGTGTCGACTTTGGTTTGTTCGGAAAGATGGAGGATTATGTTATCGAACGCTACTGCGGGAGAAGCACCAAACCACTCTCGCCAAACTAATTCGTCCAAGAACTGTTGGATTATCTGTCTCGATAGTAAAGATAAGGTGTTTTGGAACATGCGAGGGACGATCCTTCGTAGATATTCCATAATCGTGTGGTTGTTTATGCCGTCGTTGTTCGTACTTTGGATGACCTAAAAGAAAGAGAATCATAAGATGTTTATTACAGAAAATTATAGATTAAATTATAGTACAGCTAAATAAATATACTACTACTCCACTAACCGTTCGGAAACCCATAGATTGTAATGTAGCTTTGTCGACCGTTAAATCAGTTACGATCGTGCTCTCGGGGTGGACCCATTGGACGAGTGGTTCTAATATTTTTGAGAATCGCTTTTTGTAGTTCCTGTCTCCGTCTGCCAGGGGTTCGACTGCTCGTAGACGTAGTAATTTAGCGTCAGATTCTAATAAGCCGAGGACTTCGACTTTCACTTGACGTTGGTGACCATCTTGTGATGTTGTCCCTAGCGAGATAACGCCAACTTCTACCTTTTTGCCGAGGCCGCCTAAAAGACCGACGTGTGTGTGTAAGGCAGAGGTGCATGTGGCTCGTAGCCAAGTGTTGACGCCTTTGATGTATAGGTTGTCGACTTTAACCTAAAGAAGCAAAAAATAAACTTTTATTTACCAGAAAAGTCAAAGTTAGCATGTTATAAAAAACACTGGAAGATAATTGAAGAATCTTGCCAAAATTCACAAGAATTATACACTATGTATCAATAAATAATATAAAAATATCATAACAGGCTCTGTGGACCACTAATATTGTAGTTGTGAATTTTTTAATATACCTAAATGGTGAAAAATGACACATTATTTAAAAAATGGTAACTCCAAAAATAAATGAAGAATCCTGACAAAACTCACAGGAATTATGCACTACGCATCAAGAAATAATTTAAATGTCATAACAGGTCCTGTTGTCCACTAAAATTGTAGTGATTTTTTTTTACTATATACCAAAAAAGTTAAAACTGACAGAACGTTATAAATAATGTGGCAGCTCTAAAAAATAGCGTACGAATCCTGAAAAAACTCACAATAATTATGCACTTCCCATCAATAAATAATATAAATGCAATAACAGACTCTGTTGTCCACTAAAATTGTAGTTGTGTATTTTTTAATAAACCGAAAACGTAAAAACTGACAGAACATTATATAAAACGTGGCAACTCAAAAAATAAAGTAAAAATCCTGACAAAACTCACAAGAATTATGTACAATGCATAAATAAATAATATACACGTCATAACAGGCTCTGTTGTCCACTAAAATAGTAGTTGTGAATTTTTTTTATATACAAAAAAACTTACCCATTGTACAACATTTTGCACGTTAGTCTGACAGGACCAGTGATAAATCAGCTTCAGGATCACGCTGGGAGGATGCGGGGACCCCTCGAAAATAGACCCGCTGAAAACCGATACGAACCGCTGCGGGCAACATTCGGAAATCCAAACGTAACCTCCCGAAAACGGAAACTTAGTCACGTCGCTGTACATTCCGAGTTTTAGCTTAGTCTGCGGGTGAGAGCTGCAAGATTGCTCCGATCGAATCACACCAACCTGAATTAACCTACAAACCACACCCAGTTAAAATCACCAACCTCAAAAAAAAAAAAAAAAAAACTTACCATTCTGTGAATTTTGTTGGAGCATGCATGAGTACCGCCTTAACTTTTGCGTCTAGTTTCGGGCGATCGGAAGGAACGCCCTCCTTCGCTTTTAGATGGGGACGGGCTACCACCACGAGAGACGGGAAGGTTTTTCCTTGGAGTTTGTTGAACGATATTTCTCGCGAATCTGCTGTGCCGCCTATTCGGGTGTCGTCCGCGGTTAGGTCTACCACTGCGGCTGGTTTTTGGGCAGACCCGTGACTCAACCCGCCTATGGCTGTCGCTTCGGTTGCACGTTGAGTAACCGTGTTACTGGTACTACTGGTAGACGCTGTAGGAGTTACTACTGGTGCCGGAGTTGTCTATGAACATAAAAAATTACGCTATTATTATTATTGAGAACATTTTTCCGGGTACAATGATACCAAATAATAACGATTTTGCTGAAAGTTATGGAGAAAATATGTTGTTGAAGCAGTTTTAACATTTGATTATCTGCACTTACCTACAAAACACTGTAAATAATTAAAAACTATATGGATATATATGCAACTACATTTAAGAAACAGAAGTTGACCTCATTTATCTGGATAATAATAAATAATAACCAACAATTAACAAATAAATAAACAATAAAAACTATCAACAGTATAAGAAATGCAGAGAACCATCAAATTCAGATATATGTGAACTTATTCATAATTAACTAATGACTTTTTCATTAGTCTACTACTATAGTGGTATTTTAGTTTAGTTTTATTTTTGCCAATTTTCCTGCTTTAATCGGCGTTTCCACAATGGTAGACTTAGCAAAAATCAGCCACTTATTTCCTTATTTCCTACCACATTAAGAAAGAAACAAAATAAATCATCTTTCTCAATGCTTCAGTGATAAAAGTTTACTATCGGTTATGTTTTTGTTTTGATAATCTCATAGTGATTAAAAATATCACATAAATAACTTGCTTTCTGGTTTTTTTAAACAATATACTAACATATTTTCTAACGAAAGTTATTGACATGATCCTTTGTATAAAAGTTTTTTTTTATTTGACTTGATTACCGTTTGACATTAACTTTTGGACATAAAAAACTTGACAAATTGACAAGACAAATATTACAGCAGATTCAATAATAAATAAACTGATAAATTAATAATAAATTGTAAAATAAAATAAATACGCAACTAGCAGAATTATTTTTATAGTCGTACCTTCGCAACTTTTGCAGGAATTGGAGCCGGCGACACGTTTGCCGTACCCCGAGTTCTTTTCCGGGTCGGCGGGGTTGCCGCCACCACAGGCGCAGCAGTTGTCGTAGGAGTCATCGTACCAACAACAACCCCCGACCGCGGATCCATAACCAGCTTCAAACCTTGAGATTTTGTAACTTGTTGACTCCCTAAAAAAAAAAATAAAAATGACGTTGCATCGCAGAATTACAACAAAATTACAATTACTTCTTGTGACGTGACTTGTGGTCGGCGCTGGGGGTGGAGGTGGCGGCGGTTTGCTAACTTCTTGCGCGAACTCGTACAAGGTGGTCCCGTCACCTTCGACGACCACATGATTAGTCGTGTTGCTCAACAGAGTTTCTATACGGACGTTTATGTCGTCGATTTCTTTCTTGGCTTTCATTCGTTGAGCCTGTTGTGCCGGAGATAGAGTTTCCGTCCACGATTCTAGCAGTAAGGAATTGTTCTCGTAATTTATAGTTTTGAGAACTATTACGTCACGATCTAGAAGTTTTTAGTAAATATAATTAGTTTTCTGCTATACAGACTAAGAAAGAGTAAAATATGTTAATTTTTTGGTCCGATTTTCAATGAAAAAGTATTTTTAGGTTGCAAGGAATTATATGCAGTTATTTATACCGACTTCTGCTCTTATTAGCTGACACCATCGTAATTAAATAAAATCAACATTTTCCATATTTTGTGAATTCTAACAACTAACAAACTTTTAGCGTAACTTTGACTGACAACATAATGCTAAAAGTAATTATTTCTTAATAATTCTGGTTATCAAAGCCTTCGGACATAAAAAGATATTTTTATAATTTGTTTTAGTCACTAAACTTTGAATTTCTCTTCAAATTTTAATGCCAACTTTTTTTTCTTGAGAAACTAAGAATGTTTTTATTAGAATTTTATTACGAATACCCATGTTTTCGGCTGAAGTCACTTGTATATTGGTGATTTCCTATGAACGATTTGACACACTTTCTATTACAGAAACACAGAACTTTCTTTTTTTATTATTTTAAATTATAATGTAGTTATTATATTTTATTCATTATATTATATTAAATTATCGTAAGGAAATTTATTATTAAATAAAATAGAATTATTCCTTTAGCCTCTATATTTCCGATTGACAACATCAAAAATCATAAATTTTGCTATTTAAATCCTTTATTGATTACAGTACGATAATAAAATTAAGAATAAATCAATAACTTGCACCATTTCGAATAATAATTTAGCACTTTTTAACCATTACAGTTATATACAATTATCTCCAAAACTATCGCCTTTAGAAAAGAATTTAATTGAGCTAAATTGTAGAGAATTGTATCCTCTACAACTTTCCTAATCATTATTTTCTGTCTACAATCGAGAGGAAAGAAGATATTTGAAGAAAACTGTGTACGCAAACTGAATTAAAATATGGGGTATATGAACAAATATAAATACCGTTGCCATCCGATGATTTCCTATGACTAAGCCGGTACTTCTTTTTCGGGGCCGGGTCAATAGCGATAACCTAAAATAACGCACTTTAAACTTCAATTCACAAAACTAACAAATGTACATACGTCGTCATCATCATCATCGGAAGGAATTTCTAGTGTTTCTGGGCTATCGTACGCAGCCTGTTCGGAAATCCGTTGCATTTGTTTCAATGCTTCCTTGCTTGCAGCACGTCTACTCCCAGTTCGGGGTTCGACACTAAGAACCACTTCTTTCTTTTTCGGCATTTTATTTAATCTAAAAGGAAATAAATAACTTATTGATCAACATATTACACACACACACTGTAAATAGTACTAACAAAACATCTACAGGTATTCTTTATAAACTCTACAATTTAACGTAACAACAAAACATGAAAGATGAAAAGAAAAATAAGGCTAGGTTCGCGAAAAAATAAAATCAACAAGATGTTATAAAGCAGTGTTCACATTCGTCCGTGTAAGTTACCAACAATTGGGGTTAGAATCAGACATTCCGAATCCGTTCGCAAGAATTGATCGAAGTTCAAATCGCACAATTAACCAGAAACGATAGAAAACATCCATAGGCGGTTACATATTTACAGGGCAGTGCGTTTCAAGGTGAATACACAGTGCAATACACCGCGCTATGGCGGTAAATCCATCAAGCCGTGCTTACGACACAAAAATAACAGGTCGGAAATAAAACATCACACACTATCGCAACTAACGTCAAGCGATTGCTTACTATCAATTACGCAAAATACCTATGATCGTAGTGGGCGAAGACGGTTGGAAATCGGCGAAAAACACAAAACTGCTACGAAACTGTCAAAAGTGAGCCAAGCATCCAACGGCCATCTTGTATTTTATAGGAACGCTTCACATTTGTCAGCGTGAGCGCGGGCGATTCAAATCGCAACCGTCACAGTTTGAATACCGCAGGAAATGCGCGTCAAACTTTTTTCGAAATACGGTACCGTTTTTTAGGTTAAAAACGGTTTTTAACCGTTCTATTATATGTTAAAACTGTTGATATTACGTAATAATAATAGAATTTACGATTTAATACCATAGGAGAGCCGATTATAAGCGAATAAATATTTAACACTACTAATAATTAACACTACAAAGTGATGTTAGGAATACAATACAAACTTATAATTAGATATATCAGATGTAAGTTCAAAAATAATTGGCCTTATACAGGTCTCTGCACAAAGTTGTTTGAATCGGTTGTAATAATTCTCAATAGATGGCAGTGCAATCACTTAAATAGTTTAAATAGGTAATTTAAAATATTCTATTCAACCAACGTTAGATGCAAAGTAAAGTATTTCATATAGGAAAGTTGTAGATAATCATTGGCTCTACATACTGAATATATTTTCATGCATACAGAGTGTTCCACAACGACGTACCAAGATAAATTTGTTTTTTAATGGAACACTTATACGTACCTTATTCCCAGTTTTTGATTAAAATTTGTATCCTAATCGTTTTCACAACAATTTTTATTAAGCAATAAATAAAATAAATAAATAAACTGTTTATTCAATAGACATAAAAAACAATGCATAGGACACGTCAAAAAAACAGCGACTTAACAAAAACTAAATATACAAATTTGAGAAAAAGAAAATAACAAATTAATTGTAGCTATACACAATGTTGTACAACAACTAATTATCAAATTGTGCATGCTCGAAAAATGATGCTATTGAATAGAAAGCATTTTTGAGCAAATGCTGTTTCAATTTGCATTTTAAAGATTTCTGGGGAAGCGTCCTGTATGTTGGTGGCAGGTGGTTAAATATCTTCAATTGTCAACTGTTAATGAGATATTGTGAGATTAATGTCAAAATAGTGCATTAGTTTTCAACTTTGATAGCGAACATTAAAAATAGAATGAGGGATTTTCAAATATTTTTGTAGAAACCATGTAAAATGTAATATTTCCATCAACAATTCGAAGTTAGACAAACGCATTGACCTGATTGCATTTTCGTATATTTATTAAGATAATTAGATGTAAATGCAAGTAGGGAAACTTTCCTTATTTAAAATTGTTATTATTAAGTGTGACTTGGACTAAGGGTGACATGTATTAAAATGAGTATATACTTTATGGTCCATTTATTGATGAGCATAACATATATACAGAGTGATCTAAAATGACGAACGACAGTTTGAATTTCCCGCCAGTTATGAACGTATTTAGTGTTACTAAGATGGTATGCGTGCAGGAAACAGGTTATGATCAAATGTCAGATACCATAGTGGACTCGTCAGTAAGGGTTACGTTCCTCTGCAATAATATTTTATCTTTGTTATAAATACTATATTTATTTTATATGATTTAATAAATGAGAGATGATTTTTATTTGATATTTAGATAATGGGTTATTTTGATTTGATTACTTATAGGAGAATTTTTTATTTGGTGTATTATTTCTATGTTATATATGAACATTTGTTTTTCTACATATTATATTTATGAAATATACAGTAGTTTTAAATATGCTGTCTTGTTAATGTTGTATTCATGTCGAATGTCTTTACCAAGAGTTTCAAACCTTCATTGAATTTAATATACTTAATTATAATAAAATAATTAATCCCTATACAAGCAAGAACACCTACACCACTGAACAAAAATAACAGCAGTCATTAGCAACCTATACCAACATCACAACACATTTCATTTTACATTTCATTTATTTATTAAAATACTCAGGAAATGTTATTTTAGCTATTTGTACATTTATGAAAATGCCACTGCTACCGAGTTTAAGTTTTATATTTTTTATTGATGACATCTACATATTAAAATGCAAGTTGAAAAACTTGATAAAACATTGTTATTGCATATTATTGGCCTTTAGAGTTCTATAAATGCACAAAAGCAAATTTTTTTTAATCCAGTTTTGTCAAACACCTAAATACATAGGTGGAATTCATTTTCATTGACAAAAGCTATGTAGGTAGGTACAATCATTTACAAAGTTTTTTTCTTTAGGCTTATGGTCAGAACTCAGTAAAATAAAAAAATTGCTGTGGCCAGACACGTGAGTTTATTATGCTATACAGCAGTGTCAAGCTGTAGCAAACTCTGATGTTTTGACAATACTGTTAATAGAATCAAAATATCTGTCAAATCCTGGCTAACTAGTTTTAATGCATTTTACCTCAAACATTTTAACTGTATTTGTCAATGGTGGCGAGGCGAACTGTCAAATAACTGTCATCCTCGTAGGTTTTGCCAGATCAAATAATGAAGTCATTATTTGAACGAGCTGTCATTATAATACAACGCTAGTGTCATTATAAACATTGGCGTGCCTCATGATGGGGATTATATAGTCAAAGATACGTATGCAATGAACTTATTATATGTGAGTCGTAGATAAATAAGTGGAACAGACGATTTAGCTGGCTTAGCTGGCTACAGCGCTAAAAAATAGTGCATTTTTGAAAACTCAAACGTCCTTTGACATATGATCGTGAAATTCTAAACTCTTACAGACTGGAAGTCTTTGATGTACCTACCACTATTTTTATGTTTGAAAGGTGTTTGCTCAATCTAAACTTCCGGTTCACCGGAAGTTAATATCAACTTCGTTATTTTAAATAGAATCAAAATTATTTCAAATAGAAAAAAAAACATGGATCTTACGTAATAGTGTCTACGCGCCCTCTGTTTCGTTTGAATAGCTCTATCTCTTTCTGAATTTTCGTCGCCTCGTCTATGGTTTGCAGGGCAAAAATTGTACAAACCACCTTAAGGCGTTAGACCACTACAACCAACCCAAGGACTCATTAATATGCTTTCAATAATTTAGAACATGACGTAAATATACAATACAAATTTTAAATAATTTTTTACTGGTATGTACCTGAAAAAAAATACGTCGTGGCAACTACATATAGATTTAAAAAGAACCAACGTAACGAACGCGTATTTGGTGTATACCTATTATAATCATTCTCAGTTCACATTTAAGAGAGGTATAAATATTTACGCCAAAGATTTCTTCAATTACATACCTAGAAGTATTGAGCTCCACACAAACTTGACCCGTTTCTGGAATTGATAAAATATTCACGCAAATTAGCCCTGGTGCTTACATGTTAAGGTCATGATTAATTGTTCTTTAAACATGTCTCGCCCTTACATAACAAGCTTTCATTACAAGACCACATCAGTCGCTACACAGGTACCATCGAAAAATGTACAACCTAAACAGTTTCAGTGTTCTTGGCGAACATTTCAACAGCAACGACGTCCAGGAACCGAAACGTAAACGAAGTGTTTATTTGGAAGGCGCCCAAGTTTTCTACCAGCCCCATAAAGTCAGAGTTGCGCCAGCTCCTGGCCAAAATGGCGCGAATTATCCATTCAACAAAAAAGAACATGGAGTTGTATACGACAGCATAAGTCCAATACTCATCTTAGCGAAAGCAATGGGGATTTTTCCCATAGCAGGTGCTTCTACACAATTTTCCAAAGTCTCACTACCGTTAATCGCTTATTCAGCAGCATTATTTATAACGGTCATAGGGTATATTGGGTATATTCGATGGGATAGGGTTAAAATTGTGAAGTCAACTGAAGGGAGGTTTGAAGAAGCAGTTATTGATTACCTATTCACCGTTTATTTGGTTCCGATTGTTATTTTGCCAATTGCGTGGTACGAAGCTCGAAAAATTGCTTCTGTCTTCTGCGAGTGGGTGTTTTTTGAGAAGATATACCAGAAAATCGCAGGGAAGCGTTTGCCTCTGTTTATGGGGAATAAACCGCTTTTGGTGTCGCTAGGATTGCCGATACTTTCGTGTGGAACGATGGTAATTACCCATGTTACCATGGTACACTTCCGGTTTCTACAAGTAAGTATTACGTCACCATTTTTTAGCGTTTCACTTTATTTGATAGGTTTCACACTACTTTACCGATTTTTATGAATTGTTCTGCAGATTGTAAGAAACAATCGTATAAAAAAGGCCAAACCCATGCATATTTTTTACATTTTTAAGAATTTACCTTAGCCTAGCAATCAAAACAACCAATTATCTTTTTGATATTCCAATATGTACCATTTCACATCTAATTCTAATTTATGCTTATAGGTAGTGCCTTATTGTTACATAAACACGATCACATATCTCATTGGTGGTGTGTGGTATCTGCACTGCGATATCATTGGAAGAGTGGCTACACTGTTAGCAGAAGACTTCCAAATGGCTTTGCATCACATTGGCCCATCTGTTCGTGTGGCAGAATACAGATCGTTGTGGATGATGTTAAGTAAAGTGTCCCGAAACGTTGGCTTAGGCTACTGCTACGTCCTTACATTTCTCAGCTTGTACTTATTCTTGACCATAACTCTTACCATATATGGTCTACTGTCTCAAATTCAGGACGGTTTGGGCATCAAAGATGTCGGTTTGACAATTACTGCTGTCTTTGCGATCGCACTTTTATATTTCGTTTGCGATGAAGCGCATTATGCTTCAAATTGCGTAAGTTTTGAGACTTTCTTCAAGTGACAGAAGTGTATTATCAATTTTTTTACAGGTGCGCGTAAACTTTCAGAAAAAGTTGTTGCTTGTTGAGCTGTCATGGATGAACGACGACGCGCAGCAAGAGGTTGATTTTCAGAAAATTATATTTCGGCAAATTTAAATGCTTTGCTTTTTTCTTCTAGATAAACATGTTCTTAAGGGCTACAGAAATGAATCCTACAGATATCAGTTTGGGTGGCTTCTTTGACGTCAATCGAAACTTATTTAAGTCTGTAAGTACCAAGTTTTTACGTACGTAACCTAAGCAGCAGAGATTAGCGATTTTGGCATTAATACACCACGTTTGGAGATAACAGTTGAACTCATGCCATCTCCATGAAAAAATCATTATTCTGGCCTGAAACACCCAAATAAAGTAAAAAGAAACTGTTCTTCTGTAGCATTATTATCTTAGGCTTGGAAAGAAAATTTGTTAATAAAAAATAAAAAAAAGAATAAATGAGATGAATCCTAAAATTCTCTAGGTACCGTTTTTGAACTTCCCACTCGATATCTAAATCGACGTGTTTCCACTCAAAGCAATAATCGCATCAGGTCAAGAGTTATTAAGGGTGGATACTTTTGAAATGAACACACTGTATAAGTTTTAAGTACGTATAATTATTCTTTGTGTCTTTTATGTTTTAGTTATTGGCTACAATGGTTACATATTTAGTAGTGCTGCTTCAATTCCAGATAAGCATTCCCGAAGATTCTGTAGTCGACAGAAATTTTACAATAACAACACCATCCACGCATTAATGTTATTTTCATTTATAATACACTTTAAGCTAGCATATTTTGTATACTTAAATAATGATATCAATAAACTTAAAAATCTATATTAAGGAATCCATTTGATCTTTGTAGACATTTATAGTTTTTCTAGTACTAACAATTCTTTTGGGAAAGTGAATTTGAGTATGTATGTATTAAAATATAACCACTACATCATAGAGCCGGAATAAATATTTAAAAGTTACATGTCAGGTGTGTGTGTGTGTGTGTGTGTGTCTGTGTGTATACCAGTGGAATTTTTGTTGTTTGTGGTCATTATGTAAATAGAAAATTAAAGCAGCTGCTACACCCAACGGTGCTAATTCTGTTGAAACACACGAACTTGGTTTGCGTTCATTGTATATAATTAAATCAGTTATGGCCCTACTAAAACGTTATCATAAACATGTTGATTCAATTCAATTCAACTTCTTACGCAGTCCTCAAACCATAAGCACATTAAAATACAATAGTTCTTGTTGTTGAGCAACTAGAAGAAATCTAGAGGATGTTTCTTTTGTTGACAATATTTGGCCAACTTTTACGTTGGAATACCACATTTTTAATCCTCAAGATGTGTGAGATACAAAATAAATACACAGGATGCTTTTGCTCCAATTATAAAGATTATTTCAGTCCGACCTGTATACTCGGTACTGAATACAGTATTCAGTTAGTTAGCTCTGAAGAAGCGAGCAACATGGTTCGCAAAACGTCGGCATTTACAAATCTTGACACACGGCATAACCCAGAAGTAGTTTATTTTCTAAATTATTCTGGCCGTGAAACCCTACGTATTTACTTTTTAATTGAATTTTGTCAATATTATAATGTCACAAACCCATCTCACCGGCAAAACATGAAGGCGGTTGTCATTCCATTCATTAATAATTGAACTGAAAAGTTATAATGGTAAAAAATCTATTTTTCTATCATTAGTTGGGCTAGATATTTTATATTTGAAAAAAGCTAAAGGTGTAGAAGTAAAATTCATTTTTATCCTTCCAAAAAATAATTTTTCATCCAGCCCAACTCGTTATTTATCCAAGAAGTTACACTGAAACTTTCACAAAATAAATTGAATATTAAACCCTCGCTAATTTATTCTTTTTTTCCTAAACAACCCCACTGACTATGCACCTTATTTCAGACTCGTTCCCCGTTCGCAAAATTGAATTTCCTGGCTAATGAGAAACTGCAAATGGGCCTACCCTATGGCATAAAATAATGCAAAGTGTGCCAGTGATGCAAAAAGCTCTTAGGGTCCGTAAATGACGTAACGTAACCTAGAGAGGGTGGGGGTGTTCCGTGACGGCACAGAATACTCCATACGTCGCGGCGTAGTCAAACGGCGTCTATCGACGTCGTCGCACGACTGACTAGACGAAATTTGGCGCTGTAAGCAGCCCGGTGCTTTCAGCGGAACCCTGTGATGTGCGTGCGTGTTTTTCAGTAATTATCCAGTGCATAAAATAGTGATATCGACGGAAATGAAAGCTTGACATTATTCATGACAATTGATAACTGATAAATTCGTATTGTGTAGGTATTTATTGTGTCAATGTCAAAAGAGTTTCGTTTCGATACAAACAAATTGGTTTGTAAACAAAACAGGATTTATGAATTTTTTAATGATTGGTATTTGTCTGTTTTTTTGCGATTGGTGAATAGTGCAAATTGTCAGAAACAATTAATATTTATAGAACAGTTTTATAAAATACTGTTTGTATTATATAATACATGATCAAACCTTATGTGGTAACAAAAAAAAGGACGTAATAACGGAAATTAAATTCATGGATCGATGAACACATAAAAATTCTAATGAAATGAGGAACTGTCACATACGCACAAAGCTGTCTGGACCACAGTACATTGTTATCGTTGCTTTTCTTTTTTAATGTACAGTAGTAAAGATAAACATCAGTTCTACATAAATATGCCTTTTCAAAAAGTACGATGTTAGAAAACAAAGTGTTGTCCTACAACAACGTACCAACATAAAATTGTTTTTTTTTTTTTAATGGAATACTAGGTATATTATTGCAGTTTTTAATGAAGAGTTTTGTATATTTAATTGTTTTGACATCAACTTGTATTAGGCTATTATGAACTGTTTCTGAAATATTGTTAAATTAATGTCAAAAACGATCTAGTTTTCCAAAGCGTTTGACGACTATGGATAATTTACTGTCTTCACCAAAGCATAATATTACTTGAATAAAAATAAATTTCGCCTTGTATACAAGTGCATTTATTTGTTTGAATCAAAACTAGATTTCTTTGGTGTAAAAAAAAGTTTTTTTTTAAATTCAAAGCAAAAACATTTCCGTAAAGGAATGTAACTTTTGTTTTTATCAAAATAGATTTATTTGACTAAAATAAGTATTTCAAATAAATTATCCTCTACAGGCAAATAAACTTGAGTATTCAACGAAGTAAATATTGTTGGTTTTGATCCAAAAGAATAAATTCAAAAGTATATATTTCTTAAAGACAAGAAATCTTTCCTATCCTTGTTAGTTACCTCAGAATGATTTTTTGAAAAATGGACGTATTTTACACAGTTGATAATAGCCTACTACAAGCTGATGTCAAAATGTATTAAGAGAGATAAGTACATATCGAACCTAATGCGTTTTTATTCATTATTCATAATGTATTCATGCTCATGAGTAGATATGCGATTCATAACACCGAATTATATATTTTTTTAATGTTAAGCACTTTATAACAGACTACTTCAATATCGACAAAATAAGGAACTGTGATATTGATTTATCAAAGTTTTATTATAGCTGACTATAAAGAAACGTAGTTGCTCTACTTAGAGCAACCTTTTAAAGTCCGTAATTTAGCTTGCTGGTGAAAATAACTCTGCAATTCTTCTTAACCTAAAAAATAGAATGGAATACGCCAATATTGAAACAGAAGATTTTTAAATGAAAACCGTGAGTGTCTTCGGAGTTTATCAAACTAGTAGTGATGTGTTTTCGAAAGACTAGAATCGGAACGAAACGAAAACGAGTGGGAAACTCGTGGAAATGTTGTTAGTTTGGGCTGTTGCGGCCTGTGCTATTTTCTTCGAGAAAACGATGGCTTACGTAGGTAAGTGTAGCGAATATCCAGTGACACGGATAAATAAATCCGCGTAATATACTTTGCCCACCAGCGCAGTACAAATATTTGGAAACTGCGAAATTCGAAAATGTATGCTATGTATACGTTTACTGTTGACTGTTGCTGAAATCTTAGAATGTCTTCACAGCAAAACTAACTCTTGCATGTCGTTTATGAAAAGAAATACATTAAAAATAAGATACAATCTATCTCAAATGACGTTTTTTAATGGCTTAAAATTAAATTAACAAAAAAATATGATTCAGTTCTATTTTAAGCCATATTCATATTTTAGCAAGATCGATAGTTCTACTTGTTGAAGGATGCATGGCTAATATCATACCAGAAATAACACCAAGGCTATAAAAGCTGTCAATCAGATATAACAAATATATCCACATTTTTTGAGTTTCAACATTTTTGTAAAATCATCTGTTTGAGCCAAGTAAACAGAGTGCAATTTTCAGGATTAAATATATACTTTATCTCTGAACAAGACGTAGGATAATCGTCTCTAACCCATTTACTTATCTCGTAATGTCACAAAAACCCAAATTTTACATCATAACAGAAATAATACATACATATTCGAAGTTTGGGAAAATCTCCTGATTAAGCCAGAGTAGACAGGGAGTTGTAAGTTTCAGGATTAATAATATAATTTATATGTGACCAAGACATGTATGATAATCGTCCCTATCACATTTATTTTTCTCGTAATGTCACAAAATCCAAAATTGTAGAGTCAAAGCAGAAAGAATACGTTCATACTCTAAGTTTGGGAAAATCTCCTGATTAAGCCAGAGTAGACAGAGACTTGTAATTTTCAGGATTAATTATCTGATTTATCTGTGACTAAGACATGTATGATAATCATCTCTATCCCATTTATTTTTCTCGTAATGTCACAAAATCCAAAATTGTAGCACCAAAACAGAAAGAATAGATACATACTCGAAGTTTGGGAAAATCTCCTGATTAAGCCAGTGTAGACAGAGACTTGTAACTTTCAGGATTAATTATCTGATTTATCTGTGATCAAGACATGTATGATAATCGTCTCTAACCCATTTACTTTTCTCGTAATGTCACAAAATCTAAAATTGTAGCATCAAAACAGAAAGAATACCTACATACTCGAAGTTCGGGAAAATCTCCTGATTAAGCCAGAGTAGACAGAGACTTGTAATTTTCAGGATTAATTATCTAATTTATCTGTGACCAAAACATGTATGATAATCGCCTCTATCCCATTTACTTTTCTCGTAATGTCACAAAATCCAAAATTGTAGCATACAAACAGAATGAATACATACATACTCGAAGTTTGGGAAAATCTCCTGATTAAGCCAGAGTAGACACGGAGTTGTAACTTTCAGGAATAATTATCTAATGTATATGTGACCAAGACATGTATGATAATCGTCTCTATCCCGTTTACTTTTCTCGTAATGTCACAAAATCCAAAATTGTAGCACCAAAACAGAAAGAATACGTTCATACTCGAAGTTTGGGAAAATCTCCTGATTAAGCCAGAGTAGGCACGGAGTTGTAACTTTCAGAAATAATTATCTAATGTATATGTGACCAAGACATGTATGATAATCATCTCTATCCCATTTACTTTTCTCGTAATGTCACAAAATCCAAAATTGTAGCACCAAAACAGAAAGAATACGTTCATACTCGAAGTTTGGGAAAATCTCCTGATTAAGCCAGAGTAGGCACGGAGTTGTAACTTTCAGAAATAATTATCTAATGTATATGTGACCAAGACATGTATGATAATCGTCTCTATCCCGTTTACTTTTCTCGTAATGTCACAAAATCCAAAATTGTAGCACCAAAACAGAAAGAATACGTTCATACTCGAAGTTTGGGAAAATCTCCTGATTAAGCCAGAGTAGGCACGGAGTTGTAACTTTCAGAAATAATTATCTAATGTATATGTGACCAAGACATGTATGATAATCGTCTCTATCCCGTTTACTTTTCTCGTAATGTCACAAAATCCAAAATTGTAGCACCAAAACAGAAAGAATACGTTCATACTCGAAGTTTGGGAAAATCTCCTGATTAAGCCAGAGTAGGCACGGAGTTGTAACTTTCAGAAATAATTATCTAATGTATATGTGACCAAGACATGTATGATAATCATCTCTATCCCATTTACTTTTCTCGTAATGTCACAAAATCCAAAATTGTAGCACCAAAACAGAAAGAATACGTTCATACTCGAAGTTTGGGAAAATCTCCTGATTAAGCCAGAGTAGGCACGGAGTTGTAACTTTCAGAAATAATTATCTAATGTATATGTGACCAAGACATGTATGATAATCATCTCTATCCCATTTACTTTTCTCGTAATGTCACAAAATCCAAAATTGTAGGATCAAAACAGAAAGAATACATACATCCTCGAAGTTCGGGAAAATCTCCTGATTAAGCCAGAGTAGACACGGAGTTGTAACTTTCAGGATTAATTATCTAAGTTATATGTGACCAAGACATGTATGAAAATCATCTCTATCCCATTTACTTTTCTCGTAACGTAATACTCGAAGTTTGGGAAAATCTCCTGATTAGGCCAGAGTAGACAGAGACTTGTAATTTTCAGGATTAATTATCTAATTTATCTGTGACCAAGGCATGTATGATAATCATCTCTATCCCATTTACTTCTCTCGTAATGTCACAAAAACCAAAAACCTAACAAAACGTTCCCTTTGTTACAGAATTTGTAGAAGAACATGGATTTGAAAATACCTCAATTAGATTAACCTGTAGAGATTTCGATTCGATAATCGGAATTCATGACGCAAGATTTAAAGCATACAACATAAACACTACCTTCGAAGAAAATACGTCTGTAGATTTAAGATTATCAGTAAATCAAAGGTAAGTTCGACTTTCCGTAATCCATCACAAGTTTCCTACATTATTTAACAATTTATCGTTCACCTTGCCGCGGCGAAACTTACACTCTTCAAGTTACCGCAAAAGAAGATATATTATACGCACGTTACCTTGGCCAGCCGGATACAAAATTGGATTTGAAATTTTAGAACGGATCTAAATTTACACTACTTATCTTTATAAGGTTTCTCTGCCCCTATTATAAGATGTTTAGTAAGTAAAACGACGACCATAACACAACAATAAACTAACGCTCTAAAATTACATTATTAGAGTAATTTTAAGCACATTTTTATTAATGAATTACTGTTCTTGTTGCCACGAATATCTCAAGAGGTATTGGAATTCTACTTGAGTCCATTAAAAACTCAATGCATGTTCAATTAACTGAAAGAGCTGAAGCATAAGCATAACTCGCTGTATTTCACGTATGTTCACTCTAAATTTAACCAGACTTTATTGTGATTTCCTTCATCTTTCTGACATTTCAGACGTCACAGTCGTATTTCGTATTAATATCGATGAAAGCAATGACGTGAGAAAACTTTACTGAAAATCAAACGGACCAGAAATACATACATCACAAAACGATTTCCATACGCACACACCAGTGCGTAGTGGCTAAAAATGTCGACACTAAAGCAGTGCAAAAATGTACCACCCACGCAAGAATGAAAATGGATTGTTATAAACAACTTACTTCATTGTTTATACAGCTAGAATGTAATTATATCGTTAAGATCGCCCGTAAAACACTCTGACAACTAACGTTATCGAAATACTTGGATAGTTCAAACATTTTACGTTTCAAACATTTAATTATTGTCTGGTTGAATAATAACCTACTACGTTTAGATTGCACCATGATTGCACTGCAGAAAACAGAAATACTGTCTACCCCGAAATGTATATATGTATTTGTGCCGCTATCATTCTGTTGTTCAGAGTTTCACACGGTTTTTGTTATAACTCGTCACTATGGACACCCAAAGTTTCACAACAGCAATGCGCATTCAGGCAGAACTTTTGCTCATTTGCTCGCACAATTGTCAACGAATAGTTGATCCATTCCAGCCTTATTGGTTTGTATGAAAGCTTATTTGCCGGAATTTATGTCTACTGAACGCGTAGTTTTATATTTTCCATACTGTATACCCAAACAATCATTACCAATAGAAAAAACTCTCAATGAAAGATGATATCCTGTGGTTAGAATTAAATAGGGTGACTCCTAGTGCGCGTTTTAATCACTTTTGTTAATTCCTGCGTACGTTTTTGTAGTATAACGATATACGCACCATTATTCAGACAGAATTTTCGCATAACACGTGCCCCTTGGGGCAAACTGTTTTGTTATCGGGGTGAGTAGAACTCGGTCGAGGGTAGACGTGATATCTAAATGCGAACGCACAATCGAGGGGTTGAAAAATAGCCTTAGAATGAAGCGAGGGAGTAAATCCGCAGGGCTTTGTTTATTTCACAGATGGTTCCGAAAGCATTGAGAATCGATTGATTTATGGATTTATTAGGCCATTTCAGCCTGAACGGCTAATAATGTCACTAGTTAGCTCAAACTAACAAACACGCTGTATATTTTTTGCTTCTAAAGTTCATGATTGCGTTCTATTCTATTCACAAAACGTCATTATGACAGACACGCAACCGATTGATTACTTTGGATTTCAATTATGATATTGTTCGAAACCAGGTTAACAATTCTACTTTAGAATGCAACGAATCCAGTAAATTGGCACTGTTTATCTTGCGAAATACGGTTATGTTGGATATTATAGGTTAGATCGCAGTGGCGCTGCGTGCCCTACCGCCATCTATCGACGAATAGACCAAGCTCCGATAACTATTACAGACTATTACAGGTTTTAGGTTAGAATCTTCGGAAAAACGTCGGAATTCTTGTAGAAATGCAATTTTTGGTCAAGTATCGTTCGAATATAAAGTATTATGCCGCGATCTACCCGAATCTTAAAAAAAAAATGCCACATCTCAGCAAAAAATCATATAAAAACGCCATATAACGGGGGTTAAATTTTAAAGCAGAATTATCAGTTGAAAACATCTTTAATTTATAATTTTTTATCGTGTGTACAGTCGTAGGGTGATCTTTTGATATATCATTGACCCTTTGACATGCGTACAATGAGATATACACATAGAAAACCTCGAACTCGACGATAATTGGGTCTTAACCACCAAATCTGTGTCGACCGTATTTTCGGGGCTGTGTCCTCTACGCCTGGTCTAGGTCAGGGTCTGGCACTTTGGGTCAAGGGACAAGGGACATTCTACTGGGTCAAATTGGGTCACATATATTATAAAGAGGGGTGCTTTTAATGAAAAATATCGATTCAAAGTAAACCAATTCGGCTTCTTCTTAAATTAATTACCTTCCTTAAAACCAATAAAAAAACGGGAGTGTGTTGATAAGAGCTTTGATAACGTCGTTACAGTAATCTGCCATCAATTTTAAGTGACTTTTTATGGCTTTTTTATCTTAGCGCGCCGCACCGTGCCATATGCGCGCATTTTAAATTAGTCCATTGATTACATGGCTCTTTTAACCCTAGTTTTTAGTACAAGCTTTTGCATTTCAATTAAAGTATTTCCAAATAATCAACACAAGTAATCAAGTCATTTCCGGTCGGGCCACATGCAATATCGTACAACATCTGCCAAATTTGTAATTGGGGCAGTTCACTCAAATCTCTTTCTAAATCTCCTCAATATTATTGGTAACATCCTTGACGTTTGTCTACCTCCGATAATTTTATGGAGATATTTGCATACAAGCGTTTTCCTGTTGACGTAACCGTGGTGCGTCCGAATATCCGATTTTGCCTAAAAATACCGGGATCTTGCTATTGAGCGTCTAAAAGCTTAAATTTAGATTTTGTTGTCGATCCGGTCAGTTAGTTTACATGTTTGATGCCACATAAGAATCATATACAAAATAGTTTCCTTTGCATTATACAAGGTGTCCCACGCAAGAAATAAAGTCCATTAATGGCTTATGAACCACTCTAAAATTGTGTAAATAATATTTATCAGACATTAAATTGTTCATGGTGGTCCAACGCTTTGGCAACCTAGATCACCTGATTTAACCCCGTTTGTTCCTCTGGACACATATATTGATGAAGAAATTGATGGGTATATTACAACTGCGAGAGCGAACATAAAGAGAATATTGTGAAAATATTTTTGTGGCAAGCGTGGACCTGAGAACGCTGATCGGTGCACTTTTGATAACAAGTATTCCATTTAAAAAAACGTACGTCATCACACTGCATGAAAATATTTTCAAAAAATTTACACTTCTTACGATGCCGTTACGCTTCGTTACGTTACGTTTCGTAATGTTACGTTTCGTAACGTTACGTTTCGTAACGTTACGTTTCGTAACACAACGTTTACAGATTAAGTACTCCAAAATGTGCTTCAATTAACATCCAGAAATGACGCTTTGCTTGGCATATCGTTATGTTATCATGTTGTATCATAGTATATTTTCATCTTATTAGTTTTAAAGTAACATATAGGTAAACTTGTTTTATTTTGTCTTTGCTTTATTTATAATAATAACAAGGTTTATCTTTACAGGTGCTCTGGTGTCAACCACTGTAGTTATATACTAAATGAAGATTGTCCAGGAGCGGACCAATGGGGTCCAGGCAACTTCAGTATAAAATACGTATGCATATCAGGTTGGTACAACTTTTTTTTGTTTATTTGTTATAGTATTTTTATCCAAAAAGGAAAAAAAACGTTTTGCCATTTTAATTTTATACGTCATATCCTGATTAACAATCGCCCAAAAGTTATGAGGATATTTAATTGTTGAAATGTGAGGAACACAATAGAATTGTCGGGGCTAAAATTGCCAAATGCGGGGGTGATCGGCCATTATTTCACAAACGTTCGAAACTGCATAAACTAATTCCAGCTTATCGAATAGAACCCCTATTTTTCGTCGCCATGTCTAATCCAAATATATTGGAAAATTCCTATTCCGTTTCGTGAGGGTGACCTAGATAAAGGGATTTCAAGCACAATAGACATAATAGAAGAGTATTGCAATAAGTCAGTATTCGTGTCAATGGTGAAATTGTAATTGGGGGTCTTTATGTGCGCCGTATTGTCAAATCCACTCAAATAAGAAATCTACAACATTAAATTTTACTTGATAATTGAGTGTTATGCTAAAAGTTGATTTTTTCCTTATAACGTAACTGCAGGTCGACTTCTTTGTACATCGCTACAGGACAACAGTATCTAATAAAGAAAATTCTAATAATTTCAGGTGAAGAAAGAATAAAATACTGCAATAAAGAAATCATACTGCCAAATACCGATTCCACCAGCGTTGTCAAATCCGAGGCTTACATCCACAATCCCGGTTACCCAAAATTCTATTTAGGTAACCAGGCATGTCGTTGGACAATCAGAGCACCGGAATACCAAAAAATCAAAATAACCATATTGGATTTATCGCTAATAGGTACGAACAAACCTTCAACAACCAATAGCCCAATATTGTAAACAATAGCAATTAATTTTATTACAGGGAACTCCTATAGCTGTCAAGATCAACTGGAGATTCTGGATTCTGGACAACCCATATATTCTTCATGTCTCCAACAGGTGCCATCTCTAGAAATCACTTCAGTGACCGACACTTTAGACATTCTTCTGACGTCTGTGGAGACCATTATTCCTAGAAGAGGCGTCCTCTTCCATTTCACTGCCGTTGGTTGTCATCCACCAACAACTCCGAAGAACTCATACCTGGTCTTCAGAAATGAATCCACCGCCATCTTTAGCTGCTGTGCTGATTACGCTTTTAGTGATACTAACCAACGAACTAAAGTTCTACAGTGTGTTGGATACAGCTGGAATACGACGTTTCCTACAGCTAGTTGCGATAGTAAGTTGTTGCTTTAGGTACATACAGAGTGTCCCACGCCAGAGGTAAACAATCACTAAATGGTAATATGTCTGTATGTAATAGAAAACGTATTTCGATCAGTTGCTACAGAAAAATGTTAGTAACTTTTGCAAAAATGCTACCTCAAATTGCGGGTAATTAAGACACTTAATATCCCTATGACGATCAGAGTTTTGCCCCTAAATCGCGATAATATTCGTTCCTATAGCTAACGTATTTCAATCAGTTTCCACGGACAAATGTTTATAACTTCAGGAAAAATGTTTGCATAAATTTCTATCATACCTCAAATTGTAGGTAATTAAGAGACCTAATATCCCTATGACGTTCAGAGTTTTGCCCTCCTAAATCGCAATAATGTTCGTTCCTATAGCTAACGTATTGCAATCAGTTTCCACAGAAAAATGTTTATAACTTCTGCAAAAATGTTTGCATAAATTTCTATCATACCTCAAATTGTGGGTAATTAAGAGACCTAATATCCATATGACGTTGCTACAGAAAATGTTTTATAACTTTTGCTACTCTAAAGCCTCAATTACATAGAGCGACTTTACACGTTTTTCTTAACTTATTGCATATGTATTGAGTTGCCTATTCTATGATATTAATTCATATGCTCCAATCTTGAATGGTTCTACGTTCAATAAATGACAAAGATAAACCAAAGTTAACTGTGGTATAATTGACGAAAATATTGATGCGAAATTAATTGAAATCCGTTAATGGTAGATCTGACGTTTATATCTATTGTTTAGTTATTCGCCTTTATCACCAGAGCGTGCATGTCGCATACTAAGCTGTGGTTATCGACACATACTAACGACTAGTGTCCCTCATTATCTATAACAGCAGTTGGTCGACTGCCTGCTGAGTTGAATAGTTAGTTTAGGTTAGGTGGGCTGTAATAGGTGACAGAAGCAGAAACTTGGTCTTCAACAGTTAAAAGTAAGTCTTTGCAACCAACAATAACGATATTGTCCTTCTTATGTCCAGAAAAATTTGAATTTTTGCAAGAAACTAAAAATATGTAGACATATGTATTTCTTAAGTATATAATAATAGATTTTTAATTATATTTAGTTATTGACATACTAAATTTATTAATATAACTTTAATAATCCTTCTTATTTAGGTTGTTACTTAAATAGTTTGTAAATCGGTTATGTTTTCATTCTATTTGTGAATAAGTAGCAAAATATTGCTGATAATTCCAAATCAAAACATTCTATATGTATAATTGCTAGCGATAGAACTATTTCCTTACTTCGCAATACAAAAGTAACTACGTATTAAGTGCTAAACTATTTCAATAAACGCATTGTTAATATTTTATCAGTTGCATATTATGCTAAATTTGCAATAATTTTGGTATGTCGCAGTAAAAAATTACTCATTTGTCGGAAATACTCCGTTTTTCTAATGGAAAATATTGAGTGTATTAGACACTCGACATAATTGAGTTAAATTACTGTACTTAAAAACGCCAGCGGTCATTCATAAGTGCTCTCTAGTGAGGTTAAATGTTAACAAAGTTACTGATCGACTCCGAAGTACTCAGTTTAAAAAAATGTTTTTTTTTTGTTATTATGAATTGATTTATCTCTAAAATTGTCCGAATTACAGCCTTTTTTTTTGAAACAAACAACGTGATCCAGAAAAATACAGTCGACTCACACAATGTTTACGAAATTTATTTGCATTAAAAACACAACCTTTGGAGATTATACTAGTACAAACAATACTTTGAAAACAACAAAGAATAAAGAATACTAGTACAATATACAAAGTTTAACCATAAATTACATTTACCTACATCTTTCGAACCTTTTTTCTGCAAAATCGCGAGTAACTTATTTCAGATCTAATGTATTACTCAATTCATATTCAGTGGCCTTCATTGCAAACACATTAAGACAATTTTAAGTAGACATGGTTCTTAAGTACTTTATTATTATTTTTAGTTTAGCAAACTGTCTATCGTCCGCTCCGGTAGCAACAGTTATAGGTAGGGTTAGAAAAAATCTGCTAAGCAATGTTTAAATTTGGCCCATGTTAAGGGAGATAATGAATTTAAAAACGTCAACTGGACCTTCTAGAAACAAGGTCTATGGACGCAAAATTATTTAACATCATAATTGAATATGAAAATAGTACTACATACCAATAATACCATCAAAATATTTACTGAATGAAGACAAAGATTATTGAAATTTATCAAAAATTATCAGTGATTATCAGTGAAATTTGTCATGAAATACATAAAATTTACATGGTTAAAACTCAAAATTTCAACAGAAAAAAATACGTGTCCACTTTTTCTGGATTTGGAAACGATTTGGGGGATCGTTGCATTCTATAATCACAAAAATTTTTGCAATGCATTTTTGAATGGTTTAAAAAATACATTAAAGTTAGGTCAAAAATCAAGTTATTCACTTTTTTAGAACTTTTGGAGTATGTAATTTAGTCATTCCACCACGTCGATTGCATTTGACATTTCCAAAACTGCGACATCTATGTTTTATAAATTAATCTTTAAAACCCAATAATAATAACTAAATTATTTTTAACTTTACTCTATGCTAGGAATTATTGCAAATAAAGCATACAACAATAATACAAACACGGTGGTTCAAAACAATAAAACAAAAATGACCAAGCCCATGAATTTATGACCATATCTTTTGACACAGCCTGTATAATATATTTACCACCATGTTTTTTTTTTAAATTGTTTTAAAGTCGATAATAGCGGGAGCAAATACTTTTGTTTTTTGCGTCATTTTTGCCATGACACTACCGTAACCTAAAAAACCAGCAATGCGTTTGCGCTTTCGGTTATTCTATTAATAATTCATTTATACCAAAAAAAATCTCTCCATGTACACATCTCCGTGTACGAGACTCTAAATGCCTTATCTGACATTGCCACTGCCCTTTAGTTGACAAATAAAAGCACATTTCCTGTTACGTTCGTGTTTGGGAAAACTCCAATATCTAAGGTAATGTATACAAAATTTTTATTGCACCTGTATACTTCTTTATAGCTATTCAATCCATGATAGTAATTTATTATCCGCTTACTTAATTATTAATACGATTCCCTAATAATCCCTATAGATATTTGCAATAAAAACCGATGGATAATTAATAATAATGGCGGTGCTTTACCTGAATATTATTGCTCCGTGTATTATTTAGGTGTAGTAATGACCTTTCTAAAGTGCTTTCGCCAACATAACAGTTGTATTAAACCAAAAACCCCGATGTATTGATCGATTGTTCACTTTTCCATTGTTGCATTTTGAGGTTATGTTTAGCGAAAGCCATGTGCTTTGGCGGTTAATTTGAACTTTGTGGTTATCAATGATTATATTAATTATGTTTTTGTTGTAGGTGAACGAACTATTAGTGGAGGAACAGATTATTTTGTAGTGAAAGCGAAAGAAGAATATAATATGAAAGGTAAAATAATTTCTTGCTTAACCTTTACTTTATTGATTTTTTTTAAATTTATTTACAGAACTAATAGCCCCGATATGCGTGATAGTGCTACTATTCGGAATCAACGCTGTAGTTTTATTTGTTATATTCCACTATAAAAGAAGGTGAGTGTTTTAAGATTTACGTAACAATATTTAAAGAATATTTGTTTTGTCATATCGACAGGCAAAAGAAAAAACTAGAAACTACACCTCCAAAATAAGAATGTCTCCGCTTTTGTTTTACCTACCAATTTAAATAAAATATTGTCCCCACGTGACCCTGCATTTATTTATTTGTGTTGTTATTTCAGAAAATCCGATTCTTCCCCGTGCCTCGAGGAAGAACTGAAAACGTTTTCAGTATCGACAAGCGGCGATCAAATGGCCTAAACACCGATCAAACACAAATTATATTTAATATTAAGTACAATATTTTTACTGTTTTAACTGCATTAATTGTACATCGTTTATAATATTTACTTTCAACTTTGTTTTTATACTTAAAACAACTTAAAAGAAATGATAATAAACGAGAAAAAATGAAGTAAAGATGTATTTTATTAATATAAACGCCCTAAATTCAGACAGGTTCAGGAACTTTTGTTATATTTTTAACTGTACAATTTATTTTTGTGGTGCTAATGACAGCCGACTTTTTTAAAATTAATATTTGATAATAATTATTTATTTTTTATAACTAACAATTGCACCAAATTCCGACATTTGTGGTACATTATTCTGACAATTAGAAACATTCAAATAAATATTAAGCGTTTTAAATATTGTTAATAAGACCTATTATTAGGAAATGTTAGACATTTACCATGTTTAAAGAAACAAAGTATTAAAATAAACCCTTTAAAAAATAATAAACAAAATAACGTCAGTAAATATGTATTTTATTACAAAAAGGTCATAAACAATTAAAAATATTTCTGCAAAGGTTCCCCTAAAATCTTTTCCATCTCCTGTACAGTTTTCTGGCACGTCTTCTCAACTTCTTCTTCTTCATCTTCCAATAACTCCGCAAGGAACGGAATAGTTTCCGGCAAAAGCGGTAAGAAATCTTCGCCTAACTTCCTCGAGAACTCCAACACGCATTTTAAAGCCGTTAACCTGATATTAACCGAGGTGTTACGCATTTTCAACAATATTTGATAATTCAACTGCTTCCAAAGCGTATCATCCGCAGAGGCAACAGCAAATTGTACGATAGACGGTATCAACAAATTATTAGCTCGTTTGATAAAGACATCACCCCCACCTAAGGTATTTTCTAATTGATCTACGAGCGGCTGCATTAAAACATCGAAACGTTCCTTATTAATAAAACGTTGGTTATCGTATAAAAAGACAGCGTGAAGAGTTTCTAGGACGTAATCAAGTAATAAAATAGTTTTTTCGTGTTCGTCAAAATAAGTTTCCGTTTGTTTAAGGATGTTGCAAGTATCCAATAGTGTCGTTGCGTTATTTATGAAGTGTCCAGCGAATAAAACAAACAATCCTTTTAGGGAGTTCGCAACGTTGCTTGATAACGCGTAGAACGTTATAATACGTTCGTTTTTTACGTCGCTTCGCACAGCCCAATCGTAGATTTTGTAATACAACGGTCTGAACGAAGATTCGGATAGTTTTAAAATTAGCGTAACTAAAGCGTTTATAATATGTTTTTCCGCAACGTTCGTCTCGGCTAATGAAGCAAGTTTATCAGCACGGAATTGTAGAGCGTTCATAAAAAATGAGGTTAAATCGGATAGGTTAGTTTGAATATCGTTATTCTCGATATTTTTTAGTTTCTCGGTTAAAATATCCAGCAGTGGCCCTATGCTGTTATAAGAATTTGTTGCGATTAATTTCTTGTAGCTCTCCTCGATAGCTGGTATCAAAACCCTAGCTGGAATTGTAGTTCCTAATCTTAATTTAATATTGTTTAGTTTTGACAGAAAAGGTTGAATTTTTGGGTCGGTCTGGTTGCCCCATCTAGCGGTGATTCTCGAAAGTTCGAACAACAATTTTTGAAGGTACGGACTTAGAAATAGTGGTAAACTTTCAATTATTTTCTGTATGGCTGTAATCGTACTCAAGAGTAATAAATCGGGTAGATCTTTGTGTTTATGCACTTTTAATAATCTTAACAACGCAGGCATGTATTTACCTAAATTCGAAATAGCGTGAGCCCGTAGTTGCGAACATAATTCAGCTAAACATAAGATCGTAGAAGCTAATATATTATCAACTGCTTTCCCAGAAACAATTATGTTTGTTATAAAATCTAACACGCTCACAAATTTCTCCTCGTTATTTTTAATGAGGAGCTTAACGAATAATTTTAGCGATAATAACGCCGTTTGAATGATCAATTCTTGTTCCGAATTAACAGATTCTTCAATTTGTTTGATAATATTTATTAAACTAGGTAACATAGCGTGTAATTCAGTTTCCGAACAATTTTGGAAAAACACCGAGTCGTGTTGCAATTTTGAATTTAACAATTCGAGAGATCGTCTTCTAATCGTTAATAGAGTATGCGTTGATAACCCTCGTATCACCAATAGGAACATCTGAGGAGTTAATAAGGCGTTTACGCTATCTAAGGCATCGTAACTGTGGTGCAACATAACTTTCCAGTACTGCGACAAAGTGGTATCATGATTTTTATCTGACGTTTTCGAAACAGCTTGGATATAGGTTAAAACATTGATTATCATTTCTTTGTGCAACGGTTCTAGTTCGATTAAGATATCGTCTGGCAAACTAGCAATTTTCCCGACAAATTCTTTCGAAGATAGTAAATTACTCGTAAAGGTTAGGATTATGTATTTGTAATGCCGGTATTGTTTAGGGGTTTGGCGTGTTACGTTTATTAAAACTTTCGGAGAATCCAACAAATCATCTTTATCTTCTGGTAACACAGCTAAATATTTAATTAATTTCGTACAATTTGCAATTACGATACCCGGTGAAAAAAGTCGAGCTACGTCGGCAGCAATATCCAAACGTTTAGGAACCGCAATATTCCTCGATTGTTTAACAGATTTTTCAATACTCGAATGAGTTACATGCGACTCAAACATAAGCAACAAGAAAACGTGTAGATTCTCATTAACGCCAGTCTTCTCCAATAAATTTTTGTATAAAGCCATGCGTCTATGTTCTGGAACATCCAGTATACTATCGACAAAGACCCGCAAGATACTTGCAATGTTATCTTTCGAATTATTTGCCACGAAAATTGGGATAATAGTATCCACGATTTTATTAATAATTTGAAAACTGTAGGCGTCGTCATGTCGTAAAACTGAGGACCCCATAAAGGTGAAAATTGTCATTATATGGTGTAAGACCTCACTCGGAATTAGGTGTGCTGTGTGGGCTAATAACAGAAGAGCGTCGTGATGCGTTTGCGGGTTTTGGGACGCGCGTATGCACTTTACGATCAATTGAACGTTGAAGGTGTTTTTCGGTAGTACTTCGTTACTATCCATACGATGGCAGGAATTTAAAATACTCGATAGGATTAGTTGTTTTGGATATTCTACATTCCCCTGTTCGTCAAAATCGAGGCATTTATTCAAAATATCGAACAAGATTGGGAGATGAGACCCTGCGTTTCTAATTTTCTTTTTATCTTGTATGCACTCCAATACGGTGATACCGTGTTTCCATTGTGAAGTATCTAAGATATCAACTGTTGGGATGATACTTATCCTACGTTTTCGTTTAGTTTCGGTTATTTTCGGCGACCGAACATCCCGCATTTTTATCAAATGTTCCAAGATTAATTTTGCGTCTAAATCAACGTGTTTAAAAATTTTATTAGCCGCTGTTAGGACCTCTGAATTTTGCGATGTGGACGCAATTTCTATGATATCGTTTAAAATTACCTGTTTTAATTCATCGGTAAATACCTCAAAATTATCTTTATCAATTTTACTTAAAGCGACAGCAGATAAAACTGTGCTTTGTTGATTTAAAACGCAAACGTCATTACGAATTGCGGCGGTAAAGAATTTAACTAGGTTAGATTCTACGTTATTAGCCGATGTAATTTTGTCGATTGTGTTTGAAACAAATTTGGATTCTAACCTATCTAATTTCGACTCGTTTACTTTTAGAACATCAAAACAGATTACACCTAATTTATCATGGATTTCGGTATTATTTGAGCTTAATAATAAAGAACCGATTCCAATTTTTGCATACATTGGTTGGGTATTTTCTGATAACAAACAAACTAAAGAATTCACGACGGTTTTTATAGAAGCGTTATTATTACCCTCAATTATATTATTCATAACAACCGATATTTGATTTTTATCTAGTAATACTTCGTCTTTATAAGAAAGCAATTTATTCAAGACGAACGTGTAATTACCATTATTAGACGTATTGTTCGTTAATAACTCAATAATATCAAACGAGCATTTTCGAATTTCTTTACACTCGTTCTCTAAACAAATCAACACATACGGGATAAATTTATTTTTCAGATCAAAAAATTCTGAGTAATTTTTATTTCTTTCCAACAAACTGTGAACAATTTTTAAACACCTGAGCTGTAAAACCGAATCTACGTTTGTGCTATTCGCGATTGCAATGTTGAGAAATAAATAAATTTTCGATTCATAACTTAGACCAAAACAATCCAAAAAAAATTTTAGGGCCCCGGTATAAAGATGCGACACCTTATCTTTGTTAAAATTGCAACCCCTGAGTAGAATTTTTAGGATTGTTGTGTAAAATTTCGTGACGCTATTCGAATTTCCGTAATCAAACGTGGACAAGTCTGGTTTTTGGGTTTGCGCAACCAAGAGTTCGATGAATTGCAAAAATCCCTGTAGAGGAAACTTATTTTGTCTTGCGAAAATCACGCAACTCGACACGGATTTGAATTTTTTTAACGGAACTAACTTTGACGTGTTTACGAAGTTTATCAAAATATCTAAGATTAGAACGCTGATATCTGTGGGGCAATCGTCCGGTAGAGAAGTGCATAGCAATAACCCAGCTAAATACATATGGAGAGTGTCCCGATCTTCAAGAGCAAAAGTTTGAAGAGTATCGATCAAAATTTTTACGTCCATCTGATTTTTGTTTATTGCGCTCAAAATCTCCGAGATAAAATTTTCCGAGTTGTCAATACCACCGATCGTATCTTGCACGCCTTTGAAAATATTACAATTTTGGAAAAATTTTGATTCGACAACCGATTTTGATACTTTTAACTCGAACTCGTCAGTCGGTAATAAAAACGGTAAAACTGACAAGAAAACTAACATATCCCCACTTTCGGATATACTACATAAAATCCCCAACACAGATTTGGAAATAACCCACCAATTTTCTTTATCTTTCTGACATTTAGCCAACAACTTTATAAGAATACCCTTCAACAAAGTTTTATCTACCAACTCCAAAATGATTTTCTTACTACAATTTAAAGCTTCCTTAACAACATCTGGATTTTCATCACTCAAACGATCTAAAATCGCATCCTTGAGGAATATTTGTTCCCGTTCCTTCATTCCCTTGTAGTTTTTCATCAAACTTTTGATGGTCTGTTTGCGAACGCTCGGAATTGGATGGTAGAGTTGTTGGAGCATTTCCGCATTATTTTGCAGGCTGACAGAGTTGCTGATCAATTTTTGGAAGCGCTTCTGGTGTTTTGTCATCGTTTCCCCAGGGACTATTTTCAGGACTCTGTTAACTTCTCTGTCGAAAATGTTCGGGTATTTCCTTTCTATGCTTGCTATTAAGGTTTTCATCCAAGAGTGTGCTTCGTCCGATGTGTTTTTGTTATTGGGTTTGTAGACGTTCAGGATCGTGCTATAATTAGAAAATGTATGGTTAATTTTGTTATTACTACATAGGTAGATAGATAAATATTATTATATCGGTAGGTGGAACATTTGGAAATTCAACCAATCTGGAAAATGTACTAGAGTCGATAAAAAATCACAACTTGAAAAATAATGTAAGAATGATAATGAAATTCATGATAATTATTCAAAATGAATCAATAAACAGTATAAATGTTATAGGAGATGAAACCAACCAGTCATAAGGTAGCTAAAAATTGAAAAAAGTGGAAATCAATATAACAAGAAGGGAAAGAAGGTAGGAACATAAAAACTAATTATAAAAAATACTTACTTTATCAGAATTGCGACAAAATCATCCGTCAAGCTAACAACGTTGAGTAGCTCATGCACAAAATCCTTAACGGTCGTCTCATCCTCTTCAACAATCGCATATTTTATAGCAGCTTGAAACAATGGTAACAAAAATGAAGTAGTTACGTTCCCAGCGTCGCTCAACTGTTGCAGCATTTTTGGCATCCAAGCATGCTGCACGATATTAGAGACAGCCACCTCGGATACCTCAGTAAAGTCAGGTTGACTATGATACAAAACAACTAGCAATAACAGAGCGTCAGAGTACAAAGTTTTAGCCGTAACTTCAGTTATATTCTCCACAAATTTATTCAGTAATTTCCCAGATAAGGAGGTTTTCGAGAGCAATTTAGCAGTGATAATGTAAGATCCAGCGCAGAAATTGATAATCGGTGACTTTAGACCTTTTAAAAGGGCTCCGATCATTTGAGTGACGTGCGTGTCATCAACTTTTTCAGTGTATTCCAAAGCTCCGGTAAAGGTCATGCAATAAAAGTTGAATAACGTCGATAACACATGCGGGGTCTCGTGTATCTTCGTAGCGGCTACTACGAAATCGGAAATATCTTTCAAAAAACTAGTGTTAGTTGCCGCATGGTTATACAGCGTGGTTTTAGCAAGGTGTACACCGTTCTTCTGTAAGGTTTTTAACCAGGTAAAACTATCGTTTTCTTTGATAACCATTACTTGTATAGCTCTTACGAACAAGTACGTTTCGTGATACGGCAGAACTAACATAAGCAAATCATTACGATTATATTCGTGTACGCTATATCGGTTTATCAACCACTCCAACGCTTTATGCGAGCAAGAGAGCGTAAAATAGGGTGAAAGGAGTATGAAAAACTTGCGTATTATTTTGTCCAGTTTCTTGTTTGCTGCTGCGTCTTGAACGGATCTCTCGAAACGTACGGACGTCTCGTTGAATAGATTGTTCTCAAATTGGGAAAACAACTGATTTTTCTTCTGTAATTCTTCGAAACCATCTCGTCCAATCTGGTAGAATGTCTCTCTGGTGATTTCTGCTGCCTCTTTCGGATTAAATAGAAAAGATGCGCGTTTTTTAGTTCGAACGATTGCAGACGATTGAGGTACTGTGTACCTCAAAAGTTGCTCTTTTAATGAAGTACTCATTTTTCTTGTCTTTTAGAAGAAACACAGCACAACAAAACACATCTCACGTGTAGTTCGAAAGCTTAAACAGTGAGGTTATGTAGCGAAGCGAAGACTTATGAGCGAAGCAAGCAACAAGTGTTGCCAAACGAGCTAAATAAAAATGTCACCGTATGGTCCGTATGGCCATCGATGTGAGTAGAGAAGTGCAAAATAGTATTTTCATTTACGTGTTTTTTAACTTAAATTGCGTTTTTGCTGGTAAAATCGTCGATCTAATCAATACGGAAACGTCATTTGCTAACTTAATCTGTATTAAAACACGAATCAAAAATAAATATTTTTTAGTGAGGTTATGTAGCGAAGCAAACAACAAGTGTTGTAAACTGAACTAAATAAAAATGCCACCTTATGGCCATCGATAGTAGAGTAGAGAAGTGCAAAATTGCTGAAATGGTATTTTCATTTACATGTTTTTGAATATTGGGTTTTTGCTGCTAAAATTGTCGACATTATCAATACGTAAACGTCATTTTTAACTTTATCTGTATTAAAACACGAATTAAAAATTACGCAATACAGGTTTTAAATATTTTGTAACATAACCTAGTTTTACAAGAAAATATAAATATAATAATAGTATTGAGGCACTGCAACTTCTGATCTACAGATATGCGCGACTAAACCGTAATAATATTATATTATTTGACAAGCACATAATTAAGGATATAAATCGCGAGCATGAAGTTTAAACGCGAGCTGTAGGCGAGCATATAATCATGCGAGTTTAGTGAGTCAAATACGTTTTATCTATGACTCATAAATTCCATTTTATGTACAATATTTTAAATGTATTTGTCAATGGTGGCGAGGTGAACTGTCAAATAACTGTCATCTACGTAGGTTTTGACAGACTTTGACACTAGCGTTGTATAATGATGACAGTTCGTTCAAATAATGAGGTCATTATTTGAACGAACTGTCATTATATACAACGCTAGTATCATTATAATCATAGGCATGTATCATGATGGGGATTATATAGTCATAGATACGTATGCAATGAACTTATTATATGTGAGTCGTAGACAATATTAATTAATAACTTAAATTAGTAATAAATATAGTAATAATACTTACGCATCAGCAGCAACATCAATTATAGGCTCTGTTGTTGTCGCAACACTTTGTGCTTGTGCGCTGTAAAAGAAATATTTATGTTATTATCAATAGTCAGTAGATATAAACCTGAATAATGTGCTCAAAAACAAACAAACTCGTCTAAAAGCTTTAAATTATTTGGGGAAACAAGAAATTACGTTCGTCTTCGTTGCCAAGTGATTTTTGCTGCCATTGCTCTTCGGTTACGTCCCTTTTTTTTAGAATATCTCAAACTGTTATTAGAACCCATTGTAAAGTTATATATTTAAGGTACACTACACTATTTAAAACTAATAACTCACTACGTAAATACTAATAAATGATGTGATAGCAGGAAACTAAGCAATAGTAAACAGTAAAATCTATTATTGTTGCGCAAACAACAAGATTTTACAAGACCAAAAACAACACAGCTGATTCACATCCACACAAGATACGTTTCCTCCTCTATACTTTAACCACACTGGTTTTAAAACCAAAAATCACTAAATTCTAACTCGCTCCCTGGCCCTTTTTCTTATATTGGCTGCATTGCAGCGTCCGGAAAGATGACAGCTGACACAAACACAAGCCGTAACCTCAAAATATACACATTTTATACCCAATTATCAAGGAATTAGCGATTTATCATCAGTAGGAACGATGGGTGTGACTGTGTTGCAACAGTTTCCAATTCTAGAAAATAAAACTGGACCGTCAACGATCGAACTAATAACAAAACGGATTTCTGCGCTCGGGGCTGTGCAACAGGGACAGTTTTTAGTGGACTCCGAGACGTATATATCGGTGCCCCAATTGGGGCCACAGCGGACTGTACACGTGCTTCACAATTCCGAACAGCCTGCGACGGTTTTCTCGATATTGGAAACGGGAACGAAAACGATTCCGCTTATATCGGACGGACTCATCGACTTACTGATAATTAAAATGGTTAATTTCTATCAAAAGCAGATCAAAATCGAATCGAAAGGACCACGGTTCGAGATTGGGGATTTTTGTGTGAAATTAGGGAGCGTTACGATGAATTCTGCGTTCAAAGGTATTCTCGTCGAGGTTGAATACAGGCCTTGCGTGATTCCGGCGATGTGTTGGGATTTGATTAGGGAGTTTTTGCAAGGATTCTTGGGGTCTGTCGTTTCGAATAATCCACCGCAGTACATACAGAATCGGTTGCAGGATGTTTATACGCCTATCGATACTATTCATCAGTATCTTGAGCATTTTACTGCGTATAGGAAAAGTGTAGGCGGTTTTCAGAATGTAAAATAAGATTAAACGTGTCTGTATTATGGTATAATTTTATGAATAAAGTTGCTATAAATTATTAAATTACTGGGTTTTATTTGAAGTATTTTAACAGCAATTGACATTTAACAAATGTCAAACAACCATGTCATAACATTTAACAAATGTCAAACCTAACCATGACAAGTTGTTTGAGATTTCCTAGAGTTTGTTTTTTTTTTATGTAAAATAAAACAGCGTAGGGGTTTATCAGAATATGAATAACAATTGAATAATTTACATGACTAAGAAGTGTTTTGACATTTAACGAGTGTCAAACATAACCTGCTTGAAGTTTTTTTATAGGAAATAAATCTGTAGGACCATATCATACTAAAAAATAAAACAAAACATTATATTATCACAATTTAATAAACAAAGTCATAATAAATAATCGAACAAAACATTTCTATTATCTCATAATAATTTACTATTAAATCACAAACAAAGCGTTAAGTAGAAACACTAGACGTTGCCGACCTATTATGCTTCAAATGACTAGAAACCAAATGTCCTGCGCTTAGAGCAGCTAACAAGGATAGCTCCCCTGCCAAAACAGTCCCACAGATAATCCTGGCTAATTGACAAGCGTTTTCCCCGGGATTTTCCAAATTACTCCCTTTAACACCTAACATCTCCAAACACGCAGACTGTGCAGCTAAAATAGTCCCACCTCCAACGGTACCAGTTTCAATCGAAGGCATCGTACAGGTAATATACAAATCTTCACCGTCTGGCCCCCAAGGTTCCATCAACGTTATACAATTGCTACTAACCACGTTCTGAGCGGGATCTTGTCCCGCAGCAATAAAAATTGCTGTTACTATATTTGCTGCGTGTGCGTTAAAACCACCAACGCTTCCAGCCATAGCTGATCCGATTAGATTTTTTGAGATGTTTACGTCGATTAGCGAATGCGTTGTTGCTTTTAGAAGGATTTTTACCATCGTCGAGGATACCACTGCCTCGCAAACAACCGACTTCCCTCTACCTTGGATCCAGTTAACCGCAGCTGCCTTTTTATCGGTACAGAAGTTCCCGCTCAAACTTAAAATTTCCATGTCCGGGAAGTGTAATTGCAGATATTTCAAAGACTTCTCTGAGCCTTTTGATAACATATTCATCCCCATTGCGTCTCCAGTTTTCGCGACAAATCGAACAAATAAATACCTCCCTGCTATTCTAGCGGTAATTTTCGTTAGTCTTGCAAAATTACTTGTCGAATCAAAGCTACGTTTTAACAAATTGAAGTTTTCGGGTTGTTCAATCCAGGTCATTGCGGCGCTAGCCCTGTCTAACGAAGGGAATCTAATAACGGGGCCTCTGGTCATCCCATCGCTGACTATTCTACTAGTTACGCCGTTTTCGAAAACAGCTTTACATCCGCGGGTGGTGCTAGCAACTAAACAACCTTCCGTTGTTGCCAGGGGGACATAAATGAGGCGGTTATCTAATTTTAAAGGCCCCACAAGGCCTAAGGGGACCGGTATGTAACCAATAACGTTTTCGCAACAAGCTCCGAGGATTTTATCGTAATCAAAGTTTTTAAAGGGAAGTAGTGATAAGGCGTCGATATTTTCAACTTCGGTAAAGATTTTACGTCGTATTTTAACAGCTCGAGTCGTATCTTTAACACTTTTCTCTAAATGGTGTACCGAAATGTGTTTTTCAGTTACTAACGTTATTATTTCATCATCCGTTAGATTAACAACATCGTATTCGGTTTTATAAATATCTAAACAAGTCGCAACTGATCGGGATGGGTTATTTTTGTTGGTCGGACCCCAGTTATCGTCGATAATATGACCGACTTGCACGGCTTTGTCTTCGAAAACCTTTTTTTCAGTTCCCGCAAAACGGTTGTTCTCGAAAATAACAAACTCAATTATAAACGCAAAGGATAACAAGATTAAAACTACGATTTCGTCAGCACATGATGTCAGCCATTTAAAACCGGTAATATTAAGTAACGTACCGTTATTAGCTTTAGTCTCAGTTAATTCAGTGTGGATTCCGTCATCGAAAGATCGTCTGCTTATTAAGTGAACCAGGGAGAGACCGATTGACATGATTATTTTGACACGTTGGATTACCGGGTTTGATTTTTCGTTACATTCCACGAAAGGTTGCGTAATAGTTAGTACGTTATTCGCTTTCTTCGTTTTCTTTGATAATTCGATAATAAGTGATAAACAAGAGGGGTATAACGTCATAAAAACTACGTAATTTACAATTACGGACAAACAAGCAAAATATGAGAGCATTTCTATACGGTGCACACCAGATAAAGTCCCGATACCAATAACTAACGTCTCCACGATCGTATCCAACGTAATTGTAGGCCCCAAAACTGCCATTCCTCTAGCGATGTTATCCTTAATTTCTTGTTCATTCTTAGAACTGAGGGCATATCTAGCCAACATCGAAGCTTTCGATAAATCAATCAACAACAAAAAGAAGAACAACGCATCTTTTAAATCAGCTAAATTAATCCGTAAAAAATTTAGCAAAGCTATCGTGAACACAAAACTGGATATAACGATGAACAATCCCGCTATTCCCAAAATGTGTTTCGACCCGAGTTTTTGTAAATTCCTAAACTGGTAGTAGCTGTAGAGTACCGCCAGGCATCTTATGATGGTCATTACAATCATGTCGACAGCTGAGTATTCGTGCACGCAACAAGAGTTGAACGTAGGTTCCGTGACTTCAATCTGCGTTTGCTCGAGCGTGGATAGGCACATGGTTATCGTGACCATGGTTACGATCACTTCCCATGGGTTCTTGCTGCATGTTTGGCCGTACCAATAAAATAGATGGGAAACCATGGTTTACTGTAGTTTACGTGGTCAAATTTTTGGTTACGTAGAAATTACTGTTGTTGGTTGTCGAAACTCATCTTTGTGTAGTTCACTTATTTCGTTATCTATTGGAAACACATCAATACACATTTCAAATTGATTTTGATGGGGAAAACTGATTACTGTCATAAAGTCATACTTAACAACTTGAAAAAAGTAATTTACCCAGGCTTCCTGATGGAGAAATTATTTTTTTGGGAGTGTCATATTATTTAATTTATGGAAATAAATTGGTATTCCGATAAATTGGTTTGATGTAAAATTATCTCCCTGTGAATTGATCATGTTGCATGTTATACATCGACGATTTTAATCTTTAATTCATCATTATCGATAAATAGTCATTTATTGGCATCAGTAGTGCCTTGAGACTTGTGTGAGGATTTACATTATCGACTTTAGACCCGAGATGGCGCTGTCTCATGTTAAATAATGTTTAATTATTATTTTCGTACAGGAAATTATAGAGCTATTTTCTCAAAAAAATGGCAAGATTTGAAATTAGATAAAAAATTAACAGTATAAAACGATCGCGTTTGACACTACCTACTCATTGTATTGCGATTTTAAATTTGCCCTCTCATACATTTTGATACTTATCTATGACCTATATTATCGACTGAGGGCATCAGCGCCATCTCTTGTCAGTAGTCAGAATCTTAGTGACGAAACCTCAAAAAATGTAGGGGAGTGTCACTTGCATGTTTACGCAGAATACGTGACTGATTGATATGAATACCACTTGTGACTTGAATACCACTATCCCTTCCCCCACAGTCTCTTACGTGCTTCCGTGTCCCCGTGTCTTTAACCATGTGAAAGCGCAGACCTAATTTAAAATTACAATATGTAGTTTGATTACCAGATTAGTCGGTGGTGTGCTGTTGCGAGAGCAAATTCCTTATCATTTATTGATGATATCTGCTGTTTACCACGTTCGTTTTCATTGAAGTTATAATAATTAATTAGCAAGATGAGTAAGGAAAAAGTAATACGAGTCGGATCACGAAAGAGCGAGGTAATTATGTAATAATTTGATATTAATACTAAATTATTAACAGAAAAACTTTCTAATTTCTGTCATTAGCTGGCTCAAATTCAAACCAGGCATGTTATATCACTGCTGAAACAAATCCACCCAGATAAGGAATTCGAAATAGTTACGATGAGCACGTTAGGTGATAAAATCTTGAATATACCTCTTCCGAAAATAGGAGAAAAGTCTCTTTTTACCAGGGAATTAGAGATCGCTTTGAGTACAGGATGTGTAGATTTTGTCGTTCATTCTTTAAAAGATCTTCCGACGACTTTACCCGAACAAATGGTTATTGGGGCTGTGTTGGAACGGGAAGACCCTTGCGATGCTCTTGTGCTTCATAAAGATTACTGCAAATATGATTTAAGTACCCTTCCGAAAGACAGTGTTATCGGAACGTCAAGTTTAAGAAGGTCAGCGCAACTTCATAGGAAATACCCACATTTAAAAGTGGTTGATATAAGGGGAAATTTGAATACGAGGTTGCAAAAATTGGACGATAAAAGCAATGGATTTCAGGCTATTATATTAGCTGTCGCTGGACTGTATAGAATGAATTGGAATAGTCGGATATCAAAGGTAAGAATTAATTATTTTTGATATGGAATTTTTGCGTATCATTGTTTATGTACTTATGCTGGTTTTTTTTTGTAAGAAGTGCAAAGAGTCAAGGTTGTTTGTGAGGTCACAATTCTAACTGAAATTTTGTTAGTGCTTAAAACTGTCGTTATTATTGTTAATTAAGTGTGTTTTAATTATGTTAATTAGTAAAATTACTTTCAATTTATCAGCACGTTTCACGTTTTTTTTTTTTTGCTCGATTTCTTCTATTATCTAAAAGTTATCTCTAATTTTCGAGATAATACTGAAAGAGTGTACATACAGTGAGTTTTTTGTTTTAAATAGTTTGCAATATTTTCATTAGAAATTTTTTGAAATAAGCTAAAATTAAAATTCATTTCACACCGAAACACTAAAAAACATTTTCACCTTTTTTCTGTTTTTATAGGTTATCGATCCCGATGATTTACTCTACGCAGTTGGCCAGGGAGCTCTAGCTGTCGAATGCCGAGAAAACGACGAAGCTACGCTGGAACTTTTAAAGCCGATCTATGACCCACGAACAGCTGTTCGAATCATCGCCGAACGTACATTTTTAAGAACCCTAGGAGGCGGTTGCAGCGCACCTGTTGGAATCAGGACAGAACTGAAAAACACGGACAATAATTTGATGAAACTATCCATCACAGGAGGCGTATGGTCACTAAACGGTCAAGACGAGGTCGTAGAAAATGATTCCCGTGATTTAGACTTAATCCCGGAGAATCTATGTGCGGAGTGTCCGTATAAAAACGTAAAAGAAGCGATAAAAGAAGGAAATAATAGTTCGGAGATTTGTTGTAGTAGTAAAGAAGGGGATATTGAGTGTTTGCAGTCGTGTGGAACAAAAAATAAATGCAGTGTCGAAAACGGTGGAAATAAATGTCCGTACGAACCACCTAATAAAAAAGTTAAATTATCCGAAACTGACAAAAATGGGAATGAAAACGGAAATCAATCATCAACTGGCGTACAAGAAGTTGACCCTCACGAGCACTGCCCGGTAAAACTACCAATCGGCGCAGACTTTATGGGAAAATGTCCCTTTCTCGACAATAACTATGTCGGAAAATGTCCAGTTAGCGGTCAAATCCTAGGCAAATCTTTCCTACACGGAACAAAATGCCCCTTTATGAAAGACGGGGTGCTACAAACAATTCACGAAGCAAACAAAATCGAAAACGAACTAATTTCCGATTCATCAAGTCATTTCTGCGGTCTCGTAAAACACCCTGACGTTAATATTAAAATTTTTCAAGAGGCAGAGAAATTGGGGGTGTCTTTAGCGGAGAATCTTATTGCTAAAGGTGCTTCGAGTATCATGTCGAAGGCGCAAGCTCATATTAGGGGGAATTGATAGTTTTTTTTAGTGAATTGGTATTAGTGTTGGAAACATGCTCTCGTCGGCTCATCTCATAAGAATTTAAGCACAAAAATGCCAAAGCAGGTGATTTTATGCTCGTGTAGTTTCATAGATTTCAATACTGTGCTATATATACTGAAGGTAGTTCCATGACATAGTCTTTTTATACACTTTTTTTGAAAAATGGTACATTGTTGATATTGACATATTTAAAATAAATGTTACATCATATAAACTGTTTTTTTATTACATAAAATGTAGCCAAATTTACCTATAATTAGAAATTTATTTTTATAAAACTGAAAATTAAGAGAAAAAAGAGTTTAAAATTCAAACAGAATTTGAGTCAACAAAACCCAATTGGTTAAATGTTCCACAAACGGTGTAATATAAATAAATGAAAATATTCTGTATAAAAATAAAACCTCATCAAAAAACAAAAAGGTGACGAAGATATCTACAACTGCACAAAATCAACATAAAAAATTAAAATCTGTCACATATAGTATTTTTGCTTATCTTGAATTTTATACTTTATCTAAACATTACAGAAAAATGTTCTTGTGACAGAAAACATGTACAAATGCCTCAATTTATTGAACTAACAAATGTTTTTATAAGATTTTGAAACTTGTTTTCATAAAACGGGTACAGTCAAACACATTCAATTCAAGAAACTGCTTAATAATACTGCTTTTCTGAAAAACTAGACTGAAAGTAAAAATGTTATCCTACAGATTCAAATTCTATGGAAACAATATAGCATACCAGAAACAGATATCATTTGCTAGATTTTTTTTTAAATCAATACCAGAAAATAAACCAGTCATAAAAAAGACAAAATGTAGAAAGAAATTGTTTGTAAGTTAAAACAAAAAGAAGTTTGGCATAACAATGATAAACACTGCATGTTACAATAAACAACTTGCATTTTTATTTGCGGGGTTTTCGACTAATAACCACATCCGTCGACTATAGTAGTCGTAGGAATCGTAGGAAATATTGTTTTCTCATACAAACAGCTAAAACGCGCCTTTATAACTGATTAGGTAGTTCTTTTAGTACTTTTGATTTTTTATTGGGTATTGTAAGCTGATTACAGATTCCGAACAATAGGCGATTGTTGAACTATTAATAACAAAAATAATTTCAAGTAATTCCAATAATTTATAGGTAGGTATGTAATATTTTGTTCTGCAATACCGCAAACAGTTGTGTAATTTGGGTTGCCTGTACTACTATCTAGATCCCGCAATGTCTGCAACTCAACATACAATTCCTGCGCACGCGCAGACCGCGCTTTTTCTTTGGTTACAAACATAACCTCTCGAGTAAATCAAATAATGAAAATAGCTTACTGTCGTCAGCCTGCGGATCTATAGTACAAAGTAAGTATATTTATGCGTACAATAAAAAGCGCTAAATGGAGATAACCTTCGCTAATTTTCACAGATGTCTCTCCCGACGTTAACCAACAACATTATCCAACCACAAAACATAGTTATTAACCAAGTTCCTCTAACTCACACAATTATGACAAATGTGAATGCTAATAATGGTATCCCGATGGGCAACGCTATAACACACCAAGTAAACGCCGTGGACCAAGTCGCCGATATAAAAATGGAGAATATTCCGATGGCTGGGTCAAGTCTCGTCCAAAATGTACCCGTTCAAGGGAACAGTCCCATGAAATCGATTCAAAATATATCTAACCCCCCCGTCGACACATCTCAGGTAAATTTTACTTAAAGTTAACGTCCCAAATTCAGACACTGTAACAACAAATCCTTAACCTGTCTGAATTTTGGGCATTTTCCTTAATTAAAAGTTATTTTACGACTAATATCCGAGGGTAACCATATCCAAATATTATAGGTACTATCAAAAACGAGAATGGCAGATTTAGTACGCGATATAGATCCGAATATATACATGGAAGACGAAGTAGAAGAAATCTTATTAAGTTACGTAGATGAGTTTGTCGATCGTGTTTTAAATGGTGCGAGTCTCATAGCAAAACACAGACACGTAAACAACATAGAAGTAAAAGATGTCCAGCAATTTATAAGTACGTATTTCATCGTAACGGTATTTTTTATTTTATTTTATTATTATTTTTGTAGGTCGCAACTTCAATATGTGGGTCCCTGGTCTTGGCACTGACGAACTTAAGCCCTACAAGCGGAATCTGACAACAGAGGCTCACAAACAACGGCTGGCGCTGATCAGAAAGGCGTTGAAAAAATACTAATTTGTTCGGTTCTTTCTAGTATAGGTTCTCTTGTTTTTTTTCCTTGGTTATGTGTGGGTCGTACATTGATAGATGAGTGAAATTCCCGATTAAATAAATAATGTGGATATCAATTTTGCTTTTTCTGATTTTAAAAAATTCCTGATAGGTGTTATTTTGCTCGGTTTATCCATGTACAATTCATATTTTTTTATAATAAGTAAACTTGTAATGTTTTAAATATATTTGTATTTCAAAATTTGTTGTTTGTTTTTTTGTTGGCAAGTTGGCTACAATGCAATTTGACAGATCTTTGTTTATCATGTACAAACAGCTTTCGTCTGTAATATGGTGTTTAATTTGTTCTCCTAAGCTTAATACTTTCGGAGATATTGATGCAAACATTTCATGGCGAATTTTTTAATCACTGATAGTTTTTAATTGATTTCTGTAGTTAATAATATCAAAGATTCGGTAAAAAATTTTGATGTTTACATTTTAGACATTTTTCTGAATCTAATTATATTATTTGCATAGGCGGGCGAATTATTAACGACGTTCAATGATTTTGCATCCAACAGGACTTTAGTGGTAAGGAAATAAAACTTGTTACTTGAGTTTTTCCATCATAAGTCATAACATAATAGTTGAACTTTCAAGTTTTCATTTCACCCTACTCTAAGAATTCTATCAATGTTGTCGTAAAATGGCACACTTTGATATATCAAATAACGCATCCTGACAGATATCTCAAACGGTAGCTTAAATGTGGCTTAAACTTTTGAATTCCAAAGCTAAACAAAGTGAAAAAACAATGACAACTCTGTAATATATTTTATTTAAAAAACTCCCATTTGCCGCGCTCTGCTAAAAAGCTTATCCTACAACACTACAAAGAGTTGAGAGCACCAAAACTATAGATTTCTTGACATTTTGAGCTTATTTTTCTCAAAAATATGGTTTCACTTTATGCCCAAATACATAATCTACGAAATAAAAAAAAAAATAAATTAATAATTGGCATTATCTGTGATACCTTCCTGGACAAAATCAAATCTAACCTTTTGACTTAGTGACAATTTTTCCACAAACGTTTCTAAAAAAATATCCGGACTATAGGAACGTGGGCTTGCGAAGTATCATACGATAGATCTTCTTTGACAAAAAAATTTTTCATCTGACGTTTTTCTTCTTCAATTAGGTTTGTTGCAAATTTTCGGTTTGCTTTATTCTTTAATTTTCCGCAATAAAGTAAAGTAATTTGAGAGTTTTACCACTAATTAAATCAGTATAATTCGAAAGAAATTAATATGAAACAAAATGTATATTGTATCGGTGTTATAAATCTACTGATAAAAAGATATGTTTTATGTAAAGAATAGTTTAAATATTACAGACTGAAACTACACCAGAATAAACCAGATATTGTGAAATACCACGTCCGGCGATCTGGCAATTTAAAAACTTAAGTAATTACCAGTTACGTCATAACTATTGTAATAGCACGCTAAATAGCGTGATAACTCATTAATAACAATGTGATTTAATATTAAGCCCCAGACAACCAGAGTACAGACATTTATAGAAATAGATTTTAGTTAAACTGAATGTAAGTTATAAGTAACAACAACCTATTGATTTTTAATTGCTGTTGAAATAAGGTAAAGTATTCCTCTAAGAAAAAGTTCTGCCCAATAGCATCTCTGGTGTTGATTTGATCTGAGAAGCAAGTCAAATCGTTCGCGTTGTTTCTATTATTTGCCCAGCACCTGGGCTGAAGCCAAATAAAACCAGTTGTATAGGAATCACCTCTAAGAGTCCCCATGTCCCCTCGAGGTCAATTTTGATGACACACATACCTAGGCCAGCGGCGATTTTATAAGTCAGGTGAGTAATGAAGAATTTACGTCATAATTCTTCAAATGTTTATTTTAATTAGTTTAATTGTTTTGAATAGTTAAATAGTTTTGTAGTTAATGATTAATTATAGGTATTATTTATTTTATTATAGGAGGTCAGAAGTAAATAATAAAAAAATACTAAATGAGTATTTATTTTTTTCTATAATTTTCAGGTTATTTTTTCGTGGTACAAAACTGTTTTGAATTGGTTATTTTTTTATCGAAAACGTGCCAAGTGGTTATTGTTATAGTTTTTTTACGTTGCCACTATGTAAAAACAAATTGTTTTGACAATTTGTCAAATCTAATCTAACCTTAATTTTAAAAAAACTTACAAACCTATTGTTAAAAAAAAACTTAAAAAACGTCCAGTAATCATAAAAAAAATTATGCAATTTTAATTACTAAAAAGATGGAATGCTGATTCATGAGAATCATTTAATAAGAAGCATGCTCGGCAATTTTTTATTAGGCATTTAGAACATAATTTATTCCTTTCTACTGTAGGTACAGCAGTGAAAATTTAAAAAATGTCTTCCAAATTCCGCAAGATACTAATCGGTGGTATAGCCAGCTCGATAGGCGTAGGAGTAACGTATCTTTATCTAACGGAAAATGCAGAGCAAAGGGTAAGTCTAAACTCTAAACAAATGTCAAACACAAACTTAAAATTCCTTTTTACTTTTAGTGGGCGTCCACCGTGCAAGCTTCTAATTTTTCGATGGATAAAAGACAACTTCCAAAACGTTCCGAGCTGATCGATTCCTTAAAAAAGGATCATTTTGATGTTTTGATCATTGGCGGTGGGGCCACAGGTACCGGCTGTGCCTTGGATGCTCAAACTCGTGGTCTTAAGACAGCGCTAGTGGAAGCCGATGATTATTCTAGCGGTACATCCAGCAAAAGTACGAAATTGCTACACGGTGGCGTTAGATATCTTCAGAAAGCTATAATGCAGTTAGATCTTGAGCAGTACCGTATGGTAAAAGAAGCACTACACGAACGTGCGGCTGTTTTAGACGTTGCACCACATTTAGCGAAACCTTTGCCAATTATGCTACCAGTATACACGTATGTCTTTTTTTGGTTTTTGGTTTGTGTTCTGTATTTTTGCTTTAAGTTGGTTGTTAGGGTTAAGTTTTATCGAGTTTTTTTTAGAACTGTTACAAAGAGACTGTGACAGTGCTTCAAGCTAACCTCAAAATATTTGGTAATGTTAATTGTGAAGATTTTTCTTATGATTTATGTATGTTGAAGGTGGTGGCAGTTGCCATATTTCTGGGCAGGTATTAAAATGTACGACATAGTAGCAGGGTTTAAAATGTTGAAGCAATCGTATCTCCTGTCAAAGAAGAACGCTCTGGAATTGTTTCCGATGTTACGGGAAGACAAACTGTGTGGAGCCATAGTTTATTACGACGGTAAGATGTTAATTCGAGTGAATTAAATTAAAAACAAAATAAAATAATACACTCTTAGAAGTGAAACTTTCTTACGCACTATGGTCTGTAATTAGGGTTGCCAGATTTTTTAAATATGAAAACATAGATATTACAAATATTAATGAACTTGCGTCTACTAAATATCGTCGGGGTAAATGTGACCGTCACTAACTAATATGTCCTGCAAATGTATAGATTTGGTCTACCATGAGATGGAAATGAGATATTAAAACATTTATTAGCAGATTTTGGATTTTGATTACAGCCCCAAAATTACTGTAATTTCCAAAAACAAACATTAAACTAAAAAACTAGTTTTTAAAAAGGCCTACAATTGCCAATGTTTTTACGAACAAATAACATAATTAGTATGAAATTCTGCAAATTAGCAGGAAAATAGCATTCCATTTAATAAAAATAAAAAAAAGCCCTGTTTAAAATAATATAAAATCACCTATTGCGTAAGTAAGTTTCACTTTTGTATTGTCTACTGTACTATTTAACTATTTTTCTTATTTATTATTCACAAGTTTTGTTCTTTAAGGGCAACATGACGACGCTAGGATGTGTATGTTGGTCGCACTGACTGCAATAAGGTACGGGGCCACAGCTGTGAACCACGTGTCCGTTATTAGTCTGCACAAGTCTAAAGACGAATCGGGGAAAGAGGTTATTTGCGGGGCTCGGGTAAAAGACCACTTAACGAACGAGGAATGGAACGTCACGGCAGATTGCGTTATTAACGCTACTGGACCCTTTACGGACTCGATAAGGAAAATGGATGACCCGTCTGTGGCCGCTATATGCTCCCCGAGCAGCGGCGTTCACATTACTCTACCAGGTGATTAAAAATTCGAGACTACAATAATTTACATAGCAAGAATTTCGACTAATATGCATTTCTTTTTCGATTCTTTTCGAACTTTTGATGTCAATAAACAAGTAGCCATATTGACGTTTGATCATTTAAATAGCTTATTGACAATGCTTTATACAATAAAATTATCACAAAAGATCCTGTTAGATGGCCGCCAGTTCACCTGACTTAACCCCACCTTAGATTATTTTACACAAAGCTTCATAAAAACTAGCATGTATACAAGGAACTTAGATACTTAGATATAGTGTGGGACCTAGGGTGGCTAGCGTTGCCAAAAATTAAATTCGCGGGAGAGGGATTTAACCCTAAAACACCAGACATTCGTAAATTTTACGACATTTAAATCAGGTATCAACACGAACTCCGTCAAAGTTAACGAGGCAATACCTAATGTCAGATTTTAGATTTTTTATTTTAATAATCTATTTTTCACTCGTATTAGGTTACTATAGTCCTGAACAGATGGGTCTCCTCGACCCAGCAACCAGCGACGGCAGAGTGATTTTCTTTTTACCGTTTCAAAAGCACACAATTGCCGGAACAACTGATCTTCCATGCGAAATTACGCACAAACCACGACCGACAGAGGAAGAAATTATGTTCATATTATCGGAAATTAAGAACTATTTAAATCCCGACGTTGAAGGTGCGTAAATATTTGACATATTCTGTACGTTGGTATCGTAAATGTGATTTCTATGAATATAGTAAGAAGAGGCGATGTGCTATCTGCGTGGAGTGGAATCCGTCCTCTGGTCTCGGACCCGAATAAAGCTGATACTCAGTCATTAGCTCGTAACCACATTATTCATGTAAGTCCGTCAAATATGGTAACTGTTGCTGGGGGAAAATGGACAACGTACAGACATATGGCAGAAGAGACAGTCGATACCGCTATCAAAAGTAAGTAATTTATTATAACCCGTAGTCTATCGATATTGAAAAAAATGGCAATAATGTCTGTCGAACTTATTTCAATCATTTCCTATAGAAAAATGTTTATAACTTTTGCAAAACTTGTTGCATAAATTTCTTTCATACCCCAAATTGTAGGCAATTAAAAGACCTAATAGCCCTTATAGTCCTTGCCTGCCATCATTAAAATTATGTCTAATTCAAGCTACAATAGTTTAGGCAGTTTATATTTTAGCTATATCTCGTCATTTCACTTTCTAGCATGTTGCTTAAGCCCTCCGAACCCCAGGTGTCAAACTCTAAAAATGAAACTCGAAGGAGCCGATAATTGGACTCCAACGATGTACATACGACTGGTGCAGGACTTCGGACTCGAATTTGAAACGGCCCAACATCTAGCAAATGCATACGGCGACCGTGCCTTTGCTGTAGCCAAAATGGCTTCACTAACAGGTGTTAAAACTTATATTATTTCGTTACATTGACATAAGAAGTAAATAAAAAAGACTAAACAAAAATAAATTAAAAATAAATTAAGAAAATAAATTTAAAAAAAGTCCAAACGTGGTCTTGAACCGTAACCTCCAAAACACAATGTACAAGCCAACCAGATACACAATTGAAAATTTTATTCTGTAGGTAAACGTTGGCCCATTATTGGTAAGAAGATCCATCCGGAATTCCCATATATAGACGCGGAAATAAAATATGGCGTGAGAGAGTATGCGCACACGGCTGTCGATATGATCGGAAGGAGGTTAAGGATAGCCTTTTTGAACGTGCAAGCGGCGACAGAAGCCCTACCCGAGATAATTGATATTATGGCTGAGGAGTTGAAATGGTCCGCAGGTGAGTTCTTCGAAGTTTTCGAGAAACTTTTATTTTTTATTTTTTCATTAGATGAGAAGAAACGGCAGCATGACGAGGCGACGGAGTTTTTGCAGTACGAGATGGGACAGATGATGAATAGAGCCAGTCGCGAAAAGATTCCGATCAATTTGAGCAAGGAGGAGATACAGACGTACATCAAGAGGTTCCAGATTATCGACTCGGATAAGAAGGGTTATGTATCTATTAATGACATAAGAAGAAGCTTGAAGGTATGTTCTATTATTTTTTTGTACGGTTGTTTTATTTGTGTTGAATTTTAATCGTGGTCGACACAACGAGTGTGTAATTAAAATGGTATTAGATTATGGGATATGTCTACAGACAGCTAACCTCACAATAATAAACGAAAATGACCTGACACCTGTCAGTTGACTATACAGTTTGCAAGAGGTGTACCAACCTACATGTTTTTTTTCTATGGCCTACAAGTGAACTATTTTAGTTGAACACTCGTCAAATTTTTAGCAGAATCATTTATAAAATGGGCATTTTGTGTTTTATAATGTAGATTTTTTATCTATCGTCCGTTTTTCAATATTTGGAATGCAAAAACAAGTAACAATAAAAATATTAGCGAATTACATAATTTTCGATTACGTCATACCATCTTATTAATATCTTAACGTATTGTAGAAATTAGCTATACGGGTGTCCGATGAGGAGATGCATAACATTCTAAGGGAAATCGATACGACGTTTCACGGCAAATTGGAATTATCTGACTATCTGCAGGTGAGTTCGGGGACTTTTATTGATCTTCGTCGTGTTGTTCCAGCGTGACGACGGCAGTGACTTGCCCGGCGAGGAGCTTCACGAAATATTAAAAGAGATAGATACAAATCTGAACGGACAAGTTGAATTGGACGAATACTTACAGGTTTGCAACACGTTTTAGCGTTGTTTGCATCCGTAGCACCTCTTTTTTTCTTAGTTTTTTTTTATTACTAATTTTATCTTAGAGTGTTATCCTTTTGTATGGTTATTTGCTTGATATTATTTAATATGCATGATTTTTTTGTAGTTATTTAAAACCTTTTTAATTTAAATAGGGTGCCTGTAGTTTTGATAATTTAACACAGTGTCTGTAATATTAAACAGACTTAAAAAATATAAATCAATTTAGAGGAAGAAGATTTTTTTGGGATAAATATAGGTTTAATTTTGTATATCGAAAAAGCAAATTCTGGTTTTGGAACTTACACATATCTTTAATAGCATTGTTCAAGTTTTATTGGAAAATCTGTTACGAGGCAAATTTTATATAGCGTAATTTTTTTATAGATGATGTCTGCGATTAAATCTGGACATATAACGTACTCAAGATTTGCAAGGATGGCAGAAATTGAAGAACAGAAAGTAAATGAACGCGAAATTCTGAAAAAGAAGATTACAGTGGAAAGAAGTGGAGGGGGCTTGTAATAAGGCCTGTGTAAAAAATGTACTTAAAATAGTAATTGCGATTGCTCAGGAACCAATTCAATTATTATTGTTTATTTATACTATCGTATAAATAAAGAATACGTGGATTATAAAGTATAAATCTATCGATTTATACTTTTTAATCCATGTTATATCTTATATAATCTATGAAAAATGTTATTTATGTGTAAGTGATCAATTTTATATTTACGCACGTACTACGTCTATTTCAATTTTAATTAAACACAATACGTTTACTGTCTTGATTGTTTTATTGCATTTATAATAGGACAAACAGTATTTAAATAGATATATATTTTTATATATAACAGAAAAAACAAGCATATTGATATTTGAACGCATCATGATATATACAGAAACGACAATGGCATAATGTTGTAAATATCAATATTCAGACCTGCCAGCTGTCTGCTTCGTATAGTAATATAGACAGTTCTTTAATTTTATTTTAATAAATATGGTGGCGTTGCCATTTTTTTTCTCTATCGCGCGGTATCATCTTAATATATCACAATTACATATTAGAATATTAACATTTAGTCATGCATCATGCACCAGAAACAAAAAAAGTAAAGTATAAATATATAAATTATCAATAACACAACTACAATAACACAGAAAACTGAATTACATAATTTTATAGATAAAAGAAAATTATCAATAAATTAAGCTTGTATATTGACTTCGGTTACTTAAGATTAGTTGTAATAAGAATTACTACCATATTTATAGGCGTATAAGAGGTAGCATTTTATTACGGTTTGTGTTATAAGTTCGGTTTGGACTCGCTCGAAATTGTATACTAATATTGTCATAAACTTGAAATATTAGTATCCTCATCAACATTCTGTTCGGAATGACGTTCATAGTATTATGTTAATGTATTTGAATAGGAGCAATAAGTTCAGAAATATCACAACTACTCCAAACAATATAATCCAGATACCTTTGTTCATCATTTGATTTGCGTTCTCCTTTCTCACTAGACGAGCCTTATGTTTTGAACCTACGTAAAATTTAAAAAAAATTTAGAGCTGTGCAATTTTTATGAAAGTTTTGTATTGCGTTTCTAAGATTACCTACAAAAAAGTTTTATCAATTTTTGTTTCCTTAAAATATATAATATAAATAATATATCTTGTAAATTGAAACCATAAAATGTACTTCGGTTTCATAATGAACACTTTGTAACACTGTTTTCGGTTTTACAATAAAAACATCGATAATAAAAGGTATAGCTATACAGACTTAGTCAAAATTACTGTAACACCTAAATTATTCTCAATTATTAAACAAAAGTTTTTTCGGTTTTAAACAAGTTGTCATCTAAATATAGTTTTACGTTTTTTAACTCTAAGAATTTTTGGTAGGAATAATTTTTTTATAAAATACGTCATGTTTGAGTTATAAACTTATAAGCAATTAATCAAAAATCATGAATTTTATTTTAAACCATATACATAAAAATCAAGAAAAAATAACAAAACAAAAAAGAAAAAAATTTTCAGGGGACCCAAAAGGACATATTTTCACCTCAATTTTTTTTTCAGCACTGTTCCAATACTTTGTCGTACAGAGAATGATAAAAAAAAACATTTTGGTTTTCGCATTATAATCAACTATAACAATATTTCCAAAAAGTGCAATATAAAAAGTGATAAACTTTTTTTTATAGGTACTCTTAGAAACATACACGTCAAAAGTTTAATAAAAACCCGAGCATATTTCTTGCGTATGAGTGAAAATTTATATCTCACTAACGAACGTACTTTTTAAATGTGCGTCAAGTTGGCTTTGGCTATTTGCCGATATGTCACAGAGGTCACACCTGAAGGTTTTTCCCTGTCTCTCAACTCGCATCCTGTGTTTTCTTCCCTCATTATGACGTTTAAGTACGTTCGAACTCGTTACCTGCACGTTACACAGCTGGCAGACGAAAAGCTAAAATTTCGAATTAAAATAGTAACAAATGAACGACCACATGTCTCTACACTACCTTCTTTTTCTGCGAAAAAGGATCATCAGGGCTATCAGGAATAAGCGGATCAAAATGCACTTCCTCTATCGAACTTCTAATTTCACCCGACATTGTTAATAATTTTCAAGCTCAACTTAAATTTAATATAATATTACATAGAGACACGCCACATACTACAGACCACAAATATATTTCCAATAAAAACTTTCCCGGTAAAAAACTTGAAATAGTTTCGAAATAGATCACTAGGGGCGTCTAGGGGAATTTTATATCGCACTAAACAAACATAACCTCACTCCTTGACGTGTTTGTTTACAGCGTTTTTTTACCGGCGTACATTTTTGTATAAATCTCATTATTCAAAATGAAAGACGACGACGTTGATACTAAAAACTTACTCAAAAGCAGGGAACTTCTCTACAGATTAGTTATAAGGTAAGTAAACTATTAAAATCTCAACAATACCATAATAAAACCATTGTCTAGTCAACTATTTTACGATGGGCACCAAAATATTGGAACCACCTTAACCGCTGCTGTCCAGGCTGATCCCCCTTGTGCCCCGAGTGATCGGTTACTTCACATTATGATAGCGGGACTTGAGCATGAACCAGATCGTAAGGACAGGCCCCATAATCCTGGTATCGGAACCAACTCCATCGGGCCGGGATTAGGTATGTTTCGGAAAATATTTAGCCGAAGCTGTGCTATAGTTTTAATTTCGTAGATTTGGAGTTTGAAACTGACGCTAATCTACCTGCTCCTGAACCAGCGTTGTACGAAACTGCCTACGTTACTTCACATAAAGGCAACTGTCGTGCTGGTTGTTTTTCCGCCGATGGGCAGTTGATTGCTACGGGCAGTGTTGATGCCAGTATAAAGGTGAGATTGAAAGGTTGTTGATATACTGTGTGTTCAAATTGTATCAATTATACTTTTTCTATAGTTCGTTCGTTTGTTATTGTTTGTTATTATTTTATTGTTTGGTCTTTAACCCGTCAATATTACTGTTTCCACATAATTTCTAATGTATTTTTTCTGTAGATTTTAGACGTTGATAGGATGTTGGCTAAATCTGCCCCCGATGAGATGGACCCTTCTCGTGGCGAGCAGCAGGGTCACCCTGTAATACGAACTTTGTACGATCACATGGAAGAAGTAACGTGCCTTGAGTTTCACCCCAAAGAGCCGATACTTGTTTCCGGATCGAAGGACAACACCGTTAAGATGTTTGATATATCGAAAGCTAGCGTGAAAAAAGCTTTCAAGACAATTAATGTACGTAATAATCTATTTAATTATTAGATCCAAATGTTAGGAAACTTGAAATAAATGAAATAAAGTAAATTTTATTGATCTCTTGTAAATACAATGCATGAGACAAGTCATATTATATTAATATTTAATATATTAATGTGTCCATTATGAAACCAAAGTAGAAACGTAAGAATATTACCTCTCCTGACAAATAAAGGATTTTTTTTTATTACAGGAAGCTGAACCTCTAAAATGCATGTCTTTCCACCCGAGCGGCGACTACCTAGTAGTAGGCACCCAACACCCCGTAGTTCGTTTGTACGACGTGAACACCACGCAATGTTTCGTCTGCAGTTTCCCATCCCAACAACACACCAACTCCATAACTTGCGTGAAATGGTCGCAAGATGCCCGAGTCTACGCCACTTGCAGCAAAGACGGGAGCATCAAATTATGGGACGGCGTCTCAAATAGATGCATCAACACATTCCCAAAAGCGCACGACGGCTTAGAAGTCTGCTCGGTCGCTTTCACGAAAAACGGAAAGTATCTGCTATCGTCCGGAAAAAATTCGATCTGTAAATTGTGGGAATTGACAACTAGTAGGTGTCTAATTGCTTATACGGGAGCTGGGACTACTGGGAAGCAAGAATACGAGGCGCAGGCGGTCTTTAACCATACCGAGGATTATGTGCTGTTTCCCGATGAAGCTACGACTTCGTTGTGCGCTTGGAATTCGAGGAATGCGTCCCGAAAGCAGTTGATGTCTTTGGGGCATAACGGGGCTGTTCGATTGATTGCGCATTCTCCGACCCAAGCTGCTTTTTTGACTTGTTCCGACGATTTTCGGGCAAGATTTTGGTATAGGAGGACTCCTACTTTGTAGTTGCTTGTTTCTTTTTTTAATTATAATAAGATTTCTAGAGTTTGTTCACTTTTATAGTGTTTTATATTTGTGTGGAAAATACGAATTATAAGACAAGTATGTGTAATCTAATAAATACCTGTAATAATGGAACGTTTAATTTATTTATTTGACTCACACGTAAACCAAATAAAGTGTAACAAAAGTAGGTCATTATTAAAAAAATAAGTCTAATAAAAGAATGACTAATTTACTTATGTCATATGGTAATTTTTTAATTCAGTAAATTTTAGATGGTGTGAGAATTAAATAAAAGTTGTTTCTTTTAAAATACCTGTCCAATGATGCCCCTTACCACCATCATTAGAACTTGATACACTCCGTATTGCAAACCATATCTGCAGAATGTATGTAGGTTTCTATTCAATTTTGAAAAAAGAGAAGAAAGACAATTGAAAAATAAGGAAGACATTCACAACTGTAGTTTATGAATGGAAATGAATGTGCCATTTTAGTGCGCTGAATACGAATTAGAGCTGGAAAGGTGTCTATCATGTAAGGTTTTAATTATTTGTGTTTTTTTTCTTGCTTTGGAAATAACAAACTTTCAGGATTTTCCAGCATAAAAGTACAATGTTTGACAGTTCAGACTATAAATTCCCAAATATTCCACAAATCAGGTTTTTAAACTTATTTCCTCACTTTTTTTCGAAATCTTGTGCAATGGAAAAAAATGTATTCATATTCAGCGCTGAATACGTTTCTCAAAATTTTCCATAAACAGTCAAGAAGGCAGTTTCTCGCATGTGAAATGGTGTTGCAAAAATAGGTGAATTCGTTCTACTATATTATAGACTAGCAGAGTTTTTACAAAACCACAAATGAGCCTACTATATCATTAAAATGGTACCTAATTCATCTACTTTTAATTTATTATTTGATACCTTTCGATACCGTTAGTAGTTTCTCCGGAATACACGATCACATATTTTTTAGTTATTCAAAAGATTTTCAACGTCATTACTTTCCGAAGCGTTCAAAATATATTACAGTTTTAGTTTTGACTGGTTTTGACATTTGAAATAATCTTTTACGAGTTATTTACTTTACTCTACTACGAAATATTGAAATAATAAAGATCAAACCTGGCATCTAGAGTTGTATATTAATTATAGCATGGATAATAAAATGTGTACTATTTACCGCGCATTCCACTAATTATAGAAATAATTACTCTCTGAATTAATTACCACGTTGCAGTGCAATCGTGCGCATCAGAAAAAAACGCACACACCTACCTTACTTACACACACATAAGTAAGCATTGTTTAAGTTTAAACCGCATGTTCTTAAGTCTTATTTATTTTCCATTAATTAATTTCTGTTTTGCACTGCTTTCCATCATTCCATGACATGCTACAAAAAACGATGCATCTATACGTCATACCTCACAACCTTGGCGACATGCTGAGGTAATTTGCATCACAAATATCCTTGGAACAATTCCACATATATATACAATTGAAACGGTTGTATTCAATTAGAATTTACAGCCCAGGTAGTATGTGTATGTTAATGTTGGTAAGGAAGAAAGAACGTTTTGGTATGAAATCACTCAAGTTGACATGAATTAATTTATATATTCCTATTATTTAGGTACATAATAAAAAAAAACTGTTGCCACTGTGTATAGCAACGTAATCTGGTGGATTAGGAATGTTCTAAGGGTCAGGTTTGACATCGACGGAGATTATTGATAAAGGTATATTCTATAAACTAAACTAGACCATTGTAATGCTATTAAAACGTTGCAGGATTAAAAACGGATTAACGTATAACGCCAACGGTATGAGGATTTAACCGATAATATCTAATCTTGATGATATATGGAAGAAATGCAACCTTGGAGGACAAAAACGCAGTCGTTGTCAAGATTTGTGAGGTGCAACATGGCCTGTTTCAAAAAATCCGGCGTGGATACTTATAATTTTAGTGGCGATACAGACTCGAAAGGTATTTTGATTTTTTGTTCGTTTTTAAGTTTGTATTTATTAGTATTATATTAGGATAACTTCCACAGAACCTTGGAATGGAAGACGTGAAGGGATTTATACTGGAACCAAGCTAAACGCACTGGAGTCACTTGAAAATATCACAGAGCATACCAAAACTGAACAGTGAGTTAAAAAATTTGTTTCTGTTTATTTGTGTCAAATAACTGATCTTTCCAGTTAAAATTTACTATTGTGTTGTATGAAACAATTATAATTTTTTTAATGAACGAAGTTGTTGGTTGAGTTAAAATGCGATATTTAAATGTTGTGATAAATGGTTCTTTGATTATAAAGAAGTTAGTAGTTGTTGAAGGAATTAATTATCACTATCATATTTGTATTTCTATGCTTCCTTAGTGCAGTTGCATAATACTATATCGATGTTATTAAACAGTGAGAAATGAATAAACCCAAAAAAAGAAGGCAAATTCTTAAAAATTTATAATTGTTCACACATGTTGTTGATTTTAAATTCGGTCATTACAAAAATAATCATTGTAAAGAAAAGTTTTGCTGGATTTTGAATAGTATAATTACAAGTGAATACTGTTTTGAAAATACATAGTTAAAAACAGTTATAAGCGTATTTTATTTTTTTACCACGAGATCATATTAACTAGCTACATTTTGTATTAAAAGAATTATTTATTACAGATTATTCCAGTTATATGTATCTAGACAAAAACAAAACAAATGCTTTTTTCACAAAGTTAAAACGCTTTTTCTCAAATATAATGGTTTTTACTCGAATCTGGAAACGCATATGTTTGATGTTTGAAATATTTTATTATGTGGATTTCTTATTGATTATCTCCAGTTGATAAATTGTTTATACGTATTTTATTTTAGTTAAGGAAAACGAAAATACCCCATGCGACAACGACGAACGCAAAAGTACCCTTTACAATACTAAGATGCGAAGATATCAATAATAAAACATTAATAAATATAAAAATAAAGAAAATACAGTCATTCTGACATTCAGTGAGGATATGCTCCAGGCTTTTATTCTTATAACTTGGCGTATTTACTTCAAAATATTCAGCATAAATTTGCAATTTTTTTGTTTTCATACCAAACATTAACCTTAAACGGAGATTAATAATTTATTGCTTATAAATCAATATGAGATATAGGCCATGATAAGAATGAACTGAATATCATACATAAGCTATTGTTTATTATGTATTAATAATAACGTACTTATTTCACAAATATTCAAAGTATTTTTTCAATACGATATAATACTCCAATAATTTATGGTATAAGCGATGCTGGATTAAATTTATTTATAAGATATGCTTTTTCGATTATGTTGCAACAATAAAAATGCGAAAAAGATTACCTTTATCAACTAGCTATACCACCCATTGACATAAATGCATTGTTACGTAATAATAATTGATGTGTATTTAAAATAAATAGTTTCGATTTGATCGATTAACCTGACATATCATAATCCCATCCTCGTATTTTTCTATTCATGACATTTAAGTTTATATTTATATTATTACAGTATAAGGAACTATCAAATAATAGCTGGATACGGTTTCGGAATATGTTGTAAATTAATGTAGAAAATATTACATTGAAAATGATTATTTACTATAAATTCTATAATTACTTAATTTAGGTTTTAAGTAATTGGATAATTTACACTATAAGTAATTAAAAATCAAATTACAGGTACAATTAAAGTTTATGGTATTTTGTTTATGGCAAAATAACTAATAATAACATTAAGTAATACATTGGTGTGAGTTCTCTGCTTTTAAGAGAGTTGCTTTAAGAAAAATATGCTACAAGAAAGACTAACAAAAAAAGAACGACCATATTATAACATATTTCTTATTAATATATCTTGATAATAAAATATTTCTTATTTTACGATTTGTCAAATTTTATTTTAACACATCAACGAAATAATAATGCAACGAAATAATAACAACTAAGGAAATAAACAACAGATTAAATGAAAATCAACAATAACAATATGTACATATAACTAATAAATTATATCAATGCCAGAAAAATACCTAGCAATAACCTCAAATAATAACAAACTATCAAAGCAATTATACATATAACTGTCAAGTTCGGTTATAATTATTACAATTAGAGGGATGACCTGGGATATTAGTCTGATTTCATAGCTTAGAAAGGGATTAATAATAATAATTTAAGATTCAGGGGTTCCTGCCCATCGCGCTGAGCTGTATAAACGGCCATTCTCTAACCAGTTCAGTCACATATACAATAGTCTCAGGGAAGATATGAAAAAATTATCGTTAAACAGTTTTGGGGGAAAGGTGAAGTGTTGTCTGTTTGCTCAACAGGGGGGACTTTAGGCATTCAGCGCACATCGGAGGCTGTTTTAATTTTTATTTTTTATGGGCATGTGCGATGTTTTGTTGAGTTTTATTAGCTGCGTGTACTTACGTGTAATTAGACTCTAGAGTATTTTTTTTGTTGGTTTTTGGTTTGATAAGTTCTCGGAGTTATTGTTATATTATTGGTACAATTATGTCTTAGTTCTAGTTTGCGTAAGGGGTTGAGTGGAAGAGCAAGGCAATTTGGAGAAACAAGGCCTTTATAGTATAGACCGAACAACCACAGATTAAGATTGAGAAGTAGGTTTTTTTTACTTGAACTTCGGAAAACTGTGATGGAGACTTCATGGACTTTTCATCAAATATTTAATAAGAACTTGTCAAAGAAAATTTTAATTCGGGGATAATAAGGTGAAACAAACATCAACCAAGTTTCAAATCTTGCCCATATCATAAATCTACTAATAATACTACCATAAAATAAAATAAATCTTCAATTTCAGAGAAGAAGCCGGAATACGACTGGCGATTGGCAACAGCGCCTTCATGAGCGACATTCTTCGCAACCAAGAACTCCTAGATCAAATAGTCAAAGCGATGTCGCCTAGAGACGTCACAGAGCAAGAGAGCATCATGCTCGAAGGTGACGACGGTTCAGAAATGTACATCTCCTCCTCGGGCATTTACAACGTCCTCAAACAAGGCAAGAAAGTAGCGATATTCAGCGACAAGCGTATCTTCGGCGAACTATCGCTTCTATACAAATCCAAGCGACCGGTCACCATCAGGTCTGTCAGCAAAGGAAAGCTATGGGTGCTTGATCGCAAAACATACCAAAGCATCATGGTGCAAAACGCGAAGATACACGAGAATGATATGATGGGTTCTCTAATGAAAGTACCAGGGTTTAATAAGTATTCAAATGATAAACTGCAGACGATTGCCACGTTGTTGACTAAGGAGCATTACACTGAAGATACTGTTATTATCGACGAAGACACGAGCTGTGATAAATTCTACATGGTTAGCGCAGGTTGGGCTGTTGCAACCAGGGATAAAGTAGGTAAAGTTGCTGAATATAGGCGAGGGGATTTCTTCGGAGAAACAGCTTTGTTCCAGCAGAATTATGTAATCCCAGATACGATTACAGCTAAAGAGACTGGAGTTGAACTTTTGGTACTCCCAAGAAAGGTCTTCTTAGAATATTTCAACCAAAACACCGAAGACAAACTGTTGACCTTTGAAGGAGTAACGCAAGACCAAGAGCTCCAGAGTATCAACTTAAACGAACTGGAGAAGATTGCTACCATTGGTAGAGGTGGGTTTGGTAAAGTTGATCTGGTCAACTACAAAGTTAAAAACCTTACATTCGCGCTTAAATTCGTCAACAGGGCTGACGTTGTGGAGTTTGACCAGATCGACAACGTCTTCAATGAGCGAGACATTCAGTTAAACAGTAACTCAGTCTTCATAGTCCGGATGTTCAAAACGTTTAAGGATACCAAATACCTGCATTTCTTATTAGAGCCATGCATGGGTGGTGATTTGTGGTCTTTGTTACAAAACCAGAAAAACAAACTCCTACCGGTCAATTCTGCTAAATTCTACTCCGGTTGCGTGGTAGAAGCTTTAGAATACCTCCACCAGAGGAACTGCGTCTATCGCGATTTAAAACCAGAAAACGTCCTATTAGATAGCAAAGGTTACGCAAAAATAACTGATTTTGGTTTTGCCAAAGTACTAAACTCCAGCAAGACATACACGTTCATTGGGACACCCCAATACATCGCTCCTGAAGTTATTTTAAACCAAGGGTACAACCAGTCTATAGACTATTGGGCCTTAGGAGTTTTCACTTATGAACTCCTGACAGGAAGAACACCGTTTGACAGTAAGGATCCAAGTCATTTGAAAACTTACCAGATGATTCTCAATGGTGCTGGAGATGTTGAATTTCCGAAGACCATGAGTTTGGAGGCTGTTGACTTCGTGAAGAAACTTTGCAAGTGCAGTCCTGGCGAAAGGTTGGGTTGCTTGAAGAATGGTATTAATGATATTAGGAACCACAGGTTGTTCTATGGGTTCAAGTGGAGTACTCTGAGGAGTAGAAAGATGAAGGGACCGCATGTACCGCAGTTGACGCATTCGTTGGATACGAGGTATTTTGACGTTAACGACAATAACAATTATGTACCGCCAGATGAAACTGGTGACTGGGCCTCCAAGTTTTAGTTTGTTGATGTGGTATTTGCAAATAAAGATTATTTTTACAATTTTGTTGGTTTGAATTGTGATTTTTTTTGTGTTTTAAGGCAACGTTTGATATTTTGTTTGGAAAAATACATTTAATAGACAATTAGTCTATTTCCAAAGAAGGTTTTTATGTGTTTTTACAGACGAACAAACAAGTGATTCCATAACAAGCTAAATTTTAAAAAGCACTACTTGCGAAAATACAGAAATTACATGATTTGGTATAGACAATGTGTCTTTTTATAAAGAAACAAAAGTTGTTGATTACCTACTCCGCCATCTTGGGAAGGGGATTATGTGTCATTTTCAGCATTGTTAATAGTGTTTTGTTTTCTGATATGATATACAGCACAAATGGGATTGTAAGATTTTTGAGTAAATTTGTTTAAAAACTAATATATAGGACGGTAAAATTAGAAAAATTAAGGGAAATACAGTTGCAATTTTGGGATCCGTCGCGGAAAGTGTTCGGTTTCAATATTCTATGGCGTCCGCAAATTCTATTTGCAACTTTTTCGCGTCTTTTAACGCAAAACGGTCACGATTTGGTGATTTTAGCATTTATATCAAAATAGTCTAGTATTCAGACGAAAATAATTACAATTAAAATAAAAAAAAAATCCCCGCAAAACTTTTATGCAATTATTGTTTTTCTTCCTTCATTTGTTTTGAATATACTTTTTCTACTTTGCGTACGTTATAAACTCATAACAAAATCGCTTTCGGTGTCGTTATGAAAACACTAGATCACTAACTTTTAGTAATTTTTAGTTTTCCAAGATTGCTGAGATATCAAGTGTCAAATGATAATGGCATCTCAATCGCTATTGGCTCGTCTCAATCGTATTTGGCAATTTTACCACAACTACCAACTGTTGAACACAAAACTACTCTAGATTGTAAGATGACAGTCGCAATTTTCGAAATTTATGTAAAATTAATGTCGCCAAAGTAGTAAAAATACTATATAACGCTCGTTTTATAAGACGTTCTATTTGGGCACTCGTCGCTACGCTCGTCGTGCAAAAACTATACTCGTGTGCCAATTTTTGCCCTATAAAAATGTAAATTTCCAATAAAATACCATTAAATTATGACCAAATATACCTTATATTCAGTTTAAAACAATAATAGAAAGACGCATGCAGAAATGTAGTTTGTTTAAAAAATTTTAAATGAACCCAAAATTCTATAAGTTCAGCTTTTCGTTGATATCCATAAAATTCAAAAGTCGGACTCGATTGTAGAACACTGCAAAAACACGCCAAACAAATAGCCTATCTTTTGTTTTGTAATAAACGATTAACTAATTTCAAATTTTGTCCATTTTCTTTCTCAAAATTCTTAAACAAAAGATACGTTATGATTAGTTATGATTTCGTTTGATCTCGTATAAGAATCTGAAAGTGTAACAAATTGTTTATACTTTTTTAACAATACGCTGGGCAAATCGTTTGGGCAAATCTTGTAAAGGTATGTTGAGGTAATAGTTAGAAAAGTAATTGCCAATATACGTTCACTTTGAAGTCGTTTAAAAAATGCAATTAGTTGATTTTCAAGCGAATATATTGTGGAGACTAACTAGAATAACAATAAACTGTATTAATTTTTATGAATTTGAGACATAAGAGAGACAGTTTGAGCCCTTTATCGCATCATATCAATCAGTAATACATCTTAACGTAGCCAAATTTTACGACCTTGGTCATTCCTTGAGTGATAACCTAAAGAAAAACAAGAAGAACAACAAAAGGAGGTATAAAGTGGAATTTATTATTTATGTTGAATGGTAATTATTTTAATAGCAATGAGCCACAATTACGTATACAGAAAACAGAAATCTATGTACATACTTTCAACCTTGGGCACAAAATATAATAAATAATTATAAACAAACTCATTATTGGTAACAACACCTTTATTAAATAAAAATTAATAAGTAATTTTACCTATATTGACTCCTCACTATTAAAAGTATGGAAATAATAGTCATTTTTTTCTGGGTACTATTTTATAACTAGCTACCATCAATTAATAGTGTAAAATGTGATTATCCAACATCTTAATTGCACCGATGCTAACGACTTAATTTCTGCCTCTTTATAAAGCAATTATGTGTACGTATTCGCGTAAAATTTTAAAAGAATCTTTTCAACCATCTAAATGGTGTGAAAATATTAAACAATAATACGAAATTAAGACGAGGCATTACAGCAGGGCTAGATTCAAGGTAAAGTTTGAGGTTAACAATGAAAATTTTGAGGTCAGAACGGTCAGTTTGAGTTTGAGTTTCACTGCATGTAAAATAACTCACATTCATTATTGTAAACACCGAAGAACATACAGCATTAAGAAGTAGCTAAATTTCTTTAAAGCTTTTGTATCTTCAGACAATCTTTGTGAGGTAAATTAAATTATAACGTGTTAATTTTCTTTTAGAATGTCGCAACGGTCCTGGAGAAATTGTAATTTATTTTATATGTAAACAAAACGTGGAATACCAAAGAAAACGGAATTAGGCGAGTTATAAATTATTCCTATTTAAAATGATGGCGCTCGTGTCTCTTTTTTACTTTTGGACAATTTAGGTCGCGCTTATTGTAGATTTATGTGGTCATTACGTTATATATTCGACTGTTTTAACATACTCATTAGTGCTATAAGACATGTAGAGCATGTAAACAATGAAAACTTGAGAAGATTTGTAATTACAGCTACTATATTCAGTAGAAACAAGAAACGTGTTTGAATACAGACAAATTATCCAATAGCTCAATACTTATACGACTGATCGCCGGGACCAACGGCTTAACGTGCCTACTGAAGCACGGTAAACTAAGATCTGCTTTTTGGTTTGTCAGTAGAGATATTACAGCACCTACGTTAGTTTCTCACATTCTCTTATTTTGTCAAAAAATCATAAACAAATGATTAGTCTAAATTCTAAAACATACAAGTGACAATCGAAAAAATCGAAGACAGAAAAATAAAACGCAGAAGTAACAAATTTACGTACATCATAATACATACTCTGTCAAAATATTGCAACGACCAGATGTGATCGCCTAGTTGCCATGAATAAAGGTTTTACGTTCCTTCCAAAGCACGGGGGAGGAATATTTCAGGTTGTAACTGGATGGGAACACTGTGAACCCTCTCAGATATCCTAGTCAGAAGACCACCGCTCTATGGCCAGGTTGGAACCTGGCAAAAATATACAAGGTGTACTTTTATTCCACATTTTTTGTGTGAGTAGAAAGTTTCATAGATAGGAAACATTTTTTAAAGCAATTTCGCTGCATCAAGTAACATGCTTGTAAAGACACGTTTCCTGTGATATTGCATAAATATCCTGTAAAACTACTTTGATAATGCTGTAATTTCACATGAACTCAATATCATAGGGTATTGTAAAAAATGAGAATATGACAAATAATTGCTGTAATAACTAGCGTAACTAGATTTAAAAAATATAATCGGCGACAGTAATTTATACATCTACCTATCTACTCAGTCTGTCCGTTATTACTTCCGGTTATTCCGAGTCGCTGCACAACACCTGTGTTGCGCATGGATTCATTTTCAACTCCACATTATCAGCTATTCTATCGCCAAAAATTCATTGTAATAATGTCAGACAATTCTTAGAAAATTTTCCATATGGCAAGACATTGCATGCTTCGTTACTTCACAAAATAGCTTGTGCAAAAAAAAGTTACCTCTGCAACACTTCTATTTTGATTTCAGTCTTGTTATCTCCAACCAAAAACTTATTTGAAACTTGGCGCAAATATTTCGTTTAACGCAAGTACATATACTGATTTCTCGCAAAACAAACTACCATAGAAAAATAAATTACGGAAAATACGCAGCTATTAGCAGAAAAATATATGTGGGATTTATAGATAAGGGATCATGAATATATCCTATAATAAGTGCAAACTAGTGCAAACAATTTTTTGAGTGTCTAACGGAATTTTAGGTTAATTTGCTCTTCTGTGTTTTCCATAATTGTGGTGATTTAAAATGTTCTTCATTCATATTTACGTAATATGAAAAACCTACATTCAGTAGGATAGTCCAAGATATCACTTTTAATAACTTTTAAATAAATTCCGAACGAGTATAACCACTCCTAATAAGTAACTGTTGCGATGAATACAAATCCAAGGATATTTCATACTTATAGCTTTGGCAAAAATGATAACAATAGCTCTATAGCCGCATAATAAATAAATAAATACGAAACAGCCTCTAGATAAGTCGTCATTATAAATCTATCGTGAGTTACTTTAATTATTTAATGATACTAATGGTTTGAATACCATAGCAAGTGTGCGTCGACGATTATAGATTCCAATTACGTGTTTAGATTTGCCTGTCGACTGACTTTGTTCACGTTTGATTGTGAATTACGCCTCGCTTTTGGATTGTATACTGTTAATTAATCTGCTCCTTGTTGTTTATATCGGCGTTCACCTAAAGAAAGAGCATTGTATTGAACTTGAGATGACGTATTATTGGCTAACGCCAGCCGGGAGAAAAGTGACTGTATATAAGCAACTTGGGACCAGTGGCTGCAGTTACGAAGTTTTCACGACCAGCAAACGTTCTATTTTGAGTGATATTGTTAGCTTCTTATAAAAAAAAAGATGACTGTCATTAGATATGTGAGTACCTTTATACTTTTCAGTGGATAATATTTATTTTTTGTTTGGTAAAATACGAAATGTTGGTTTCCCGAAACACTGAATCTGATAACTAGAATACAAAATAGTTAGTTATGGGTACAGACATCAAGTAATGCCCGAGGTGCATATACAAAATGTTATGTCCTGCAATGGTTTTGTTCCTCCGTTTGAATAATATTAATAAATATTTTAACGTTATCAAGTGACATGCGTATCAACGGAGTTGAATAACAATACAAACAATTCGAAGTTGAGTGACAATACCGACAATTAATTGTCAAACTTATAACCTTAATCGCTAATAATTGACATTGATGACTTAATATTTACAATTTGAATGACAAATATTTAATATATTTGACGTATAGCCATAGCAACTCGAAGCAGTGTTTGCCCCGGTATCTAAGATGTAAAATGTCACCTTATGATCATGTAGGACATAAATAAATTTTAAAATCGTTATGAAAGAAAACAAAATCCCACTACCTAGACTATTACTTAATTTTTTGATTAAGTGCATTGTTTTTTAACACTTCTTACAGTTAAATAGTTTTTTGATTAAAATATAAAGTTTAGTAGCTTACATTAGCTATTAAGATGCCCTTTTTTCAAATTTATTATCATAATAACAAATGAAAGTTCATTTTATGAGATTTGTCATTAAAACCATATTTTTTAATAAAAGACATTTTCACAGGAAATGCTATTATTAGAATGTAATTGCCTTCATGTACCGCATGTTACCAAAGTTATGAACAAATGCTAAGATTTTACTTTTAAGTTCAAAGCTACACAAAAATGTTATTTGAAAAGAAATGTTTATAAATATTAAAGGTCATCAAATACGAACTTGTAATCAGCTTCTCTATTGCATATACCGGGTGTTTTTATTATCAATTAATATTGTTATTAACAATTTCTCAATAATTTTTATTCTTTAGAAAAGTGTCTGGATTGTCTTAAACTTAATACAAATGTTATAATGTAAGTATTTGCTTGAATGTACCGGAAGTTACCAAAACTATGAAAAACCCTGAAGAGGAAAGTACTTTTATGTTGAAAGGCTGTGCTAAAAATTTTATTAGAGAAAAAAAGGCAAATATGACATAAGAGTAGGTACATCAGATCAATTATACAAACGCTTGGTTCACAATATTTTAATTCTGCATCAACTAATTTCTATTATTTTCAAACAAACACCGTACTCGGTATTCATATTAAGACAGATCTAACCTGTCATACGTATCTACCACAAACCACAATCTATTGCAATGAATTTGCACTATAATGCGGTGATAATTCATAACGATTATAACGTAACTTCCACGGACATGTGTTCAGCCGGCCAAGTGGAACGCATAATAACATGTTTCGGATGACCAGTTATATCCGAAGAAACTGTTTATTGAAAGTACAAGTGAAATAAATTCATGTCAGCGCACGAACTTATACATGCATCATGCGTGAAAACCGATCACTGTAATAACGATTCTAACATCATTGGCGGAATTTGGAGAAAGGGGCTATTAGTATTTTTAAGTGCTAGTGAGAGTAACGCAGTATTATTTCATTGATACATTATTGAAAGAGGAAATGTATCTTAGCCTATAATCAACATACCTAACATGCCTAACATCTCATAATAATAATGTTAATTTGACGTTTAGTTTTTGTCGAAAGTGCGTGGGTATATACATAATTACATACTTACATAGTTTAGGAAACATGAAAAAACAAATAAACTTGACATTATTTCGGATTTAACGTTTTTCCGAAAGAGGTATTGTACTTAGGCCATGAATGGCGTGCTAATTTGTTGCAACGCAACACTTGGAAACAATCTTCAGCTGTGTTCAAGAAGACTGAATGCCAGTCATAATTGGTGCCTAGCTTATTAGGCGAATGTTCCCATAGTTTCTGAATTAAATTAAGACGTGAGATTGCAGTGGTAAATGATCGTTTATAATTAACAGATGTACTATTTTAAATCGGCTTTAATCGATTGTGAAAAAGGATCTATTAGATGTTCTGTAAACGTCAAAGAACACATTACTATACAGAATGTTCATTTTAAAACTGTCCACCCTTAACTTTTAATTTGATTATATTATTCATATTAAATCGTCGAAAAAATTACTCAAAAACACAAAAACTGAAGAAAACAAACGCCAATCTATAGATGAAGCTCTAAATGCAAACAAAATGGTAAACAATTTGAAAGACGAGCGCTAATTTAAAAGTGGTAAAATCGGATACCTTTTCTCATTTCTCTACGACGTTTCGCGCAGCGTTGCTCGCTTCTTCAGAGCTAACTGAATAGTGCATGAATACTGAATTTTCCAAAGAAAAACTAGATATTGTCATTTAAAAAAAAATCCATGACAGATTAAGGCAAAAACACTTGACGAATTTAATAAAAATATGTGTGTTTTGATTCAAAAAAAGGACAAGCATTTTTTTGAAATAGCAAACCGTTCAGACGTTTTACCATGTTGCCATATTTGCCCGTTAATTGTATAAACAAAATCTAAACAGCATTTTTTATTAAAAATAATCATGGTTTTAGGTTCCTGATAGTATTAATAACAATTTTAATTTGTTATAATGATTTTGGAAACCTTGTACTAAAGAAAAGCTCAAATCGACAAGTTTTACCCCCAACACGTAACAATATGACGTCAGTTAGATTATTTTTATATTGTATATGTCTGTTCGAACTGTTCCGAAGAACTGTGACAAAAAATCACAACCTGCTCCGAAGAACTGTGACAAAAAATCACAACCTGCTCTAACGAACAGTGACAAAAAGTCATCTTGGAGCGTATAGATATTGTGTAAGTTTATATTATTATTATCCAAATGTTTGTGTGTTACATAAAGCCAAATGTTATGACGATTCGTTAAAACAAAGAACAAGCGTAGAAAATTGGTAATTCCTAACAAATTATTGCCAACTTTGGTATAGGCAAATCTCAACTTTATTAAAGAAATAATCGGCTAACGTGTCTTGTGAACATCTGACTATAATTACTATAATCGTTGTGTTTATATAATGGAACTATCTGCCAACAAATAAAACGATATCGGTAGTTTTTTTTTTGTTATTATCCATGTCAACAAACCAATTTAAAGCACCTACGCTACCTGATTTGCGTTATACCTATTATATAGGTACTTTTATCCTTCAACACAACAAAAAGTTCGTATAAAGTTAATTGAAAATAAAAATGAGTACTAAAAATTACGGTATGATTTCTTATACATAAGTCAGAATATATTAAATATATAGCCGGTATACATAAATGTTATCTAAACAAATATACAAAGAAAAAGGTGGTGAATAAGTAATATAAATAATAGTTAGTTTGTGCAAAACCGCAATGGACTAAGACGAGTATCAAATTCATAAGCAAGCTGACAAACACCATGGATAAGCAGTTTTTTTTATAGAAGACCAAATGTCGACGCTTAAAATCATTCCAAACCAATTTTCTGCGCATTAATTATTGCATAAAAACGGTTCAAAAGTCGACACGCAAGATCGGCCAAGAATCCGGAAGACTACCGGTCCGAATCACTCAACCTGTCAACAGTGAACAAGATATTATTAGAGAAAGTAATTCCAGTTCGCTTGAGGCAAGACTCCAAAGAAATATAACATCATCGCTCAACACCTACTAAAAAAAGAACACCGCAACAAGATCGGGGCTTGCTAGAATTGATTGCTGTGAGAATTTTTCTTATCATCATCATCATACACTACCCAAAAAAATAGGGGAACACTTTTTTCAAATCCTATAACTTTTTAAATAATAGTTCGAGGCAAATCAAATTTGGTATGCTTTAAGGGCATATATTTAACTAAAGAAAATTACCAAAACAATGTTACAACTCTTAGTTACTTCGAAGTTACAAAGAAAAAAAATGTAAATTGATAACGCCAAACAAAATGGTAGAAATTTCAAGTATGCGTTGAATTCAAGTATAAGCCTACTAAAGATGACAAATGAATTAAGTTGTCACGGTTCGTTGATTAAAAACATCATTAGAAATAGGCTGGAATCAGTATAGACAACAGAACTGATCTTGTTGTGGTTCCTGGTAGACTAAATGCCATGAAGTACATCGCAAACATCTTGGAGGACCATGTGGTGCCTGCTGCATATGGCGTCGGTCAAAATTTCATCCTAATGCAGGACAATGCAAAGCCACTTACCGCCGGTATCACCAGAAACTTTTTACAAGAACGTGGAAGATGTCCTGACCTGAATCCTATTGAACACGTGTGGGATCAGCTTGATCGATGCGTTCGCAAGCGCCA